>JAUPMV010000002.1:27886699-28209199 GCA_030848855.1 Branchinecta sandiegonensis
GGTAACACTCATGCCTAAACTTCATCTGAATTTCCCATTTGCCAATAGGTATGTAGTGAATTCAAACTACACTGTTAGAAGTTTCATAACTGATTACAGAAGGATGTACCATTTTAACAGACAACACATGGGATGTAATCATGCATTAAATATTAAATGTTAGGCATAAAAAGCATTGGCAGGGAGAGCTGGAAGTTGGTTTTGGATCTTCATTTTACCGTTTAGCCCAAATTGCACTGTTCACACTAAATTAACTGTTCACATAAGCATAACCTCTACTGTACAGTGTACTGTACATTAGGCTGACAATAGAATCACAATTATATGTACTACCACCTGTCACTGTTTCCCAGAATTAGCCAGCTTTTGTAGCTTGAACTTTTCTTATTTCATTCCAGTCAGACAAATTTAGCTTTTTCTTAAGAAGCATGTCTACTGTTTTTGAAATTCCCACCGAAAATTGCCATGGAGTTACCAGTTTACACAACGAGCGTGTTCCACCCTCGTACCAATAGTAACTATTAGTTACTAAACCCGTTCCAGCCCCACGAAAAGTTACTACGCTGACCGTTCCAGCCTTGTCGAAATAGTAACCAATAGTAACTATTTGCTTACCACGCTGGGGAGCGTGGTAAGTGTAGTAACCACGAATCTCTGTCACGTGGTTGGTTGGATTCACCCGTGGTATGATATTTCGCTGGAAAAATAAAAATCGTTCCAGCCTTGACGACAAAAGGCAGAATTTGTGACGTCATGCGTGGTAACTACGGTAAGTAGGATGGAACACGCTCAACACTACACGTTCCTTTAAGGAGGGTTTTTGCGACCTGGCAAGCAAAGTCGGAATCACTTTCCTATAGCCGCGCTTTTTGTAAAACTCCATTTTCCTTACGCCGTTCTGCCTATAAGCCCCTATCTTGAATGAGTTTCAAACTCGTTCTCCATTGAGGTTGTTACAAAAAACGCCTATTGCACCAATTTTAAAGTAAGGGGCTAGTAACTTAAAAAATTAGCATTTGCGGACGATGTCACCGGTTTTTTGTCCACTCACTTGCAATTGATGAACACAACTTTTATTGCAGGGATGTTATTTGTGAATGTGTGTGAGGAGGGGGGAGATGGCCTTCCAATGGGCCCAGAGCTACCCAGGAAAAACAGAAAAATAGCCAGAAAACTTCAGTTTCTCCTCAGAAATGGTCACATCTGGGCACTTCTGATAATTTATCCCTTTAATCCGAAGTAATGAGCCATTGTTCGAGGATCGATTATCTTCAAGACACGTTTGAGCCTGAATCGGTGGTGTGTCTGAAGTCTGAACTCTTGTCATATAGAGAAACTGTTTTGTAACATGGCGTCGAGTGATTTGGTCCTGGGTAGCTGAGGGCTCCCTTGGAAATTCAAGTGGGGGCACTGCTCCGGAAGGCACAAACTAAATGTGTAGAAAGGGGAGAGGTCAGAAAACACTCAGTGCCCTTTCCCTTTGCCCTTTCCAGCTTTGTAAATGGTAAGAAAAGTTAAAAAAAAAAAAAAATTCCTGGTATTAGGCATGACCTTTCCCAAGCTTCACAAACTGGTTCCTTGATAATAGATGATTCAGTATAGATCTGTTTTAACATTTTGGTAGGAAACTCCTCAAGGCTATACATGTCCTGTCCACTCACGTCGAAGCTCACTCCCTTGCTAATTTTGGGAATTTTTGTTCCTGAATCAATGAAAATAGGAAGATCCATTCCATTACACCCTTTTTCTTCTTCATTATTTTCTGTTACTTTAAAAAAAATAGGGTGCTTTTATCCATTTCTGCAATTTTGCCGAAGGACCTTTTCCCAATACTTTTCTGCAATTTAGCAGAACGGGATGAGAACGGTATTCAGAAATAAGGTCCCTATTCCGTTGATCACCCACCAGAACGGAATGTATAATGAGATACCACTCGTTCTCCGTTCTGCTAAAAACGGACAATAGCACTACGGCGTTCTACTAAAAACGCTTATAGGAGAACCAGATAGAGACGGAGAACGGTTTGTTTACAAAAACGCGGCTTATATAGGCGTATTCTCGCCGTTCCGATTCGAAGGGAACGGCGAGAATAGGAGTCACTCCACGCGGACTCCGCGTACGGAAAACAACTAGAACACGGGAAATGCTTCCAAAATGGATTTTGTTCTAAAAATAAATGTGCAGTTGACGGAATTAGTATGGATCCACTTTATTTTTTGGTTTTGTTTATTCTGGTCGTTTTTTTAGTAATTTTATATTGCACCAACACCAGCAAAAATTGATTCCCCTCCGAATCTGAAAGGGAGTCTATCCACAGAAAACACGCCGATACTCAATAATCAATCACTGCTAAAAAAACATTTAATGATATTCGATCACTGCTCTCTGTTAGCCTCGGTGCCGGGAGCAGAGGGGGAGGGGACCGAAGATGAGGGCCTCCGGATTAGGGTAGGTAGGTTCAGGTTCTTTAATAGCAAATTAAATAACAAAAAGGTCCAGAGCCCGGCAGAGAAGTTGTAATGTACGGGTATGATGGGTTAGGTAAGTGTTCTAGCAACGAACCTAGTGGCCGTAAAGTTTAACTGAAAAGGGTTGGGATGTGACAATCTAGTTACCCATCACTTGTTGAAGACCCGCTGAAAATGTGTTACCTCGTTGTTCCGCTCTTCACGAATAATCGATTTTCAAATAGTTGAATTTTAGTGTGATTTGTGGTGCCTCTATGCGCTTGTATCTGTGTTGGATGCCTTACCAGAAAGATTTATGATTTTTTTTTTCAGGCACTAAGCTCATCACTGCCCACTGAAAAGCCGCGTTTGTGTTGAGATTAGAATTTCCAATGTCACAGTAGAATTTACGTTGTGGGCAAAGCCGCAGATATTCTGAACGTCATAACTAGAGCAGATAGTGGAAAATAAAAAAATCCCTTGGCAGAATCCAAATTATTCAGTGTATTCAGTCAAATTACACAAAAATAAGTTGGTTTTTGGGATCCCAAAACGTAAGTTGAGGGATACCTATGACTTCGCAAAAGTTGTCCGTCTGTCCGTCCGTCCGTCCGTCTGTAAGCACGGTAACTCTCGAAGGGAATGAGATATTTTGATGAAACTTGATTGATAGCTGATTGAGGCTTGATAGCTGGCGAGGCTGGCTATAGTGTCGGACATTACACGCCGCATATACGATATATGACCTGGTTTTCCCTACAGGATTTCCTTCCCCTTCATGTTGTGATGGAAAAATCTCAACTTACTCGTAGTGGAACTGACGATGGTGTCGACAATCCTGACAGGAACTGGCAAAGACCCTGGATCGTCTGTCCACAGCATAAATTTAAAAGCCCGGGAAGAGCGCACCTAGATTGCACAAACGATTTTGAGAAAAAATACATGGTCAAATGTATAAATTCCATAAAAAGGTTGGTTCAAAGTCATGTTTGGTTCACTGTCTTTTAAAAATGGGTAGTCCTACCACAGACTTCACCCAATCCCGTTTGCAATTGGTTGTTCGTAACTCATAGTTCGCTTAATCACTTTCTAAGGGTGTTGGTGTCCTGTCCTTTGAAGGGGTCCCATGACGTCTCCCTTTTTGTCTCTGTGTGCTCCTGACCTTGGTTCCTGAGCCTAGTTTGTCGAACAAAAACCATTCTAACGAGCTGGTACATTTTTCAGCGAAACAGCGTTTCTGGATATCCCTGTCTAAGAACTTATGTAACACCGTGGCAATGCAAAAATATGACGAGTAAAAACTTCAGATATAGTCGAGAACGCAGCAAACAGCGGACAGAAAGTACAGTCAATAAATCGACAAAGAGCCAGGTAGCGTATATGTTTTAAAGCACACTGGTAGGTCACTGCACAGTCTTTAAAGGACACCTGAACAATGAAACCATACTTGGACGCACCATGGAGAATGCATTTACAGACATCGCCACGGAGAGCATTCTTCTCCTGAGCGTGACGTTTTCAAAATAGGGATGTTCGTTTCTGGAGGTTTGCACATGCAGACTCCAAGACAAAAAGCGCAATTCGTTCAAATCTTGTACAGCGCTGGCCGGATCGTATTGGAATTTCTTCTAGATATACGTTTAGGCTTAACTGGTTACAAAATATTCCAGAAGAAGGGTTGATTGGAGACATTTGTTCATTTCTAAAATTGTTCGGTACTGAAATAAGGACAGATGCAAAATGGAGCAAAAATCATAGCTTGGAAACACTATTTCGTGTTTGGATTGGGTTTTCTGCAGGTAATGTTAACGGAAGTCATACAGATAGGGATGATACTTGGTACTCTTCATTCAGGTGTCCTTTAAAACAGAATTTCAAACGTAACACAACACTTCGTCAAACACGATAACGAGGACGTCAATCATAACTAGCCAAGAATTTCCTTCCCGTAGGAAATACATGGTTCTCTGGCGTCAGGATTCCTTGTGGTTCTGTACCGATATCATTTTCAAGCTGTGAGCTAGAACAGACCAGTAACACTCGGCCTCTTTCCCCTTGCGTCACTTGACCGATATTGCCTTTCTCCGTTACCCACAACCCTTTAAGGCAGGCCCGTATCCAGGAATTTATTTCGGGGGGGGGGTGCCTCCGGGTCGGAAAAAGAATACATGGATCAGAGAGAAAAGCCTATAAAAAATGATTTTTTTTGTATATTTCGGGAACCACCGGAAACCACCCCACTGTTCCGACACCTTGGGATGTAGGGTAAACTCCACTTTCAGTAAAGTTTCGGTCGCGTAAAACTTGGCCAGTAGTTCTAAAAAGGTTCGCAGCTGTTCATCTTCTACGGATGCAACTGGGTTTCTACCGTCAGGCGATTGAGTAAACAGCCGGTGGGGGAAGATTTCCTCTGAACCAATAAAGGTTAGTTCTTCAAGAAGGCATCTGCTGAAGCAAATTTCTCAGCAGAGACCTCAGCTCGACAAATGTAAGGTTCGAGTTATTGTCCAGATGCAGTCTACGGAGGTTTTTTCGCTCGAATCAGTGGCCTGGAAAAGATATTCCTGTCAATTAGTTGATTATTTTTATTAGTTGACTTTCTTTTAATCATAGAAAAAAGACATTTGGTATTTCTTTGGTCTCACAATAAAGGAGCAACCCAACAATGGGTGGGTGAAATTTCATCCACAGTCCATAAAGTAAGTTGTATGAAATAATAACAAGACCAAAGGTTTCGATTCGATACCAAAGACGAATATTTTTTTCATCAGGACTAACGAGTCTTTGAGATTTCCAGTCTGCACTAAATCCCGTAAAGATGTTATTTATCCCTTATCAATCACTTAACCAAATCCGTTTGGTAGTTTATGATGATGATAATGTTAAAAGCTTATTTACGCACTTAAGAAGAGTAAAATAGTGCAGTACAGACAAAGAAAAGGAAAAAATACACTGAGCTTTCAATAATGTAGAAGATGTACAAAATAAAAAAAAAAAAAATAAGAAAAAAGAAAAGGGACTAATCGGGTCTAAAAAATCTTCTTCCTAGGTGGAACGCGGAGAAATGGCCAAGGACAGAAAAGTGAAGGTCCTGGGCAATTGAAGATAACTTTGCAAAAGGGTTAGACGGCAAAAAAGTTGCAGTTATCCAGGAATTCCTATAGCGTCGAGGAAGGTCAAAGAAAAATTTACAATATTTGAAATAAGAAGTTCTGACATTTTAAATCTTCTCGTCTCAGAATACCAAAAATCCGGAAAGGTTGCAGACATATTTGTGTCTTTAATTCCGGTCCAGCCTAGATTCGAAGGCAACAACAGTGTTGTTACAAAACACGGATGATATTTGGATTCAACTTATTCTTAATTCGACAAACACCATCGTCAAAAGTGATCAGGGGAATTTGTAATTTCAAAAATTTAAAAAAAATGTCCAGTTTACATCACAACACGATCGTACCATTAACAGGGAATATTACGAAGCAATCTTCTTTTCTCTGTAGCGAAGCAAACAGTTTATAAAGACGATGAAGACGGTCTGATAAAGATACGTGTTGGATAAAAACCTAGCAGAGGAAACCCATAGGAAAACGAAGCAGAAAGATTGCCTCCTGAATTTCCGATTTTCACCAGTTCCCGTCGGTAGTCTCAACCAAGAAGAGAAAAAAGAACTGAGGTCAATTCAACAAGTCAGCTTGCCCCACCGTCGAACCACTAGGTCAAGCAATTATAAGAACTTTGATATTCAGGATTTTGCCGGATTCCGGCGATAGGTGCAAAAATTTAGTCTCATTTGAAGTTACCAATCTCTGTACTTTTAAACTTTGACCAGACCACCAGACATCCGTATGCGGCCGTCAATTCAATGCATTCGGTAGTGGAAGGGAACACGGTTGGCAGCACAGTTTTTGCTCAGAGTCAGGGGTATTTAACCCTCCAATCAGGCAGACGTGACCCTTTCCCTTTTGAGGTTATTCTCCTTCGCTACTCTTCCAGTTCCAGGACTGGCAAATTGCGCAGGACTTAATTATCCCTTCGCTTAAACTGTGCGTCACAGGGTGAGGTGGACAATTTGGTAACTCTAGTTATAACAGAATAGACCAGTGGTTCCCAACCTTTTCCGTACCGTGTACGTCTAATCAAGGTTCGGAAAAATTGCGTACCCCTTTTTTCAGAACGTGAAAAAGATGATAGTTATTATCATGAATATAAGGCATACATGTATCGAAATATATACAAAATCAATTTTGAAATCAGTTGAGGCTGCTTGTAGCTAAAAATTTTGTCGAATCTCGGCTCGACGTCATTAACGGCAATATTCGCAACCTGAATGACACTATCAGTTGTAATGTCTTCGATTCTTCTTGAAACAATGTTGTTTGACACAGGAACAGATTTTACGGCAGTAGGCTAGCTGTTTTGGAATCAGCATTATTTCATTGACTTTCACTAGAGCTTGTAATCAGAGGCGTCACGCAAGGGTTGGTAACACCCCTCTCTGGGCGACTCGTGGTTGGCCAGACGGTTAAAAAGAAAAGATTCTAGGGAAAGCGCCGCGATTTTTTGTAAAAGTAGATATTTCAAAATAAAATGTCGGTCAGTAAAAATACCTTGCCCCTTAAAATACAGTTTGGCTCGTGATGCCTCTGCTGGTAATATTAGGCTTTCGGCAATCAAAATTGAGTGAGGCGAGTTTTTAAGCTACAGACTAAGTCAATTTTGGTTCCTTCGCGTACCCTTGGCAAGGGTCTCGCGTAGGCTACCCCCTCGGGTACCTCGCACCACCGGTTGGGAACCACTGGAATAGACGACCAAAATCCGATAGTGCCATTAAGCAAACTCCGTTGAGTGCTGTTTGAAAAGGCCATCCATCTATATGGTGTCTAGTCCCATTCGATCTACGCACATTTCGAGGTAAAAGGGGCCTGCTTCTCTAGGGAGAAGCGAGGTGGGAATCACTAGACGTTTTGGTGTACACCAGGAAGCACGGAGACAGGGTCGGAGGCAGGCCCTGAAACAGAACCGGAGGCAAAGAACCCTGTTCACCTTGCGACGCCAGCAATTCCCATCTCGGGAGAAGCCAGGGATCAAACGTGCATAGACTTCTAGAATCGCTACTGCCGAAGAAAAATTTAGAGATCTGATGTCCGAATTCGGGAATGTTAAGATTCGAAAGAATGGTCGCGAAGCCTTACTTGGACCAGACTATGAAGAAGACAAAGAAACATAATCACTCGAACGCTGTATTTTGAAATCATATTGATGAAAGTTATAGAGTGCGCTGTTAATCAATCGCACTTTTCCATTTCAATTGTAATTTAAAACCAATCTAGTTTCCGAGATACGTGGTTCTTCCTTGTCACTTTTCTAATACGCTTACGGCGGACCAACAAGCTCAAAACCACGTTTGAACATTTTTCAGGAAAAGCAAAAGGGATTGACAAAATTTTTTATTTCCTCGTGATCCGCGACAAAAAATGGCCTATCTAATATGGAAGTTTCAAGGTCGTATGTATAATGCCTTGGAAATTAAACAGTTTCTTCGTCTCCTGAAAAGTAAAAAAAAAACAACCTGATATGTGGCTCTTCGTGCCTTGTTTCGTTCTTTTTTCTCTAGTACTTAGTATGTTTTCAACCACTAAACTACTTAAATACATATTTACGTTACTTTGGTTCCCAAGATTTTGTTAGTCTGCTGAGTAAAGCACTGTATGTTACTGTTGCTTGTACAGCTCTATCCAAGAACAGGCGACGTAAGATATTTGCCGATACTAGGTTTGTCAAAGACAATCTCAAGGCCTGCTGCATGCGAATACAGACCAAACTAATAAGCTATGGAAACTATTTGACGGTGCAAAACGGATAAGTCAGCTACATTTAATTAGCGCTATATTTCGGACCTTCTTGGCAAGGGTCCTCGTCAGGCTCAAGCCGCTCAAGCTGAAAAACGAGTATGTTTTGCACCGTCAAATATGATTCGCAGTCAGCTTGGACTGAAGGAATATCTATGGAAAAGCATTATTCCCTCGTTACTTACTGGACCGAGCCCGGGAAGTATATCCGGATGGGGCCGTTTCCTTCACAAAATTTCCACCGCAAGTGGAAAGGTGGCGGCCCCACCAAGGATCGCTTGGCCCTGGCGCCCGGTTATACGCCCTCCTGACGTAGCCAAAACTGGGGGCCTTGCCCCTGCACCGACCAGAGCAACGCCAGACATGTTGCTCGTGGGCGGGCAGACGGAAGCGGGCTGGGTCCAGGTACGCCTGAAAGAAAAGTAGGTTTGAACTATCTCACAGAAACAGTTTACTTGAATATATGTATTGGCAAAGAATTTGCAGCTGTATAGTGTGTCCTTTCCATTATCCTAACTCTTTAAGCTGGTTATAGAACTTCCGAACGCCATGTCCGGGTGTTTCAATCTCCATCTGCAAAATTTCACTGCAGAAGCTGATACGAGCACATAATGATCCATCCGTCTTCCCAGTCAAGTTCAAGTTCAAGTTTTTTTAATTATACACAAAAATACAAATACATGACACAAGCACTGTCCCACTTCAAATCACAGTCCTGAAGTTGCTTTCCCGCCATTACGAATTCCCTACCATTCGGATGGCTTCAAGTTCTTGATGACTTGAATTGGTCAACTTCTAACTCCACGACAGGCGAATTGTCAATAAATACAGATACCGTGGACACTGGATCTGGATTTTGTCGTTTTTGTAGTTACCGCGAATCTGCTTTGCTAAAACGAAAGTGCAACCGAACTATCCGAAATTTATTTATCCCTCGCACATCATCTTGGAGGGGTAACTAGAGGGGAATGGTCAGCTTGGCTTCAAACCTTATGTTGGACTGATAATTAGAGTATTATACCCAAATAGGCTACTTGGCTTACCAACGCAACGACCCCAATGGCAAAACGCCCAGTGGCAAAACATCCCCATGAAAATCTCCATGGCGAAACGTTCCCATGGCAAAACGTCCCCATGTCGAAACGTCCCTAAACATAGATTTTGAAGTTCACCTTGGTCTTCAGGCGAAGTACAACAAGTAGAAAACGTGTGGGTCAACTGACGGATTCTTGTGTGTCAACTGATGTGTGTTTCTGAGGCGACTGACGTTTCTGTCAACTGACGAGTTGACGACCTGACGGGACACCTCTGTCTAGCTTAGACCTTCTCGTGACGAAACTTACTTGACAACTAACTACCTGCTGTGCCGAACTAATGACCAGGAGAACCGGATTATCGTTAGCTAAAACGTCATTTAAATAACTGAGATAGCTGCAGCACCAGGCTAAACAATATCCTCCTAAATTACAAGAATGGCACAATGGAGGGTTCACAAATGTGTTTCTCACCTGGTAATCCATACCGGCTTTTTCGTTGATCTCGTGCAATCTCGTGCGGAACTTTGCCTCCCTGGCAGGCTTTGAAGACAGGGGGTTTTGAATGTAGATTTCAGCCTTGACCATTTCTCGCTGAAAACCAAGATTGTCCGAGCACAAATCTGAATATGTTTTGTAATTTCTGCCCGAAGACAACGCATTTTTTAGAAGAAGAGTTGGTCCGTCCAGTTTTACCACTAGTCAATGAGCGGACAAGGTTGACAAACTCCGATGGTCACTTGCTCTCAAGGGTTACTTGATTTGTTGTGTTTTTATGGCACTTGCAGCCTCTGGCTCAAGTGCCATATACCGATCACAATTTTGTCTGTCGGTCTGTCGGTCGGTCCGAGTTTTTTGTCACACTTTTTCGAGTTAGGGTACTTCCAGATGTGCTAGGACAATGAAACTTGGCAGGCATATCAGGGACCCGACCAAACTAACCTGGAAATAATGAGTTTCACGATCCGACCATATGCGGGGGAGTGCGGGGCGCTGGAAAATTGAAAATTTAGGGCATTTTGTCACACTTTTTCGAGTTAGGGTACTTCCAGATGAGCTAGGACAATGAAACTTGGCAGGAATATCAGGGACCCGACCAAACTAAACTGGAAATAATTAGTTTCCCGATCCGACTGTATGCGGGGGAGTGGGGGCGCTGGAAACATGAAAATTTAGGGCATTTTGTCACACTTTTTCGAGTTCGGGTACTTCCAGTTGTGAGAGGGCCATGAAACTTGGCAGGCAAATCAGAGACCCGACCAAGCAAACTTAGAAATAATCAGTTTCCCGCTCCGACCATTTTCGGGGGGAGTGGAGGGCAGGGGAATCCGGGAAATTGAGAAGTGTGTAACTTTCGGACGGGTGATCGGATTGTAATGAAACTTCATAACTGAATAGAATATATATCTGTAATGTCCCGTTTAAAGTCTTGACCGGATTCGGTAGCCAGGGGGGAGTTGGGGGGGGGGAGACCGGAAATTTCAAGAAACGGTAAGAATGGAGGGATCGGAGTGAAACTTGCTGGGAAGAACAAGTATCTGCTCTAGATAAGTCCTTTAGACCATTGTACTGGATCTGGACACTTATGGGGGGAGGGGGTTTCCCGGAATTCCGGTGATGGTGGTTTTGGGGATTTTCACGATGAAACTTGGCAGGCATATCAGGGACCCGATCAAACTGACTTCAAAATAAAAATTTTGTCGATCTGATAATGGTGGGGGGAGTGGAGGGAGGGGAATCCGAAATTTTCAGTCATGCGTAATTTTGGAATGGGTGATCTGACTCGAGTGAAATTTAAGAATTGAACAGAGGACATTTCTCTGACGATCTTTTTCATATCCGGACCGGATCCGGCAACTATTGGGGGGGGGGAATAAGGGACCCGTTTTGAATGGAGGGATCGGGATGGAACTGTGTGGGAAGAACAAACAGATGCTCTAGGTAAGTCATTTACTGAATCGGATTGGCTACGGGCACCGTGGGGGAGCTGGGGGGGGGGGGCGGAAATCTCGAGAAACGGTTAGAATGATGGTATCGGAGTGAAACTTGCTGGGAAGAACAAACATCTGATCCATGTAAATCTTTTACATAATTTGACTGGATCCGGACACTTGAGGGGGGGGGGGGGAGGAGGGGGTTTCCCGGAATTCCGTTTTTTGGGGGATTTTCACGACGAAACTTGGAAGGCATATCAGGGACCCGGTCAAACTGACTTGGAATAAAAAAAAATACTCGATATGAGAATCTTGGGGGGGGGGAGTTGAGGGAGGGGAATCCGGAATATTGAGTCATGCGTAACTTTGGAACGGGTGATCGGATTCGAGTGAAATTTAATAATTAAACAGAGGACATTTTTCTCTGGTGATCTTTATCCTTTCCGGACCGAAACCGGCAATTATTGGGGGGAGGGCGGAAAATACTTGACCCGCTTAGACTGGTGTGATCTGGATCGAACTTCGTGGGAATGACAAACAGATGCTCTGGATTAATCATTTACAGAACCGGATTGGCTCCGGGTATTGTGGGTGGAGTTGGAGGGTGGTCTGGGATTCCGGTGATCGCGCGTTAAGGTACTTCCAGATGTGCTAGGACGATGAAACTTCGCTGGAATATTGGAGATTCAACAACATTTGCTTAGAAATTGCTACTTCCCAAATCCGATTATTCCTTAAAGTACCAATCTTGACCGCAAAGGAAAAAAATACTTTTAAGCAATATATGCATTTTCATGATGCCCATCAGCTCATTAGCATTTTTGCCTCAAGGGTTTTGCTTACAAATGAAGTTCCAGCTCCCTTAGAGTGCGCATCTCAACCGCAAAGTCGAAACTTACTTTTGATCAATCAGATCATCTTGACCCATGCAAGTGCCATATGAGCTTACAGCTCTTGTTTACTAATGTTTCTGTTTATTATTTGTTATTATGCTGTTGAAAATGGGTATCGCGGCATTTTCAAAATTCGATAGAAACGGGCACGGTCATTTTCTGAACATTTCCAAATTGAGTGTGTTTATTGGTTCCTATTCTTTATCGAATTTGGTAATTCGTCCAACTTTTGCTTAGTCCGCATCTATTTCAATGCATTCGGTCTGTTCATTTTGCAAATTTGGTGATTTAACGGATATATTTATTTAGTTCCCATGTGTTACCGAGTTCAGTAATCACCGGACCTTTGTTTAGTCCGCATCTATTTCAACTCATTCGGTCTGCTCAATTTGCAAATTTGGTGGTTTAAGGTATATATTTATTTAGTTCCCATTCTTGACCAAATTCGGTCATCACCGGACATTTGTTCAGTCCTCCTAAATTTTTCCGTGATTTATCGTGTCTATTTGGTCCCGTTCGTCACAGAATTTGGTAATTCACCTTCTCAAGTATTTATTCTTTCGCATCCAGTCAGTCTATTTAGTAATTTGGTGATTAATCAGATTCATTGGGTTCTGATTTGTTATCGAATTCGGTAATTTACCGAACTTTCATTTAGTCGATTCTATTACCAGACTTGCCATATTCGGTTGTTTGAGGTGTAAATTTGGTTGTACTACTGGTTCCAATCTCTTCCTTATTTACTTAGATTAGTTTTTAGTTTTAGTACGAATTGATTATTTGATTCACCCCGGTTACTGAGCTCGGTAATTTAAATGCCATTTATTTAGCTCCCGTTCTTCATCATTTAACGGTAGTTAACTGATAAAATTTAAATAATTGCAGTACTTCAGGAATAAGCACGTCTTTTGTAGTGAAAACTTTTTTTTTGTTTGCTGTAAATCAGAATAAATGCACTTTATGAGCGTGTTCCATCCTACTTACCGTAGTTACCACGCATGACGTCACGAATCCTGCCTTTTGTCGTCAAGGCTGGAACGATTTTTCTATTTTCCAGCGGAATATCATGCCACGGGTGAATCCGACCAATCACGTGACAGAGATTCGTGGTTACTACGCTTACCACGGTCCCGAGCGTGGTAAGCAAATAGTTACTATTAGTTACTATTTCGAGAAGGCTGGAACGGTCAGCGTAGTAACTTTTCGTGAGGTTGGAACGGATTTAGTAACTAATAGTTACTATTGGTACGAGGGTGGAACACGCTCTTTGTATCTACTTTACCCTGAGTTGCCACTATTTTTTCAACGGACATCGTAGTCCGTTTGGTAATTTCATTTGGGATCGCAAAAAGCTACACTGATCATCAGTGTTTACAGATAATTTCGCTTGTGGCACATTTCGCTGTCTTCATTGTTTAAATGAAGGGTCGGTCATTTATCTGGCGTTGAAGGCCTAGAATTTTGAGGGGTCTGAACTGTTGGATTTAATGGTTATGGCCAGGTGATGGCTCTATTTAAATATAGAATTTGTATGGAAAGTAGTAAAATCTGGCCAGAAAAAAGACGGATTCAACAAATTTCGCCTGCGGCACTTTCTATTGTCCTGGGGAAAGCCGTAAGTGACGTTGCCGCTTCACAGCAGCGGCGTTTTTTGCCGGCACATTTCAAGTCTCGTCGTCAAAACTGGACGTTTACCCCCCCCCCCCCTCCCAAAGGTAAAAGCTCAGCTAGTGACGCACCCGCGGATCCCTGATAGTACAGACTTGGAAGGGCGTGAAACCGCGTCAAATTTCTCTTTAGAATTGATTTTGTACATACTATGCAGTTTTTTACATTATACCTTTTTAGATTTTTTTTTTGACAGACTCTATAAGAATCGGGCTCGATTCGGTAGATTTTACCAGGTTCGCCTCGGGTTGCTCCTACCGCTGGTGTTAGCATTTTCCAGAATGAAAGTACAATTGTGAACACAATAATCATTACCGTCGACAAACTGTTATCAATCATCTACCATATCAATCATCTAACTTAGTTTAGAAAAGAACTGAGAAACCTTGTTAGAGAACACAGAAGGGTACCACACTGTTTTTGGGATCCCAAAACGTAAGTAACGGGATACCTCTGACATCGTAAAGTTGTCCATCCGCCCGTCTGTCCGTCCGCCCGTCTGTCCGTCTGCTTGTTGGCAGTTTGTTAGCTCTTTTGTCCAAAATTGGGGTGAGGACCCTATGGGTCAAAGTGCAGGTCAAGTTCGTAAGATGGACCCCATAGCTGTATAGTTAGGAGTGGGGAATGGGTTTCACATTAAAGCACAACCATTACTAGAAATGATGCATTCACTATGACGTTGATCACGAACACATTTTTCGAAATACCCTTACTTTCCACCTGAATTTAGCGATTTTCTTGTTAGCGCTTGTCGACTCTATCCCGCCTTCCTGCTCTCCGACGAGGCGGCTGGGCGCAAAATATTTGAAAACTGAATGCGCCGTGGTTAAAAAGTGGGAAAACTAAGCAAATAAGAGTAATCGAAAACAGAATATTCTCATATCTTTGTGTGTGAAAGAGTTCTCGGCGGACGTTGAAGATTCTAACAAACTCCGAGTTGCTTAGCGGGGAAAAACTCGGCACGGTCGAAACGAAACAATGGAGAAAAGTGGGGATTTTAGAAGCTTATAATTCCATCAGGGAGCTAGGTATATTATAAAAGACAGAACATGCAAGAGGGGTCTTTAAGGGACCAAACAAAATATTTTTTAAAAGGGTAATGAGATAGTCGATTTAGGTATATGGAGCCATGCTGAATCCGAATATGAAAATAATTTTCTCGCCGGGAGTTCACCCGGAATCCGGCAAAACCGGAATATTTGTGAAAAGTAAAATTTCAATCAGAAGATGATTAGAGGTTCGAATTAGGGGTGTGGAGACTTGCTAAATTCGAATATGAAAATTATTTTTTCACCGGACAAGTAGTTCTCCCCGGAATTTGGCTGAAACCGGAAAATATGTAAGAAGTACAAGTTTTATTTGAATTTGATTAGATGATCGATGTAGGGGGAAGAAGACATGCTGAATTGATATGTGACAATCATTTTCTCTGCGGACGGATATTTCGCATGGATTCCGGCTCGAACAGGAAATTTTTAAAAAAGTAAAAGTTTTGTGTGAAGTTGATTAGAGGCTCGGTACAGGGGTAAGGAGACATACTGAATTCGTTTTTGAGTTTTAGTTTTTATGGCACTTGAGCATACTCCAGATCGCTATATATGCCGAATAGCGATCGTTATGTCAGTCGGTCTGTTCCTGTTTTACTAGTTTGGGCCCTTCCACATAAGTTCGGGCGATGCAACTTGGCAGGCATAAAAGGGACCCGACAAGATTAACGTGGAAACAATCAGTACTCCGATCCGGCCATCGTGGGGGAGTGGAGGGATGGGAAATCTGGAAACTAGTAGCATGCATAATTTTGAAAAGGTCTAATCGGACATGCATGAAACTTGACAAATGCAAAGAATAACTGTCTCAGATGGTCAGTTTCAAATCCGGGTTGATGCGATAAATCGGGGGGGGGGGGGGGGCTGGAGAAGGGGTACCAGAAATCTCGTGAAAATTTCCACATAAGCTAGGACGATGAAACTTGGCAGGCATCAGGGATCCGACCAGATTAACTTGGAAATAATCACTTCACCGATCTGGCCATCGTAGTGGGAGTGGAGGGACGGGGAATCCAGTGAATCACGATTTAGGCTAATTTCGGATGTAATAGGACCATGAAACTTGGCAGACACATTAGGTAGGCTACTCTACCAGATCGACTTGAAAAAAGTTCCTTCCCGACCCAAAGATCGTGGGGGGAGTGGAGGGATGGGGAGTCCGGTCTAGTGATATGCATCACTTTGGAACGGGTAATCGGACATGTATGAAACTTGACAAGTGTGAAGAACAAATGTGGAGTTAGAGGGGGCCAGCGGAAACCTCGTCAAATGGATCGGGTCGATGGATCTGGGATGGAACTTGGAGGGAAGAACAGGCATAAACCCTAGATACTGTATTGACAAAACAGGGCCAGATCGAGTCACTGTGGGAGGTGTTGGAGGGGGTTTCCTGGAATTCGGGTGATGAGGAGTAAGGGTACTTCCAGATGTAGTGGGACCATGAAAATTGGCAGGCACATCAGGTACTAGTAAGTAAGTAAGTAAGTGACACTGTACCAGATCAACTTGAAAATAGTCCCTTCCCCGCAGGGGGGGGGGGGGGCTTGCAGCACCCCCCCCCACCTTTTTGAGATTCGGTAAAATTTTGGGCCGGAGGCCCAATTGACAAAACAGGGCCAGATGGAGTCTCTGTGGGAGGTGTTGGAGGGGGTTTCCCGGAATTCCGGTGATGAGGAGTAGGGTACTTCCAGATGTACTGGGACCATGAAACTTGGCAGGCACATCAGGTACTGTACCAGATCAACTTGAAAATAGTCCCTTCCCCGCAGGGGGGGGGGGGCGCAGCACCCCCCTCACCTTTTTGAGATTCGGTAAAATTTTGGGCCGGATAGCAGAACTGTTCGATATATTTACGGGGATTCGGTAGTTATACAGAATCCTAAATAGGCTATCTGTACAAATCTCTTCGGTATAATGATCGGGATTCGGTATAAATGCCAGTATTCGGTAGTTATCACGAATTTCACTGAAATCATTTGGAATTTTTTGATGCCGGAACTATTCGGTATATGTATGGAGATTCCGTAGTTACACAGATTCCCGAATAAGCTATTGGTTCAAAATTATTCGGTATCATGATTGGGATTCGGTAATTTATTCAGTATAATTTCCAGGATTGGGAAGTTAACCACGAATCCTGACTTTGTTCCAGTTTCGACGAAAGTATACCGAATATGAATATTGTTCGGTAGTCTTTTGATACCAAAACAATTCGGTATAATAACCGGGATACGGTAGTTATACAGAATCCCGAACATGCTATCGGTCTAAACTTATTCAGTATAATAACTAGGATTCGGTAATTTGGTCGTTATGATTGCCAGGATTCGGAAGTTACCACGAACCTTGAAACTCAGAAGAGGTCGAGTGAAGCACTGGTCGCAGACAAAAGGGATGATCTATGATATCCGATAGTCCTTACTTTCATTTTGGATCCCAAAAAGAATATCTAATCATAAATATTTCGAAAATTCCGCCTGCAGCACTTTTCGTAATATTCTCAATTTTGTGGAAGGGCGCGTCATTTGACGGGGGTTTTAAGCCAGTTTTAGGATTGAGATTTCGAAACATTAAAAGCTAGAATTTGGATGGAAATTAAATTTGGCACGCAAAGCAGAAAAAAAAATTCGCCTGCGGCGCTCACTTTAAGTGATTATGGATAGTATATTAAAGTTGCTGCTGCTGCCGGAACGTCGCTCAATCCGGTTTATGGAACTTCTTAGAGTCTCGGTATTGAATCACGGTAAATGATAGAATTTGTAAGAGAAGAGAAAATTTTCGCCTGCGGCACTCAATTTAATTTTCTATTATCTATAATAGATAGAACCTGTGCCAACCATGCCAGGCAATACATTATCCATGTGGGCTTCGCCAGAATGCCGCCTAATTGGCTTCTCGTCTTTCATGCTGCCCTTTATTGCTACTCTTCCTACGTAATCATTTCTGTTCCATAATTTAAAGCTCGAGTTCTTAGTTCTAGGATTCGGTAAATTTTTTGAAATATTCGGTAAAATTTTGGCTCTGCACCCCCCCCCCCCCCACCGAAAATGCACTTGCGACGCCCCTATCCCCGATCCAATGATTGGGGGGGGGAATAGAGGGATGCAGGGAATCCGGAATCTAGTGATATGTATAATGTCGGAACCGGTGATCGGACTTGCATCAAGAACAAGTGTTTCAGGTGCTCAATTTCAAATCCCGAGTTATATAGGGTACTTCCAGATGTGCTATGGCCATGAAACTTGGCAGGCATGTTAGGGGGGCCTTAAAAATATTCCCTTTCCCGATCCGATCATCGTGTCTGTGTGTGTGGGGGGGGGGGGGGGGTGGAGGGACGTGGAGTCCGGAATCTAGTGACATGCATAACTTTAGAACAGGTGATTGGACGTGCATGGAACTTGACAAGTGTCAAGTACAAGTGTCTCAGATGTTCAGTTTCAAGTCCGAGAAGCATCTGATAACTGGGGGAGAGCTGGAGGTAGGGGAAATCTCGTGAAATGCTTAGAGCCCAGGGATCGGATGGGCATGGTTGGAAGAACATGGGTAAACCTTAGATACATTATTGACACAGGGCCGGATCGTGTCACAGTGGTGGGAACTAGAGAGGATTTCCCGGAATTCCAGTGATCAGCTACTTCCAGATGTGCTAAGAAGACGAAGCTTGGCACGCATATTTGGGACCCAGTCAGAGTGAACTGGAACAGTCCCTACACCGACTCGTTCATCGGGATGGGGAGTCTGGAATCTAGTGACATTCAGAACTTCGGAACGGATGATCGTCTGTGAATGAAACTTGACAAGATTCAAGATCAAGTTCAGTTTAAAGTCTGGGCCTGATCCGGCAACTGGCGGAAGGGGGGGGGGGGAGGCTGGAGAAGCACAACGGAAATCTCGTGAAGCTTTTAGATGGAACTTGGTTGGAACAATAAGCATAAACCCAAGATAGGCTACATTATTGAGGACCTGACCGAAGCATTGCAGGGTGGAGCTGGAGGGGTCTAGGCGCCCCCCCCTGACGCCCCCCCGGCATCCCCTCCGGCGGAAACCCCCCGGTACCAGACCCCCCCCCCCCCCCCCAACCAAACCCCCCGCCCCCGGTGCCAAAGACCCCTGACCGAAACCCCCCCGGTACCACCACCCCCCCGGCGACCCCCCCCCCCCCCCCCAAATCCTTTACATTTAACACGAATCCAAAACATTTAATTTGATTTTCCCGTGACCCGACCAAACCCCCCGCCCCCGGTGCCAAAGACCCCTGACCGAAACCCCCCCGGTACCAACCCCCCCCCCCCCCCCCCCCCCCGGCGACCCCCCCCCCCCCCCAAATCCTTTACATTTAACACGAATCCAAAACATTTAATTTGACTTCCCGTGATCTTAGTCTAAGTCATGTGGACTTATGGTACAAAAAGAAAAACTAACTGCACCTAACTGTAGCTTCCTCTCCAAGAAGGGGAAGGAACTGGGAAAGGATTTGATGGGGGGGGGGGGGGGTCGTTACATTGAGTGGCACGGATTTTGATTTGATCTTTCACTTTTAACACCTCACTGACAAGAGCTTAAGGTAGATGCGTGTGTTCGTTCACTTCAGCAATTATTCAGTCACCATCAACCTTCACCTTTAAATTCCCCTCCCTTGTTTATCTTTGTTCTGCCTGCGCTTTTTGCTTCACATACATATACCCTTTGGGCATGCACATCCTTACACCAGTTACTGGGTACCCACTTTACTTCAGACATTATTGTACAGTCAAGTTGGCGAATGAAGTTGCGTCCAATTATCCTACTGTTGTGTATCCGTCAGTAGGTACATGAGCCAATCCGGGTAGCCCGCTAATAACAATAATAATAATAATAATATTAATTTATTTATGACCCATCATACACTCACAAAGAGAAAGATGGAGTATAAATCATTTGTACTATCCGTGGCGTAGGGATTATTTGGGACTAGGAGATTATTTTGGTATTGTCTTTTTTTTATTTAGGCGGGGGGGGGGGTCGCTGGGGGGTTGATACCTGGGGGGGGGTTTGGTCGGGGGTTCTGGTCAGTGCTTCCAGTTTTCTTTTTCTGAAAATCAGTAACCGGTGCGAAAAAATCGGGAGATTATCGGAAGACTTAAGAAATCGGTGAAAAATTTTAAAAGTTTAAAAACAGTGGGTATGACTTAAAAAGCAATTTTATGGTTAGCTCTGTTACAAAAAGGCACTGAGTAACTGATTTCAACTCGTTGACACGTAAAAATACTTATTTTATTCGTCATACATATGATTTGACGCGCAAATGCTACACAGTCATATAACCGGTGTGATAGCAAAGCTGATATTTCCGTTTGCACATCTAAATTTAAAGGACAATTAAAAGGTTCCTCGGTGCTTTGAGGTCTACTTAATTTCTCTTTGCGTTTCCATAAGAGCTGGGGCCCCAAACATTGCAAATTGGAGAAACAGTGGGGCTTTCTCGACAGAAAATTAGTCGAATTTTTGCGTAGGCTATGAAATGGGTACGTTCGTCGGTTAGGAAACTGAAAATTTTTCGTAACCCGACAGTTTACACCCTGAGGACAGTCAACACACTGAAATTAGGGGAGTTATCCAGCTATTTAGTTTAAATTGCGTCGAACCGATATAAACTCTTCCGAGCTTCCCAGGGCTTCTGATAAAGAGTTATCAAAAGCAATCATCAGACATCTTTGTCGTCAGGGGCGTCGCAATTTCATTTTCGTTTTGGGGAGGGGGAGCTAGCAAAATTTCACGAATCTATCTACCGACTCCTTGAAACTTACAATTTCAAATTATTTCAAATTTTTAATTACAAGAATGAAGCGACTACATGGACTATGTCTTACTCGACACCATTGCAGCAGCAGTTTATTACTTTTGTACACACGACGGGAATAAACTGTGATTTCCATGAAAAATTCTTGAAGTTCACGTTTCGCACAACTGCTTCCCATGCGAATTTTGGATTTTAACGTTGATCAAACCCAAAGAACCCGAGGATATCCAAAAATATTTCAAAACGAAGAGAGCGAGGTTTCCACAGACTATGTTAAAGCCATCGCACCGTTAAAATTTTAAATCCGCCTTTTTTCTGTGCCAAACTTCAGCTATTCCCCCAATAGATTCTAGTTTACAATATTTTCAGCCTAAAACTGTCTAAGACTCCACCGAAATGACGTGCCCTACCAACAAGTGAAGCAAACTATGAAACGCGCCTCAGGCAAATTTTTGGGAAGCATTTATGATCGCTTATCTTTTGGGATACATAATAAAATGGCAGTGACCAAGATTTACTCGACCATCCTCTCTCAAAGAAGGTCGGATAACTTTTTAAATCAATTTACTTTTCTGAAAAAAACGTATGTTTTTGCATAAAGGCAAATAATGTTGGAACCCTGCGCCGCAGGTGAAAATTGCGCAACTTGGCCATTTCTCCGCTGAAATGAAGAGATTTTGGTATAAACCCGACTGTGAAATCCAAGAATTATGACCTTATTGTAATTTTGGCAAGATTACGAAAATCGGGAGATTTATCGGGAGAAACTTTTTGTCGGGAGATGTAAAAAAACTCGGGAGATCTCCCGAGAAATCGGGAGGAGTGGAAGCACTGGTTCTGGTACCGGGGGGGGGGGGGGGTTGGTTGGGGGTTTCTGGTACCGGGGGGGGGGGGGGGGGTTAGGCCGGGGGGTTTATCCGGGGGGACTTTCGCCGGGGGGGGGGGGGTAGCTGGAACCCGAGCTGGAGGGGGACTCCCAGAATGCAAATGATCGCGGCTTGTGGTACTTCCAGATTATCTATGACGAGTAAACTTTGCAGTTGTGTCAGGGACCGGACCACATTGACTTGGAAATAGTCACTTCCCAGGCTCGATCATCGTGGGGGATGGAGAGATATGGAATCCGGAATCTAGTGGCATCGCAATAGCTTGCATAAGGGTTATCGGATGTGAATAGAACTTGACAAGTGGCAAGAGCTAATGTTGCAGATCTGCCGTTTCAAGTCCAGACCAATTTCGATAAAGATCTGAGGAGCTCAAAGGGGGCCATCGGAAATCTCGTGAAAACCCTTTCAACTACTTTGGTCAGATCCATCGGGCCCAGAATTATCACAGTTAGAGTATTATCTTCATCGATTGAGTTATACGCGAATTGGAACCAGAGAACGACATAACTTCTATTGTGAAACATTTGTCACTGAGTGGAACAACCATTTCAGACTCACTAGATCAAGTAAGTCCTCTAATAAAAAGGAATATCGGGAGAGAGACCCAGCCTTGAGAACTGCAAACTCTTGCAAACTCAGAACTGCAAATCTCAGCTCTTGTTTTTCCAGACAAGTAATTCGCCCGGAATGCGGCCGAAACCAGAAATTTGGCAGAAGTAAGACAGGAATTTTGATCACTTTCGACAAAGTAGATACGGACTAGGCTATAGGGGTAATCACACATGGTGAATCCATACCTGATTTTAGTCTTCTCAGATTATTACCTTAATCTATTTCTGAATTTTAATCTTAAATTTTTTTTAAGGAGTCTGGATGTCTGGATCGCATATTGAATTTTTGGGATCACATCGAAACCTTTGTTCTTGTTATAATGGAAAGAGCATTTTAAGCGAGGGATTCACCAGATTGCTTGATAGTCATCATTCTTTAATGCGTCTCAAAACTTTTATCATAGGCAAGCTGCAGTAAAGTGCTACCTAGCTGAATCTCAAAGGCACTCTTAATGACAAACTTTTCGTGCCGATGAAGGATCGCCGTGCACGACCCAAGAGCCAAAAACGTCACCACAATCTTACCCTAACAAACGTTGTTGATTGGTATACACAGGATCTGAACCAATTTTGAGGTTCATTTGGTTGACGTTTCTGGTTCTTCGCGAGGTTCGTCTAATATATTCTATTCTACTACCTTCGACGAGCAAAGTATCAGAAAGTCTTTACCGTCATCCTTCTTTTTAATTACGAGAGAGTATCTTTAGGTCACTTTGAGAAAGAACCAACATCAAGATAGCTTCCGCTTTCAAGCCACGGTTATCTCCAGGATTTCCGCAAGAATAAGTGTTCTAGGGTCATTCGGGTCCAAACAGTTCCGTATCCCCAGCCAGTCAACGCTTTCGTGGGCTTTGTGTTTTCAAGTCCCGGATCCTAAAGCTAAGTGCACGCACAGTCCGTTAAGATTCCGCACGCGAAAACGCGCATACGAAATTCGCGTCACGATGCCCGACAGGTTTTTCAGATAAAACGAAATTCAGATGTGAAACTTGGCCCCAGGTTTGAAAAATCCACTGCTTAGCCTACAGTCAGATGATGCTGATTGATTGCCGAATGAATGAATGCAGCTGACATTAAATAGGTCACATAAAGAGTTGAAATTTCAAACACAGCTTCTAATTTTCCAATTCTCAGGGCACAATTTCGCATGCGTTTAAAATTCGCTCCGGTAAAAGTAGAATATTTTCTACTCAAATCGGAACGAAATTATCGGACCGAATCCGCATGCGATGCGTCAAAATTCCGGAGCGGAGAAGGAAATTCGCACCGGACTGCGAAATTCGGACTGTGTGTGCACGCTACTTAAACGTAAAACTTTAAAAAAATGTGTAGTCTAGATTGAAGATCAAGACCATAACTCATGAGCCATAATAGGCATCCAGTTGAAACTTGGTACATAATACTTGTTGAACTTGGTTGCTAGATGTGCCATCTGAGTATTCACAATCGGGGCAATTAACGAGTAACTTGAGCTAATCTCTTGGTCCTAGTTGTAGTTGGGGCGATGAAATTTTTTATATGTTGCATAAAAAGATTGCCAGAGTTGCATCTCCTCCAATCTTTACTTTCATGGGCAACTTGATCTCCTTGACCTTACCGCACGACACTTCCGGTTCTGAGCAAATTGGCGCAGTTCATGACAGGCCTGAGATTGAAATATTTGTATATTTGTTGGCATCAGCTTCTATATGCTCCTTTTGGTGCTTTCTGGGCCTTACTTTAGGCTCTCTCTTCCGCTGTGGAAGGAGTGGACACATGTGCTTTGTGATGTCCCGGTTGAGAGCTAATTGTTTGCTGTTGTTTTTCGTTTTTATGTTGTTGTTTGTTGTTTATATTTGTGTTTATGGCCCCTGTTAGTCGTTGAAGAAATAAAATAAATAAATAAATATATGTAAATTTGGATATTGACAAATCCTTAACACCCAATCGGTGCAGGTGCAACTGGGCCCTGATTACCCAGTGATTCAATTCCGTAGCTTGACCATGGTTGGAGCTAAGATGATACGTTTTCGTGTTCTTAGAGACCTCAAGATATGAAAGTAAATAAAAAAAATTGTACCCATCCCCCTCGGGCAACTGGGCCTCGATGGTTCAGTGAGTTAAGTTCGATTCCTGACAACAGGTATCCAGTTCAAATTTGCTGTAGGATACTCGTTGTCATTGGGGCATAGATGTGACTTCTTGGGGCCTCACATCTCACACCCTCTCGGTTCGGGGGCAATTCGGTTGGTGAAAGTTCGTGTATTAAAGCATCCTAATGTACAGAAATGAGCTTTGGAGTCGCACCCCTTCCGCCATCCAACGTCTCTTCCTTTGACTGTCCATTCTTGTTGTTTGCCCTTTAATTAATTGTTATTTAATGTCCAATTTTTTTTTATTTAAGTCTAGCAAAATTTCTCCTAAGTTTCGTAAAATCAATCTTGGTAGGATGGCAACACTGTAGGCTATAACGATTTAGATAATGAAGTCATAAATCTACCATAGGTTTATCTTTTTTGAAGGTTCGATGACTTTGAACGGTGCAGTTTGGGGCTACACGGGAAAATCAAGACCCCAAACACTTACTCAAGTGTTTCCAGGAGTCCTATGTCAGCTACTTCCAGATACATTGAGAAACTTAGAGCTACTTCAGGAAATCTCGAGATATGTTAAGATTCCTAGAGCTACTATGGGATATTTAGAGATGCTCTGGGATGCTTTAAGTGTGTACGAAGACAATTTTGGCGACCAATGCTTGATCACTCGTAGTCCCTTCAAATTCATTAACGTCCGTATTAAAAGCTGGACTTCCTAACCCTAATTTAACCTTCAGCTTATTTTCACAAGTCTATCCTCTGTTGTAGGTCACAAAAACGTTTAACAAGAGTTCGGTCATGAAACTCTTTTCTTGCATAGCAACCAGATATGAGCAAGAACAGATATAAAAATGAAAGAGGACTGAAAACAGGATACTCTTGGTGCGTGATGCTTTGAAAGCCATTGATTGCTAATCATTCCAGCTATGATTTCTTCGTGTATAGGCTATTCAAATAATGAATAAAACGGATACGTCAGCAACGATGCTTCAACAGCGATATTTCGGCAAAAATATCGCTCCTGAAGCATCGAAGGAATAGCGCTGCTAAAGCATCGAAGATATCAGTTTCAAAGTCAGCTTGGGCTTAAGGAATATTGATTTCTTTATGCTCGTGAAAGCCTCTTGCGAGAAGCAACTGGAAGGAAGTGAATTATATTCAGCTTCTATGATTTTGGCAATTTTTTGGAAGATAAAGTTGTTGGTATCACACTATACAGATTAGAGTTGGTTTTTAGTCGATACTAGCCATGATGTTTGTTTGGGGGGGGGGGGGGGGGGCAAGGTATTTACCGACCGTTTGATAACTTTTACCGACTGTTTTTCGGAAGAAACAAGACTAAAGGTTTCGATGCGATCTCAAATATTGAATCTTTGTTGGACAAGCAAATCTTGTAGATTTCTGGTCTTCACCAAACCTCTTTAACATTTTGGTACAAGTTAAGATATGGATTTAGCACACATGTTTACCCCAAATTCTCATCTCCAACCGACTTCAGACCAACTTGACCACTTGACCCAATTCCTCCTTTTAGCAGTAGAGTACTCTCGGTGAGCTGCATGCAGAGCAGTTGAGCTGATGACACTGTTTTCGCAAAGTTCAAAACTGGATTCAGCATGTCTCCTTACCTCGACACCGAATCTCTAATCGATCTTTAGTGTGTTCGTAAGCTGCAACAGCACGTCTCTTCACCCTATATCAACTGTATCATTGGGGTTTAAAACTTCATGCTAAACTTCCGGTTGTGGCCGAATTGCGGGCGAAGTACTTTTCGGCAAGAAAATAGTTTTCATGTTCGGATTCAGCATGTCTCCTTACTCCTAAATCAAACCTCTAATCAAGTTCAGATTCAACTTTACTTTTCACAAATTTTCCGGTTTTTGCCGGATTCCTGGGGAACTACTTGTCCGGCGAGAATAAAAATTTCATATTCGGATTCATCATGTCTCTTAACCCGTAGATCGACTATTTCACTACCTTTAATTTAAAACCCTTCCCTCGCTCCTAAATATAAGGCTTCAGAGACCATCTTCGAACTTAACCTGAGCCTCGTCTTTGTTGCATGCTGCAGGTCCATTTCTCGGCCGATACCGGACTGATTCTTTCTACATCCGTTTTTGCACTTCAGCGCTTCCGAGGAAGACGGCAGCGCTTCTCGAG
Source organism: Branchinecta sandiegonensis (assembly GCA_030848855.1). Classification (NCBI taxonomy): domain Eukaryota; kingdom Metazoa; phylum Arthropoda; class Branchiopoda; order Anostraca; family Branchinectidae; genus Branchinecta; species Branchinecta sandiegonensis. Next base: position 27,913,083 of record JAUPMV010000002.1, read on the forward strand.
AATCACGGACTTGCTCATCGACCAAGTCCGTGCTCCCTGCAAGATGCTGCAGCGCTGCCGCTTCAACCAAGAAGAAAGTGTGCAAAAGCAAAGAAGTGCTGCAGCAGCGATGCGGCAGCGCTATTGCAACAAAACGAGGCTCTGTACTTTGGACCAAAGAACCCTTTTGCCAATTTTGAACAAATATCTCAACCACTTCGAGAGTTATCGTGCTAACAGACCGACAGACCGACAACTTTTACGAAATCATAGGTATCCCGTCACTTACGTTTTTAGGATCCCGAAAATCTGGTGTGTTTGAAATTTCTACTGGCTAAGTCAAGTTAACAGGGCAATGAGAAATAGAACTAAGGGATTGAAAACTTACCACGAGTGCTTCTACGATTTCAGACTTCGGCTTCGTTCCGAGCAGGATCCGACTTAGGCTTATCACATGATTCCCTCTTCGGGGATCTTCGGTGAATTGAGCTGCGGTCCTAAATTATGAGAAAGTTTCGCTCATTTCTCGTACAAAGCGAAAGCGTAGGCTAACGAAATACGCCAGTGAATTCTACGGAAGAACAAGAAACGTCACCAAACAAATGATCAAAATTGATTCAAACAATATGTAAACCAATCAAAAAGTTTGCTGTGGGGACGTTTTTGGTTCTTGGGTGGGCACACGGCGATTCTTCATCGCAGTGAAGAGTTAGTCATCAAAAGTAATATTTTTTATTCCATGGTCCTAGGTTGGGTTGTCAACGGAACGTCCTGTCTCAAAAGGACCCCTAGGGAAACATCCCAGTGGCAAACGTCAGCCGAGCCGTCCCTGATTCTTTTCGGATTTCAGAGTTTTTTTGAAAGAAAACCATGTTCTTTCAGAGCGGGTTAGTTCTAAGACCACGACATGGGAATTTGATCTTCAAATTGCCTTGGCGTAGTGTATAAATACCACTCGGTGCGCAAGAAACTCTTCGCGACTGCTTTAAAATGAGTAACTGACTCAGCAAGACCAAAGGTTTCGTTGATCCCAAAGGGGAATACTTGTTGATATTTTTAGTACACATATAGTCGGGGCTTGCAGACCTTCAGTCTTTGCCGAACCCCATAAATATTTACTATAATCTTTTTTTGCATTTGACTTTACATTGTGGATCAAGAAGTAAATAAATATAACATTTTGGGGATCCCATTGAAACCTTTTGTCTTGGTATCACGACCTGGGTATGATAATTATACACTTGTCTTCTTTTCTTCTCAGATTAAACTTGGATTAGTATCCTCGAAAACTAAACTACTAAAATCATCATTTATGAAACTAATTTTTATGTTCAAAACAGGTCGGTGCGGTACCGAGTCGGGTGCAAAGCAGGTGCCGAGGAATGGCAACCCCTCGCTGTGAGATGGAGCAAATTAACCAAGCCATGTCTCTAAAACGTCAAAAATAGGCAGTTCTGAACGAGGTTGTTGACTATTGCCTGCCGGCACCTGGGATTTCCATCTGACGGACAGACATTCACCAATACGTGTTAGCAAGATGGAGTTTACTTACGTGCGCAGCCGGCCGCACCATCTAACGACGACCGTGAAGAGATTTGACCTGAAGAAGGCCACGTTCAAAGCCGCGTAGGCCTTCTCCAGGTCATTTGCTGGGTCAGGCAGTCGCTCCCAATTGTCCCCAAATTCTTTGTTGGCCCTGAAAAGTAGAACGATGGGATTTAAGCTGCCAGCCCTCCCCCACCCCCTGCTTTTGTACAATCTAGATGGATTTCTTGGTCATTAGCTCCTATTTGCACACTGTTGTTGCACTTTACTGTCTTCGTCAGTCTTTTTGTTCGAATTACTCGTTTCTGACATAGGTATTGTACACATTTTCACCATAGCTACCCTTATGACGAACGAAGGAAAACAAAACGAAAGGAAACTATTGTATACAATTAATCAATTTTTTTTTTGTCGACCAGTCTATGACAATAGTGTTTTCAGCCAATGACAATGTATAATTGTGTGCACAAAAATGATTGATTGACTGATTGATACGTTACCGCACAGAGAAAGTATTGCTATCCATGCTTTGATTTCGGGAGCTCTGTTGCGCTGCCTTATATTCTTTATTCTTCTGTTTTCTATTATTTTTTCCGTGGTTACAGTGTCAGAAGTTTCATAACAGATAACACGAGGATGCGCGGTTTCAACAGATAATGCGTAACAGAGAACACTTCGGATGTTATCTGTTGTGTTTCAAAATGTTATGCATAAACAGCGTTTTCATCAGGAAGAACCGAATAACCGTCAAAAAGTATCTGCTGAGTTTTCCGACCTCATGACGATAAGGAATATAAGTCAGTAGATACTTTTTGGCTCTTCCTAACAAAGCTTGTTATGCACAGGGGCGTCACGACTGGGAGGGGGGGGACGTCCCCCCCCCCAATGCTGTCGGCCAGTCGGTAAAAAATAAATGAGTCGGCACTTTTTCGTCAAAACAGTTGATTTTTTGATGAAAACAGTCATTTTTTCTTAAAATTGGTCGATTTTTCGTCGAAATAGTCGGTTTTTCTGAAAATCAGCGGATTTTTCTGAAAACCAGTCGATTTTTTTTCAAAACTATCATTTTTTTTGTTGAAAACAGTGTTTTTTTCTGCAGGAACAGTCGGTAAAATTACCAGCCAGTCGGTAAATGCCTCGTCCCCCCCCCCCCAAACATTTTGGCTAGTGACGCCTCTGGTTATGCATAACATAACGTTTTCAAACACAATAGATAACATCCAAAGTGTTATCTGTTATGCATTATCTGTTGAAACTGCGCATCCTCATGTTATCTTTTATGAGACTTCTGACTGTGTATAAACGTTCTGCCTTTGAAGCTACTTATTATAAATTCCCTTCTTGATTTCCCAATCTTCACTAGTAAATCTTTCCTAACTACTAGTTTTAGTGAAGAATCCATTGGAGATTCTGAATAGTAAAATACATAAATTTTAACTATAAGGCTGACAATTTGACTGTACATTTTCTCTAAAAAAAAGTACCCTGATATGTTTGACTGTAAACTAAGTAAGCTAATCAGTATGTAGGTTCGTTATCTGCCTTCATGTAATTACGCTAGTATACTTGTCTGATTTATTTTGTTTAAAAAATTTATATTCACTCTTCACTTTCTAACAAATTTAATAAACCATAATAACAATAACACAGCGGCTTGCAAACAGTTGTCGGTCAGTTTCAAACTCAGGTCTAGTTGTCTTTTCCCGTCACCATTTCTAACTGTTTTGTGCACGGGATTTTGTCACTTGGTCACCTGGTTACATGGGTGCTTTTACCACAGGCTACAATCCACTGTTTTAAGCCTCTATCAGGCCGATGCCGAACAACATGGTGAAACTCAACCAAAGCAATTATGAATGCATACTAGAGTCAGTGGGAACAGTGATACAATAATGAAGTAAGTGAATGCAAAATTGTCAAATTTTTATCTTTTCTCATTTACTCAACAACTTTTCCTCGAGAGGTCATGCTTTCCGGGGTTTTAAATTCCTTTCATGGTCACATTTGATAGTGCAAAACGGATACAGATATCGGATACGACGTTTCGGTTGAGACGCCTGGCTACGGGGACGTTTTGTCATGGGGATTTTCGCCACGGGGACGTTTTGTCATGGTGGCGTTTTGTCATGGGGACGTTTTGCTGGGGACATTTCGCCAGGGGTTCTTTCGATTGGGTATGTTTTGCCGACAACAAGCATGCGGGACCGCCCCTAACCGCTTTTAGTTTATATTTTTATTGCAGGTTTTCGTTCATGTGATTAATTTATGTTTTCGTTAGCATCATTGCTGACGCCTCATGGTTTTTGTGCTAATAGATTAGTATTTTATTTCCATAATGTCTCACCAAAGACCGATTTGCCAAAATCGGGAAGGTGTGGTTTGAACAGCCAAACCAAAATAGTGGATTCGCAAGTACGGTTCCTGAATGGCGTTGCGCATCCCATCTAGGCGGCGTAAATGTACAACTTTGCTAGAGTTTCGTGACATAAGAGCTGGTTGAATCTCAGCAATAAAAAGAACAGTGTTTGCTTTTAAAGAACGTTTTTGGGAAGGAAGAAAAGTAGAGAATACTAGGATAAAGACGCCTACAGTTCAGCTTACTCAAGTGCCATATAGCGATCGTAATGTCTGTCTGTCTGTCGGTTTGTCCGCATTTTGCTAGTTTGGGCACTTCCACATGACCTAGGACGATAAAACTTGGCTCGCATATCAGGGACCAAACCGGATTGACTTGGAAATAATCAGTTCCCCGATCTGACCATCAGTGGGGGAGTGGCAAGATGGGGAATCCGGAAACTAGTAACATTCAAAACTTTGGAACGAATAATCGGACGTGCATTAAACTTGACAGGTATTAAGAACAAGTTTCTTGGATGTTCATTGTCAAATTCGGATCGGATCCGATAACTGGGGGGGTGGGTGGTAAAAAGTTTCTCCGACTAAGGATGCAGTATTTGCTACTGGGATTAATCTTATCTTTATTAGGATAAAATTATTCCGGATTAGGGATAATCTTATCTCAATAAAGACAAGAGCAATCCCAGTAGCAAACACTGCAAGATTTTTTTTTAGAGTGTAGTAGGACAGTATTTTTTGTTTCATTAGAATTATTGCCGCCGCACTTTTGTGCTAATATTTTAGTATTTTGTTTTCTGTAACGTCTCACCAAAGAGCGATTTGCCAAAATCGGGAGGTGTGGCTTACAGAAATAGTGGATTCGCAACTACGTTCCGAAATGGCGTTGCGCATACCATCTAGGCGGCGTAAATGAGCGACTTTTCTAGAACAGTTTCGTGAAAAAGAATTGTTGTAGAAACAATTCGTGGGAAGTAATGAGTGAATGATTACAGTCTAAGTTTTGCTTTATACAAGTCCACCTGCAATTGTGGTCATGGTTAAGCGAGTGGATAAGGTAGACAAGTTTTCAGTAATTAAATATTCCCTTCTGTAAATAGCTAGTACTTTTGAGCGAGAAAAGTAATAAAAACTATAGGGGACGTTAGATATATTCGTATGGATGAAATCCTTTCGAGATTGATTATAAACTTAACACGTAATAGTAATTATAAATGGTTTATCATTTTCAGGGAAGGAATCACAATCCTTAGCTGAGGAACTGCAGAATTGAGATACAGGCGATCCAACAAAGGAACTAGAAACTTTGCAGTTTACAACTGAAGCAATTTAGTAGGAGCTGAACGAAGTGATTTATACTGAATTATGTAGAGCATTGACGGAAGAGAAAGCTTCCATCAACTGAGGGAAATGGCGTATTTTGAGGTCGTCTTAAGCTAGTTATATGAGATCGAGTTAAAACTTAGACTAAGAGCGTGTTCCACCCTACTTACCCTAGTTACTATACATGACTTCACGATTTTCAGTCCAGCCAATCACGCTACAGAGATCCATAGTTACCACGCTGACTACGCTCCCGAGCATGGTAAGCAAATAGTCACTATTAGTTACAGATGTTCCTACGGCCCAAGCTGACTGCGAATCATATTTGATGGTGCAAAACGGATAAGTTGGATAACGGATAACAGGTGACTCTAAAACCAAAATGCAAAAGAATCTCTACCCTTTCGACGACCCAATCGAACAACAAAAACAGTTGCCGAGTCCAGAATAAAATCACAGCACCAGCTTTAACCCCAACCAACTTTCAGAGAAGAAGTTCTCAAAAGCAGATATTTAAGGAAGAATCTTAAATTGTTTTTCGACAAGTTTATTTTCCAACTTGAGCGGCTTGAGCCTGAAGAGGACCCTTCCCAAGAAGGGCCGAAATATTTCTCGAATAAAATGTAGCTGACTTATCCGTTTTGCACCATCAAATACTATTAGTTACTATTTCGATCGTGTTCCACCCTCGTACCAATAGTAACTATTAGTTACTAAATCCGTTCCAACCTCACGAAAAGTTACTACGCTGACCGTTCCAGCCTTCTCGAAATAGTAGCTAATAGTAACTATTTGCTTACCACGCTCGGGAGCGTGGTAAGCGTAGTAACCACGAATCTCTGTCACGTGATTGGTCGGATTCATCCGTGGCATGATATTCCGCTGGAAAATAGAAAAATCGTTCCAGCCTTGACGACAAAAAAGCAGAATTTGTGCCGTCATGCGTGGTAACTGCGGTAAGTAGGATGGAACACGCTCTTCGAGAAGGTTGCAACGGTCTGCGTATTAACTTTTCGTGAGGTTGGAACGGAAATAGTAACAACTGTTACTATATTAGAAGGGTGGAACACGCTCTCAAGCTGGTGTCTCTTGTTCACTGGCGGAGGAAGATTCACTGTTTTTCTCGTCTGAATAATATTTGATATATTTGACGGATACGTCAGCTGTTTTGCGTTTTGCACTATCAAATATGATTCGCAGTCTTGTGCTGAAGGAATATTTATCGTCTGAATAATATTACGAAGATCGGACAGTTGATTTTTTACCTGACAAATTCTAAGCAAAGAACCAAACAAATTTTCAAGTAAATTTAGAACGGAAATTCTGAGCTTGACGGAAACAAGTTCTCGCAAGTAAATAAACTTTTTAAGCCGGCCATATAATGCCAATGCAATCTACTTTCATAATTTCTTTAATTAATGCGTAAACCGACGTAGCCCCGGAGACCCAAATTTCATGTTATATATTTTGGAACCCCTAACAAGACCTCACTAATCTTTGAACTCGTCACGATTCACTAGTTTTCATGCGCATTCTGTTCCCGGCGAGTGTTCGAGTATCATGCTATTGGTGCGCGACACCGGTTTTCTTAATTTTGTCAGATTTTGCTAGATGTCAATGGGTCTGGTCAAAGGTTTAAACCGGCCATAGCCGTGGATAATTTTTTCAAACCAGAGCCTATTTTCGCAGTATTCAGATAGTTTTGAATACTGGAAGATAAACAAGAAAATGCAAGGCAGTGCTTTAATTTTACTAACAGGATCCAGTTTCCAGTGTGTCTTCGTATTCTCAGGTAAATGATTGTGATCGCGCGCCCGCGCGCACTTCCATTTGTGCTGCAGCGATGTCCCGGAGTAATCATCTCCTCGCATTAAAAAAGAAGACTTCCCCCTCCCTCCAACAGTAATTAGCTCCACAGAATTAATTAATTATAATATTATTCATGTGTAAGATATAATATATCTATATAGATAATTACTCAATCATGTGTTCCATAATCCAAGACAACAGAATTGTTTCGAAAAGAGTAAGTTAGCTTACTTACATGTTTCAGTTGCGCAGCACGATACAGAAAGCACAACTCCTATATTCAGCACAAAGCAATCAAACGTCCAAACACGAATGCCGAATTTACAACACAAAATGTAAACCTTTGCTATACTTTAAAAGCCAGAATCTCAGTGGCGGCAGAAGTGACGCATAACGCGCACGAACTTTCATTCGGTTTTCAGATTCAAATGTATATGGCAAGACTTCAGATCGGATTCTAGTAGTATTTTTTGTTTCGTTAGCATTGTTGCCGCCGCACTTTTGTGCTAATATTTTAGTATTTTTTTTTCTGTAATGTCTCTCCAAAGAGCGATTTGCCAAAAACGGGAAGGTGTGGCTTACAGAAATAGTGGATTCGCAACTACGTTCCGAAATGGCGTTACGCATACCATCTGATGAGCAACTTTTCTAGAAAAGTTTCGTGACGTAAGAATCGGTTGAATCTCAGCAATACAAAGAACAGAGTGTTTGCTTTTAAAGAACGGTTTTTGGAAGGAAGAAAAGTAGCGAGTACTAGGATAAAGACGCCTACAGTTTCCCCTCGCCTCGACCAGGGACGAAGACTGGCCTTTTAGATCATTTCGGGTAAAGTGGAATTTATTTGTTGTTGTTAACGTCTTTAAACTATGAAACCATGGTAGAGTATCCTAAGATAATTAAATAGGAAATAATCGTCGTTTAGGTTTACTGGGAAGTGGTATGATTACTGCAGATTGTTTTGAAGGCCTGCTTTAGACGGTATGTAGCGTGACAAAATTGGTCTTATTCTTATTGCAGAATTTTTTTATGTGGTGCTTACATTTTCTTGCGAATTTGTAAAATTGACTTCAATCCTGACAGACAAACCATAAAAAGTTTGTGAATTTAGAAGTCTACCCGAAGAGAAATTTATCTCAAAATAGTACTATGAAGTAGTACGAAAAAGTTGCATGCAGTACTAACGATGCTACTACATGCTTCCACTTCAAGGCTACTGTGTTACTGCGTACTACTATATGGTACTAGTAGCAAGACTGGATGTTACTATGGCAAGACAGGATGCTACTGGATACTACTATATAAGATTGGACCAATCTGAGGCACATTAAATGATAGTATTCTTTGCTATTACATAGTATTACATGCAACGTTTTCGTACTACTACCATACTACTACGCAGGCTACAAAGTTTTCATCGGGTAGGGCTCAAATGTCAATTTCTTCGTAGGTAGTACAGGACCAACATGCCGGGGAGAAATTAAATCGATACCAGATATATTTTTTGAAGGAGATAACCGCCTTTCAGTTCATGAGTACTATATGTTCCTATAGCCCATTCCTGACTGGCTTTTATCTCATGTTTATTGTTTCTGATCGGTATAGGTATTTGCAAGTCGGATCTTCTAGGGTCACCCCAACCCCACCGCCAAAAGCAGTTGGAGCCTTCTCTGGCTCCGGATCTTTTTTTAAAGCAACTTTTGGGAGCACTGACTGAGCGACTCATTTACCCGGTATGTCCGGTCTCGTGTCCAGTTCCGCATTTGTGATTTAAGTTGGTTGGTCTTTGGGTTTTGTAGAAAGACGACAAATCATTGTATTCCAGGAACCCGCTATCGATTGAAATTCACACCACTTCTTCGCAATCGCCAATCAAATGCATTTACTACCTACCGACTTGTAGGACAAGACCAAAGGTTTCGGTGGGATCCCAAAATTTGTATCTTTGATCCAGACAATTGTGTCTTGTAGATATCCAGTCTTCGCCAGACTCTTTGAAGGTTTTTACTATTAAAATTCAAAAATAGATTTAATGCCAATGGCTTTTATCTGAGAAAAATAGGTTCAGGTATGGATTCAGCCTGTGTGTTTACCCCTATATGTCATAGCTATTTTGATGAAATCGATCGAAACTTCCTTTCTGCCAAATACCCGGTTTTGGCCGGATTCTGGGTGAACCACTTGTCCGGGAAAAAATCAAAGCTGAAAATAAATTAAGCATATTCTCTCCTTCCCCCTATATCAAACGCCTAGTTAAATTCAGATAAACTTTAACTAGGAAAATGCGTTACTTCGTTGCTCCGCTATTACAAATATTCGATATTCGTATAGTAGATTTTCCCTGTTGGATTTGTGGTACCTCTATCCGCTTATATCTATGTTGTATGCTTGACGAAAACGGTGCTTTTAACAAATTCTCCGGTTTCGGCCAGATTCCGGGCAAACTATATGTTCGGGTAGAAAATGATTGTCATATATATATACAGCATGTCCTCTTGCCCCTAAATCGAACATTTAATCAACTTCTAAGAAAACTTTTACTTTCAACAAGTTTTCCGGTTTTGGCCGGATTCCGGACGATCTACTTGTCCGGCGAGAAAATAAGTTTCAGATATGGATTCAACATGTCTCCTTACCCCTCTATCAACTATCTCAATGGCTTTTTGGCTACTTGAACAATCTTACTATTACATTTAGAAACAGATAAAGGCCAATTCGTCTGAGAAAAAAAGTTCAGATCTGGATCCAGCATGAAGTTTACCCCCTATAGGCTACTTTGGCACAAGTGATCAAAACTTCAGCCGAATTTCCATTCTCGGGTGGATTCCGGGCGAACTACTTGTCCGACAAAAAACTAAAGTTAAAAAACGAATTCAGCACATCTCCTTACCTCATATAGAACCTCGTAATACACAAAACTGTAGCTTTTAACAAATTTTCAGGTTTCGACCGGATTGTGGGAAAACTATTTGCCAGGCGAGAAAATAATTTTTATATACGTAATCAGCATGCCTCCTTACCACTACACGAAACATCTAATAACTTCAGATTAAACTTTTACTAAAAACAAATTTTCCGGTTTCAGCCGGATTCCGGGCGAACTATATGTCAGGATAGAAAATGATTGTCATATACGGATTCAGTATGTCTTCTTACCCCTAAACCGTACATCCAATCAGCTTCAAATAAACTTTTCCTTTTAACAAATTTTCCGGTTTTGGCCGGATTCCGGACGAACTACTTGTCCGGCGAGAAAATGATTTTCATATACGTTTTCAGTATGTCTTTTTACTGCTCTATCGACTATCTTATTAGCTGTTAAAGTATTTTTAATTCGTCGCTTAATTTGAACCCCCTCCCCCACCCCTAAATGTAGGGCTACATAGCCCATCTTCGAACTCGACCTGTCCCTTGACCCAAACCCGATGAAAAATTTATCTCAAAATAGTAGTACGAAGTTGTACGAAAAAGAAGCATGCAGTACTAACTGTTGCTACTACACGCTCTTACTTCAAGGCTGCCGTGTTACTGCATACTACTGCATGCTACTATTAGCAAGACTGGATGCTACTATGGCAAGACATGATGTTACTGGATACTACTACACAAGATCGGAGTCAGACCAGTCTGAGGCCCATTAAATGCTAGTATTCTTTGCTATTACACAGTATTACATGCAACTTTTTCGTACAACTAACATACAACTGCGCAGGCTACAAATTTTTCATCGGGAAGAATCCTCACAGCAAGTTTCATCAAAATATCTCATTCCCTTGGATGGTTGTCGTGTTGACAGACGGACGGACAGACAGCCTTGCTGACAACTTTTACGAAGTCATAGGTATCCCTCTACTTACGTTTTGGGATCCCAAAAACGGATACGTCAGCTAAAATAAGTTGGAAACGATATTTTGACCCCTCTTGGCAAGGGTCCTCGTAAGGCTGTTGAACTTCTGAGACAACTTTGCGGACTGGACGAAATTCGTTTCTTTCAGTCCGCAACTTTGTCCCATAAGTTCAAATATCGCTGTCAAAGCATCATCCGTATCCATTTTTAGCAATCGTTTGAATATGTGCTAATATCTGTTGTTGTAGAAACAATTCGTTGGAAGTCATGAGTGTATGAATACAGTCTAAGTTTTGCTTTATACAAGTCCACCTGCAGTTGTGGTCATGGTTAAAGTTTAACTGAAAAGCCAACTTATTTTTGTGTCATTTAGTTGAATACACTGAATTGTTTGGATTCTGCAAAAGGATTTTTTTTATTTTCCACTATCTACTCTAGTTATGACGTTCAGAATATCTGCAGCCGTCCCCACAACGAAAATTCTACTATGATGCGGGAAATTTTAATCTCAACACAAACGCGGCTTTTCAGTGGGCAGTGATGAGATTGGTGAAGATTGCTTAGGGCCTTAACAAAACAAAAGTCATAAATCTTTCTCGTAAGGCATACAACGAAAGTACAAGCGCATAGAGGTACCACAAATCACACGGAAATTCCACTATTTGAAAATCGATTATTCGTGAATAGCCGAACAATGAAGTAACGCATTTTCAGCGGGTCTTCAAGCCAATTTTAGCGAATAAGTGATGGGTAACTAGATTGTCCTATCCCAGCCCTTTTCGGTTAATCTTCAAGGTAGACAAGTTTTCAGTAAATAAATATTCCATTCCGTTAAGAGCTAGTACTTTTGAGCGAGAAAAGTAATAAAAACGATACGAGACGTTAGATATGTTCGTAGGGATGAAATCTTTTCCAAATTGATTTTAAACTAAACACGCAATAGTAATTATAAATGGTTTATCATTTTCAGGGAAGGAATCACAACCCTAACGCCGAGTTTAACCGTTGATGAAAATGAAAGTTTGAAACAGGTGATAAATAAAGAAGAGGCATTCAAAGTGTTACAGTGTATGAAAAATGGAAGAGCTCCCGGAATAGATGGACTAGGTTATGAGTTCTATAAGGAGTTTTGGAGTGAAGTGGGCGATTTCTTAGTGAGAGTGATGAATGAGTACGTGACAAAAGGTTATCCGGAAGAGGAAGTAGCAGTTATTTCATTATTATATAAAGGAGGAGAAAAGTCGGACTTGCAAAACTGGAGGCCAATAGCGCTATTGTGTTGCGACTAGAGAATATGCATGAAAATCTTAGCAAAGAGATTAGAAGGAACTCTTGAAGACATACTTGGAAACTACCAACACGGTGGAATGAAGGGCAGGAAAGCGCAACACATACTGAGCGTAATAAGGGACTTGATACAGAGAAGAGACGAAGATCTGCTTAGAAATCCAAATCTTTGGAAACTGGTGGCCCTGATAAGTGTTGATATAGTTAAGGCGTATGATTCTGTTCTCCGGGAATTGTTGTGGATGTTAATGAAAAAGAAATTCGAGTTCTCTGCAGAGGTAGTGTGTATGTTTGCTAATATGTATAGGAAGCCAAGAGCAGTTGTTAAGGTTAATAGTTCATTAACAAGAAGTGTGATTATGGAAAAAGGCCTGAAGCAAGGTGACCCAATTGCCCCAGTTTTGTTTGAATTGTATGTAGACCCCCTGTTCAAGTATGTCGACGAAAGGATCACAGGCCTGTTCCTAGGCGATCAGATATATCTGAAGTCCATGGCCTTTTTAGATGACGGGACATTTATTGCTGGAGGAAAGGAAGACATAAAAAACGTCGGTGAAGCTCTAGAATGGTATGAGAAAAACTTTCACATAAAAATCCACCGGAAAAAGAGCAATATTTTACCGCTGGGAAACCGTCAAGATTATTCGGAGGTCCTTAGTGAGACTTGGATTCAAGAAGCAAGTAAAGCCAAAATACTCGGAGTGAATTTTGTAAGTGAGATGAAGGGAGAGATACACTGGGAAGAAACTGTCCGAAAGTTCGAGGGAGTGTTGAGTGGTCAAGAGGGTGGTGTTATCAGGACGATTTTTGAAAGAGTTGATTTTGTAAATATATATTGCATGCCGGTTTTGTTCTATGCTGGGCCGGTTTTCACACTAGAGGAGAAGCATGCAAAGAGAGTTGAAAGAAGTGTTTGGCGTTTCGTATGGAAAGGGAAGTTGGAAAAATTAAGCATGAAGATGTTGTACGTACCCAGAACACAAGGAGGATTGGGAGTGATAGATTTCAGATGTGTCTGTGAGTCATTGTATGTAAGAAATGTGTGTGAGTTAGTGACCAGGAAAGAGTGCACTACAGTGCTGCTACGAGGATGGGTATTACCTGTAATAAATGAAGATGATGATAAACGAATAAAGGAAAAACTTAAAAAGATACCAAAGGAAATCCAAAAAGCCGCGTCGACACTGCGGGACCTGAAGAATTCGGGAATTTTCAAGGATGATATTGATAATAAGGAAAGGAAAAAATTGGTGGATTCATTTTTAAAAGGTAAAAGTGAGACCGAGATTGATTTCCAAGCAAAACGGAATGAACCATTTGTGAATTATGAAAAAGCATTTGAAAACTGGAATTCGTTAAAAAGCCGCCCCCAAGAAAAAGAAACCATGTTTATGTTAATTCACGGAATTTTACCGTACAGAAACCGCGTAAGCCGTTTCTTGAGTAGCGAAAGTCCACTGTGTCAGCTCTGCAAGATTGAGGTAGTTGACGGTATGAAGCATGAGTTCCTGGAGTGTAAGTTTAATGGCGAAATTTTTAAAAATATTTTTGAAGTTTTTAAGAGGGAGGATGTAAAAATTGAAAGTTTAGAAGAAAAGAAAATGGCTCTGAAGCTGTGTTTTGAAACTGGTGCTGCAAAAGGAAAAGAACAGGCTATGGTTTTCTTGATGACTGCAGTTTGTGTCCACGTGTGGAAAATGAGGAAAAAAGGTAAAAGTATAAATGTCCCGAGGTTGTACAGTTGGATCCAAAGTATGGTTGAAATGAATTCGCAGAGTGAGTTATGGAATAGATCCGTGGATGTGGGATGGTTGAATGATGCGTTAAAAATCCGATGATGGAAGTGTGGGTGACCGGTAGGTTTTAAAAAATTTTACAAAATAAAAACTTAAATTTTTGTTTGTTTTTGTTTTGGGCAGTCAAAGTTTCAACCTGATGTTTCTTTTAAGGATCTGAAGTGATATTTAGAATCTCCTTGCTAGTTTTTTGTTGTTGTAAAGGAAGGAGATTTTAAATCGGGAGTGTGGTTGTTGGTTTTTGGTTGTTTTTTTATAGGTGAGTGAAGGAATAAGTTTTAAGGTTTTTGTTGGTTTTTCATCAAAGTAATTTTTTGCCACTGTAAGAGAGATTCTCTAAGGACGGTAGAGCATCTTGAAACAGGTAGTGCGTGAGTTAAAATTTTAGTTTTTTGTTGGTAGTTATTCCTTATCGAACCTATAAAATTTGACTGCTTGATTCGAAGTGAAAAATAGTATATGTTTTGGAGGTTTGCCAGGTTTTAAAAATATGATTGGATTAATGGTAAAGAAGAAAAGATTTTTAATGGTTGTAAAATATGGTAAGAAAAACTTTTTATTGTTAAAAAATAAAAAAGGGTAGATTTAGACTTTATGGAGGAAGTGTTTTTTTGAAAGAGGGAGTGAGTTTATTTGAGAATATTTAATAGAAAAATGAAAAGTTTGAAAAGAGAAGTTAAGTTTTGAGTTGATAAAGTATAAAAAGATAATAGGTTTAAGACGAAAGTGTAAGTGACGTTAAAGTAGGGTAAACTGTAGGGTAAATTTTGTATTAACGTCACTGAGTTGGAGGTGGAGACGTAGCCACTTGGTTTAGTTCGATCTAAAGCAAGGAAAATGAAAAAGAAGCTACGCGGGAAAAAAAAAATGTGTTTAAAAAAAAAAAAAAAAAAAAAAAAAAAAAAAAACGCCGAGGAACTGCAGAATTGAGATACAGGCGATCCAACAAAGGAACTAGAAACTTTGCAGTTTACAACTGAAGCAATTTAGTAGGAGCTGAAGGAAGTGATTTATAATGATTTATGTAGAGCATTGACGGAAGAGAAAGCTTCCATAAACCAGGGGCGTAATTTCGTCAAAATCCTGGTGGGGCAAAGTTGGAGCCGATTTTCCCAAATCAAGTAAAAATGAGTAGTTTTATTTCAAGAAGGAAAACGTAATAAAAACAAAGAAACAAAGAGATATTTTACTAATCGACCGAGGCGAAACGACGTCAAACTTCTTCGCTTTTTCAGGTTGGGTACAAATTACCAAAAGATCACTTAGTCGGTTGTCTGACATAGACGTGTTTAACTCTTCATAGCGCATGCATATCGCTATAAAAGTTTCAAGGCTTCCGTGTTCCAATCTTACCATAAAGACAAAGGAATACTAAAGAAAATCGATCTGTTTCTGTGGATGCTTGAATTCTGTAGGCCTATCTTAGTTTCGACGAGAGTTTCGAAGACGCTGAATTTCAGCTGGGGGGGAGGGGCAAACATCAAGCTGGGGGGGGGGAGGCAAACTGGGGTCGGGGGGGGCAGTTGCCCCCCCTGCTCCATAGCAAATTACGCCCCTGCCATCAACTCAAGGAAATGGCGTATTTTAAGGTCGTCTTAAGCTAGTTATCGAGTTAGACTTAGACTAAGAGCGTGTTCCACCCTACTTACCCTAGTTACTACGCATGACTTCACGAACTTCAATCCAGCCAATCACGTTACAGGTATCCATAGTTACCACGCTGACTACGCTCCCGAGCATGGTAAGCAAATAGTCACTATTAGTTACTATTTCGAGAAGGTTGCAACGGTCTGCGTATTAACTTTTCGTGAGGTTGGAACGGAAATAGTAACTACTGTTACTATATTAGAAGGGTGGAACACGCTCTCAAGCTGGTGTCTCTTGTTCACTGGCGGAGGAAGATTCACTGTTTTTCTCGTCTGAATAATATTTGATATATTTGACGGATACGTCAGCTGTTTTGCGTTTTGCACTATCAAATATGATTCGCAGTCTTGTGCTGAAGGAATATTTATCGTCTGAATAATATTACGAAGATCGGACAGTTGATTTTTTACCTGACAAATTCTAAGCAAAGAACCAAACAAATTTTCAAGTAAATTTAGAACGGAAATTCTGAGCTTGACGGAAACAAGTTCTCGCAAGTAAATAAACTTTTTAAGCCGGCCATATAATGCCAATGCAATCTACTTTCATAATTTCTTTAATTAATGCGTAAACCGACGTAGCCCCGGAGACCCAAATTTCATGTTATATATTTTGGAACCCCTAACAAGACCTCACTAATCTTTGAACTCGTCACGATTCACTAGTTTTCATGCGCATTCTGTTCCCGGCGAGTGTTCGAGTATCATGCTATTGGTGCGCGACACCGGTTTTCTTAATTTTGTCAGATTTTGCTAGATGTCAATGGGTCTGGTCAAAGGTTTAAACCGGCCATAGCCGTGGATAATTTTTTCAAACCAGAGCCTATTTTCGCAGTATTCAGATAGTTTTGAATACTGGAAGATAAACAAGAAAATGCAAGGCAGTGCTTTAATTTTACTAACAGGATCCAGTTTCCAGTGTGTCTTCGTATTCTCAGGTAAATGATTGTGATCGCGCGCCCGCGCGCACTTCCATTTGTGCTGCAGCGATGTCCCGGAGTAATCATCTCCTCGCATTAAAAAAGAAGACTTCCCCCTCCCTCCAACAGTAATTAGCTCCACAGAATTAATTAATTATAATATTATTCATGTGTAAGATATAATATATCTATATAGATAATTACTCAATCATGTGTTCCATAATCCAAGACAACAGAATTGTTTCGAAAAGAGTAAGTTAGCTTACTTACATGTTTCAGTTGCGCAGCACGATACAGAAAGCACAACTCCTATATTCAGCACAAAGCAATCAAACGTCCAAACACGAATGCCGAATTTACAACACAAAATGTAAACCTTTGCTATACTTTAAAAGCCAGAATCTCAGTGGCGGCAGAAGTGACGCATAACGCGCACGAACTTTCATTCGGTTTTCAGATTCAAATGTATATGGCAAGACTTCAGATCGGATTCTAGTAGTATTTTTTGTTTCGTTAGCATTGTTGCCGCCGCACTTTTGTGCTAATATTTTAGTATTTTTTTTTCTGTAATGTCTCTCCAAAGAGCGATTTGCCAAAAACGGGAAGGTGTGGCTTACAGAAATAGTGGATTCGCAACTACGTTCCGAAATGGCGTTACGCATACCATCTGATGAGCAACTTTTCTAGAAAAGTTTCGTGACGTAAGAATCGGTTGAATCTCAGCAATACAAAGAACAGAGTGTTTGCTTTTAAAGAACGGTTTTTGGAAGGAAGAAAAGTAGCGAGTACTAGGATAAAGACGCCTACAGTTTCCCCTCGCCTCGACCAGGGACGAAGACTGGCCTTTTAGATCATTTCGGGTAAAGTGGAATTTATTTGTTGTTGTTAACGTCTTTAAACTATGAAACCATGGTAGAGTATCCTAAGATAATTAAATAGGAAATAATCGTCGTTTAGGTTTACTGGGAAGTGGTATGATTACTGCAGATTGTTTTGAAGGCCTGCTTTAGACGGTATGTAGCGTGACAAAATTGGTCTTATTCTTATTGCAGAATTTTTTTATGTGGTGCTTACATTTTCTTGCGAATTTGTAAAATTGACTTCAGTCCTGACAGACAAACCATAAAAAGTTTGTGAATTTAGAAGTCTACCCGAAGAGAAATTTATCTCAAAATAGTACTATGAAGTAGTACGAAAAAGTTGCATGCAGTACTAACGATGCTACTACATGCTTCCACTTCAAGGCTACTGTGTTACTGCGTACTACTATATGGTACTAGTAGCAAGACTGGATGTTACTATGGCAAGACAGGATGCTACTGGATACTACTATATAAGATTGGACCAATCTGAGGCACATTAAATGATAGTATTCTTTGCTATTACATAGTATTACATGCAACGTTTTCGTACTACTACCATACTACTACGCAGGCTACAAAGTTTTCATCGGGTAGGGCTCAAATGTCAATTTCTTCGTAGGTAGTACAGGACCAACATGCCGGGGAGAAATTAAATCGATACCAGATATATTTTTTGAAGGAGATAACCGCCTTTCAGTTCATGAGTACTATATGTTCCTATAGCCCATTCCTGACTGGCTTTTATCTCATGTTTATTGTTTCTGATCGGTATAGGTATTTGCAAGTCGGATCTTCTAGGGTCACCCCAACCCCACCGCCAAAAGCAGTTGGAGCCTTCTCTGGCTCCGGATCTTTTTTTAAAGCAACTTTTGGGAGCACTGACTGAGCGACTCATTTACCCGGTATGTCCGGTCTCGTGTCCAGTTCCGCATTTGTGATTTAAGTTGGTTGGTCTTTGGGTTTTGTAGAAAGACGACAAATCATTGTATTCCAGGAACCCGCTATCGATTGAAATTCACACCACTTCTTCGCAATCGCCAATCAAATGCATTTACTACCTACCGACTTGTAGGACAAGACCAAAGGTTTCGGTGGGATCCCAAAATTTGTATCTTTGATCCAGACAATTGTGTCTTGTAGATATCCAGTCTTCGCCAGACTCTTTGAAGGTTTTTACTATTAAAATTCAAAAATAGATTTAATGCCAATGGCTTTTATCTGAGAAAAATAGGTTCAGGTATGGATTCAGCCTGTGTGTTTACCCCTATATGTCATAGCTATTTTGATGAAATCGATCGAAACTTCCTTTCTGCCAAATACCCGGTTTTGGCCGGATTCTGGGTGAACCACTTGTCCGGGAAAAAATCAAAGCTGAAAATAAATTAAGCATATTCTCTCCTTCCCCCTATATCAAACGCCTAGTTAAATTCAGATAAACTTTAACTAGGAAAATGCGTTACTTCGTTGCTTCGCTATTACAAATATTCGATATTCGTATAGTAGATTTTCCCTGTTGGATTTGTGGTACCTCTATCCGCTTATACCTATGTTGTATGCTTGACGAAAACGGTGCTTTTAACAAATTCTCCGGTTTCGGCCAGATTCCGGGCAAACTATATGTTCGGGTAGAAAATGATTGTCATATATATATACAGCATGTTCTCTTACCCCTAAATCGAACATTTAATCAACTTCAAAGAAAACTTTTACTTTCAACAAATTTTCCGGTTTTGGCCGGATTCCGGACGATCTACTTGTCCGGCGAGAAAATAAGTTTCAGATATGGATTCAGCATGTCTCTTACCCCTCTATCAACTATCTCATTGGCTTTTTAAAGATTTATTAACGTCCCTTAACTTGAAACCCCTCCCCCACACCTAAATATGGGGCTACATGGCTCATCTACGAACTTGACCTGTACTTTGACCCAATGGATCACCATACCAACTTTAACGAAAACATCTCGACCCCTTGGAGAGTTGTCGTGCTGACAGACGGACAAACGCGAAGACTGGATCTGGCAAAGACAGGACAGAATTGTCTGTAACAAATATTGAATTTTTGGGATCCCATCGAAACTTTTGGTCTTGTTCACCTTGGGTTCTTGTAGACTTGTAGTGACGTACACAATATGTTCAGCTGGCCCGACAAGACAAAGTTCATCCAGACGCAGAGATTTTAAATTTTCATAAAAGCCTGCATTTCAGTGACTAATGAAGCGAAGGTCAGGAAACGTTCAGTTTCAAATTGTAAGGTCACTTCCGAAGAAAGCCCGCTATTGCGCGCCAGTCAAACAAGATCTACTCTTCGCAATTGTAAAATAATAATACAAGCATAAATAATACAAGCATAGCGGTACAAGCACATATAGGCCAGAGGTACCACGAATCCGAAATAATTTCGTTCGATGATCGATTGTGTCAATTGCGGAACAGTGAAGTAACGCATTTTCGTCGGGTATTCAAGGCTGCTTAAGCGAATAAGTGATGGGTATTTCAGCCCTGTTCGATTAGACTTAAATGATTATTTTTGTTGTAGTTCATACAGCAATATCTAACCTTGTAATCTTTAACTACCCCATGAGCCGAAGCTCGATTGCGATTGCGACCCGAAACGATCCTAAAAATTTAATGTTTAATCTGGATAATTGGTACTTGTGGATATCCGGTCTTCGCCAGACTCCTTGAACATTCTTACTATTACATTTAGAAACAGATGAAGGCCAATGGCTATTCGTCTGAGAAAAAAAAGTTCAGATTTGGATCCAGCATGAAGTTTACCCCCTATACTTTGGCACAAGTGATCAAAACTTCAGCCGAATCTCCATTCTCGGGTGGATTCCGGGCGAACTATTTGTCCGACAAAAAAATAAAGCTCAAACAGGAATTCAGCACATCTCCTTACCTCAGTATAGAACCCCGTAATAAACTTCAGATAAAACTTTAGCTTTTCAGGTTTCGACCGGATTGTGGGAGATCTATTTGTCAGGCGAGAAAATAATTTTTATATACGTAATCAGTATGCCTCCTTACCACTACACCTAACATCTAATTAACTTCAGATTAAACTTTTACTCAAAACAAATTTTCCGGTTTCAGCCGGATTCCGGGCGAACTAGATGTCACGATAGAAAATGATCGTCATATACGGACTCAGTATGTCTTCTTACCCCTCAACCGCACATCCAATCAGCTTCAAATAAACTTTTCCTTTTAAGAAATTTTCCGGTTTTTGCCGGATTCCGGGCGAACTACTTGTCCGGCGAGAAAATGATTTTCATATACGTGTTCAGTGTGTCTTTTTACTGCTCGATCGACTATCTTATTAGCTGTAAAAGTATTTTTAATTCGTCCCTTAATTTGAACCCCCTCCCCCACCCCTAAATGAAGGGCTACATAGCCCATCTTCGAACTCGACCTGTCCATTGACCCAAACCCGATGAAAAATTTATCTAAAAAAAGTAGTACGAAGTTGTACGAAAAAGAAGCATGCAGTACTAACTGTTGCTACTACACGCTTCTACTTCAAGGCTGTCGTGTTACTGCATACTACTGCATGCTACTATTAGCAAGACTGGATGCTACTATGGCAAGACAGGATGTTACTGGATACTACTACACAAGATCGGAGTCGGACCAGTCTGAGGCCCATTAAATGCTAGTATTCTTTGCTATTACACAGTATTACAGGCAACTTTTTCGTACAACTAACATACAACTGCGCAGGCTACAAATTTTTCATCGGGAAGAATCCTCACAGCAAGTTTCATCAAAATATCTCATTCCCTTGGATGGTTGTCGTGTTGACAGACGGACGGACAGACAGCCTTGCTGACAACTTTTACGAAGTCATAGGTATCCCTCCACTTACGTTTTGGGATCCCAAAAACGGATACGTCAGCTAAAATAAGTTGGAAACGATATTTTGACCCCTCTTGGCAAGGGTCCTCGTAAGGCTGTTGAACTTCTGAGACAACTTTGCGGACTGGACGAAATTCGTTTCTTTCAGTCCGCAACTTTGTCCCATAAGTTCAAATATCGCTGTCAAAGCATCATCCGTATCCATTTTTAGCAATCGTTTGAATATGTGCTAATATCTGTTGTTGTAGAAACAATTCGTTGGAAGTCATGAGTGTATGAATACAGTCTAAGTTTTGCTTTATACAAGTCCACCTGCAGTTGTGGTCATGGTTAAAGTTTAACTGAAAAGCCAACTTATTTTTGTGTCATTTAGTTGAATACACTGAATTGTTTGGATTCTGCAAAAGGATTTTTTTTATTTTCCACTATCTACTCTAGTTATGACGTTCAGAATATCTGCAGCCGTCCTCACAACGAAAATTCTACTATGATGCGGGAAATTTTAATCTCAACACAAACGCGGCTTTTCAGTGGGCAGTGATGAGATTGGTGAAGATTGCTTAGGGCCTTAACAAAACAAAAGTCATAAATCTTTCTCGTAAGGCATACAACGAAAGTACAAGCGCATAGAGGTACCACAAATCACACGGAAATTCCACTATTTGAAAATCGATTATTCGTGAATAGCCGAACAATGAAGTAACGCATTTTCAGCGGGTCTTCAAGCCAATTTTAGCGAATAAGTGATGGGTAACTAGATTGTCCTATCCCAACCCTTTTCGGTTAATCTTCAAGGTAGACAAGTTTTCACTAAATAAATATTCCATTCCGTAAAGAGCTAGTACTTTTGAGCGAGAAAAGTAATAAAAACGATACGAGACGTTAGCTATGTTCGTAGGGATGAAATCTTTTCCAAATTGATTTTAAACTAAACACGCAATAGTAATTATAAATGGTTTACCATTTTCAGGGAAGGAATCACAACCCTAACGCCGAGGAACTGCAGAATTGAGATACAGGCGATCCAACAAAGGAACTAGAAACTTTGCAGTTTACAACTGAAGCAATTTAGTAGGAGCTGAAGGAAGTGATTTATAATGATGTATATAGAGCATTGACGGAAGAGAAAGCTTCCATCAACCAGGGGCCTAATTTCGTCAAAATCCTGGTGGGGCAAAGTTGGAGCCGATTTTCCCAAATCAAGTCAAAATGAGTAGTTTTATTTCAAGAAGAAAAACGTAATAAAAACAAAGAAACAAAGAGATATTTTACTAATCGACCGAGGCGAAACGACGCTACTTCGAATTCGCGAAACTGTCCACTGCGCGACTGACGTCAAGCTTCTTCGCTTTTTCAGGTTGGGTACAAATGACCAAAAGATCACTTAGTCGGTCGTCTGACATAGACGTGTTTAACTCTTCATAGCGCATGCATATCGCTATAAAAGTTTCAAGGCTTCCGTGTTCCAATCTTACCATAAAGACAAAGGAATACTAAAGAAACCGATCTGTTTCTGTGGATGCTTGAATTCTGTAGGCCTAACTTAGTTTCGACGAGAGTTTCGAAGACGCTAAATTTCAGCTGGGGGTGGGGGCAAAATCAAGCTGGGGGGGGGGGGGGGCAGTTGCTGCCCCCCCCCCCTGCCCCATAGCAAATTACGCCCCTGCCATCAACTCAAGGAAATGGCGTATTTTAAGGTCGTCTTAAGCTAGTTATATGAGATCGAGTTAGACTTAGACGAAGAGCGTGTTCCACCCTACTTACCCTAGTTACTACGCATGACTCTATGCGAATTTCAATCCAGCCAATCACGTTACAGAGATCCATAGTTATCACGCTGACTACGCTCCCGAGCATGGTAAGCAAATAGTCACTATTAGTTACTATTTCGAGAAGGGTGCAACGGTCTCCGTAGTAACTTTTCGTGAGGTTGGAACAGAAGTCGTAACTACTTTTACTATATTAGAAGGGTGGAACACGCTCTCAAGCTGGTGTCTCTTGTTCACTGGCGGAGGAAGATTCACTGTTTTTCTCGTCTGAATAAAATTTGATAGTGCGAAACGGATACTTCAGCTGTTTTGCGTTTTGCACTATCAAATATGATTCGCAGTCTTGTGCTGAAGGAATATTTATCGTCTGAATAATATTACGAAGATCGGACAGTTGATTTTTTACCTGACAAATTCTAAGCAAAGAAGCAAACAAATTTTCAAGTAAATTTAGAACGGAAATTCTGAGCTTGACGGAAACAAGTTCTCGCAAGTAAATAAACTTTTTAAGCCGGCCATATAATGCCAATGCAATCTACTTTCATAATTTCTTTAATTAATGCGTAAACCGACGTAGCCCCGGAGACCCAAATTTCATGTTATATATTTTGGAACCCCTAACAAGACCTCACTAATCTTTGAACTCGTCACGATTCACTAGTTTTCATGCGCATTCTGTTCCCGGCGAGTGTTCGAGTATCATGCTATTGGTGCGCGACACCGGTTTTCTTAATTTTGCCAGATTTTGCTAGATGTCAATGGGTCTGGTCAAAGGTTTAAACCGGCCATAGCCGTGGATAATTTTTTCAAACCAGAGCCAATTTTCGCAGGATTCAGATAGTTCTGAATACTGGAACATAAACAAGAAAATGCAAGGCAGTGCTTTAATTTTACTAACAGGATCCAGTTTCCAGTGTGTCTTCGTATTCTCAGGTAAATGATTGTGATCGCGCGCCCGCGCGCACTTCCATTTGTGCTGCAGCGATGTCACGGAGTAATCATCTCCTCGCATTAGAAAAGAAGACTTCCCCCTCCCTCCAACAGTAATTAGCTCCACAGACTTAATTAATTATAATATTATTCATGTGTAAGATATAGTATATCTATATAGATAATTAATCAATCATGTGTTCCATAATCCAAGACAACAGAATTGTTTCGAATAGAGTAAGTTAGCTTACTTACATGTTTCAGTTGCGCAGCACAGCACAAAACAGAAAGCACAACTCCTATATTCAGCACAAAGCAATCAAACGTCCAAACACGAAAGCCGAATTTACAGCACAAAATGTACACCTTTGCTATCCTTTAAAGCCAGAAGCTCAGTGGCGGCAGAAGTGACGCATAACGCGCACGAACTTTCATTCGGTTTTCAGATACAATGTATATGGCAAGACTTCAGATCGGATTCTAGTAGTATTTTTTGTTTCGTTCGCATTATTGCCGCCGCAGTTTTGTGCTAATATCTTAGTTTTGTTTTCTGTATGTCTCACCAAAGAGCGATTTGCCAAAATCGGAAAGGTGTGGTTTACGGAAATAGTGGATTCGCAACTACGTTCCGAAATGGCGTTGCGCATACCATCTAGGTGGCGTAAATGAGCGACTTTTCTAGAACAGTTTCGTGACGTAAGAATCGGTCGAATCTCAGCAATACAAAGAACAGAGTGTTTGCTTTTAAAGAACGGTTTTGGAAGGAAGAAAAGTAGCGAGTACTAGGATAAAGACGTCTACAGTTTCCCCTCGCTTCGACCAGGGACGAAGACTGGCCATTTAGATCATGGCGGGTAAAGGGGAATTTTTTCTTTGTAATTGACGTCTTTAAACTATGAAACCGTGGTAGAGTATCCTAAGATAATTAAATAGGAAATAATCGTCGTTTAGGTTTACTAGGAAGTGATATGATTACCACAGATTGTTTTGAAGGCCTGCTTTAGACGGTATGTAGCGTGACAAAATTGGTCTTCTTCTTATTGCAGCATTTTGTTCTGTGGTGCTTACATTTTCTTGCGAATTGAAAGAGAATTAGTTAACCATTCTTCAAATTAGGCTATAAACGTCAGGCCTTTTAATCTAAATATTTTCAAGGCTTCAATAATGTACTGCTGCAAAAGTGCCCCATCCCCGTCGATACGGAAGTCGGGAAACAGCCAGTTTGATTTTGTGATTTTCCCTGGCAATTCGCTGGCCTAAATATTGAGATTCCAGTGAACATACGGACTCCAACTTAAACAATCAGGAGTCTCTCATACAGACTTCGGTCAACATACTTTTCTTAATGGACCCCTCTTGCTTATTCTGTCTTTTATAATATTACTTGGCTCCCATGTGGAATTATAAACTTCTAAAATTCCCATCTTTCTCCATTGTTTCGTTTCGTAACTACGAATTTTAGCGCTTTTTCGTCCTTGCCGAGTTTTCCCATCACCCAACGAATAGTTTGCCGGAATCTTCATTGTCCGCTGATAACTCTTTCACACATAAGGATGTGATCATCTTCTGTTTATTACTTCTTTTATTTGCTTAGTTTTCCCACTTTTTAACCAAGGTACGTTCAGTTTTCAAATCTTTTGCGCCCAGCCGCCGCGTCGGAGAGCAGGAAGGCTGGATATATTCGACAAGCGCTAACAATAGAATCACTAGAGTGCTAAAAGACCAAGAAATCCAAAAATGGGAGGGGATGGTAAGTAGGTCAGGGACATTGAAATATTATCGACAAGTAAAAGAAGTATATGGTGAAAAGGTATATTTTAAGATAAATTTGCCCCAGCTATATCTGCGGTACTGTAGCCAGATGGGCAGTGTCTATCGTTCCCCTATCTGGGAATCGGTACTCCACACGCTATTGTTCCCCGTTTGTCGGGGAATCGATGTGTCAGGAGCTAATGTTCCCCGAAAGATCGGAGAATCTACTTGCCCAGGGCTAATCTTCCCCGCCAAGTCGGGGAATTGATGTGCCTTCGGCTAACATTAGAGATCGGGGAATCAAAGTGTGAGGGGCTAATGTTCCCCGACATGCAAATATTGATTTGTTTGAGTTGAGGTCGGGAATCCAGATGCCAGGGGCTAATATTCCCCGATAAGCAATGATGGTTTTTGAGGTCGGGGAATCGAAGCATCCAGAGCTAATGTTCCCGCATAATCAAATGGCCTGGCACTTGGATTCCCCCACCTCAACTCAGCAAAATCAGTGTTTGCGTGTCGGGGAACATTAGCCCCTGGCATCTGGATTCCCCGACCTCAAAATCGATTATTTGATTATGAGGGAACATTAGCCCCTGGCATTTGGATTCCCCGATCTCAACTCAGCAAAATCAATATTTGCATGTCCGGGAACATTAGCCCCTCACACTTCGGTTCCCCGATCTCAAAATCGATTATTGCTTATCGGGGAATATTAGCCCCTGTCACTTGGATTCCCCGACCACAACTCAACAAAATCAATATTTGCATGTCGGGGAACATTGGCCCTCACTCTTTGATTTCCCGATCTCTAAATCGATTATT
Source organism: Branchinecta sandiegonensis (assembly GCA_030848855.1). Taxonomy (NCBI): domain Eukaryota; kingdom Metazoa; phylum Arthropoda; class Branchiopoda; order Anostraca; family Branchinectidae; genus Branchinecta; species Branchinecta sandiegonensis. Next base: position 27,939,583 of record JAUPMV010000002.1, read on the forward strand.
TTATTAAGAGGGGACATTAGCTCTGGACACTTCGATTCTCCGAACTCAAAAACCATTATTGCTTATCGGGGAACCATTAGCCCCTGGCAATTGGAGTCCCAGAACCACAACTCAACAAAATCAATATTTGCATGTCCGGGAACATTAGCCCCTCACACTTCGGTTCCCCGATCTCAAAATCGATTATTTGCATGTCGGGGAACATTAGCCTCTGACATTTGGATTCCCCGACCTCAACTCAACAAAATCAAAATTTGCATGTCGGGGAACATTAGCCCCTCAAACTTTGATTCCCCGATCTCTAAATCGATTATTTGATTATGAGGGAACATTAGCTCTGGGAACTTCGATTCCCCGAGTACTCGGGGAATATTATCGATTCCCCGACTTGGCGGGAAAGATTAGCCCTGGGCAAATAGATTCCCCGATCTTTCGGGGAACATTAGCTCCTGACACATCGATTCCCGAACAAACGGGGAACAATAGCGTGTGGAGTACCGATTCCCAAATAGGGGAACGATAGACACTGCCGTGTGAGGGGCTAATGTTCCCCGACATGCAAATATCCATGTTCTGGGCAAATAGATTCCCCGATCTTTCGGGGAACATTAGCTCCTGACACATCGATTCCCGGACAAACGGGGAACAATAGCGTGTGGAGTACCGATTCCCAAATAGGGGAACGATAGACACTGCCGTGTGAGGGGCTAATGTTCCCCGACATGCAAATATCCATGTTCTGTGCCGGTGTCCAGAGCTTTTTGGGTTAAAAAGGGAATTATTGGAAGGTGAGGTTTTGTTACTCCCTGACATCTTGAAGAGCACGACGCCAAGATATGTAAAATTTGCAGATTTGTTGATGTCGTGGTGAAATTTCGAGAGAGTTATGGTGAAGTTTAGTTCATGTAAAGTTATTTTGTTTTGTGGTTTTATATGTATTTTCTTGTATATGGCCTTTGGCTTTGAATACAATTATTATTATGACCAGAGCGTATTTTTAGATCCCAAATGAAAGTAAGGGCTATCCTTCATAGACTGCCCGTCTGTCTTTATTCACGATTCATCCCGAACAGTGAGAGTGATTTTTCTGGTAGTTGGTGTCTACATGACCCTGCCTCAACTCTGCCCTTCCGAAAAAAAAACTATTGACCATTCAGATCAAAATAGAAACAAAGTATTTATTCTAATTTAAAGCGAAATAAACTATTTTTTTACATTAAAAGAGTTGTTTTAATACTGGAGCATTGCAATCATCAGGCCTTCTCTGAATGCTCCTAAAGCCTCGCCCTGCAGGAAAAAAAAGTTCTGCTAAATATTGGACACTAGGCCACAATAAAAAGATATTTCTTGTGTTTGATAATTTTTCTTTCTCTGTTTCCTTTACTCCGTCCATTTGTAAATTCGTACCGAGTCGTACACCATGATGGGAAATAAATTACAGTGAGTGGAACAAAGACCTTTGCATAACCAACATTTTTGAAAAACTTGGGTCGCAGGGAAGGTTTAGGAATTCAGCCTAACTTTTGCTGAAATGGAGAGATTTTGTTGCAAAACATATCTTGTTCTAACTATGCGCTGCTCGCTGAAATGTACGCCTTTTGTAGTTCTGGGGAAATTAAAACACAACACTAGCTGCCTTCTTTGTCACGGGGTTCTCACCGGTGGTCTCCGGTTTTTCTTATAAGCCGTTTTTGCATCCACCGGTGACTTCTCACCAGTCTTATAACCCGTTTTTGAACTAACCAGTGTCTGGTTTTATCTCACCGGTGCGGACTAACCAGAACCTGCTCGTGAGCCCGGCTTCAGCGAGGAGTTAGCCAGTTTTCATCAACTCACAGGTGAAAAAAAAAACGCGTTTTAAGGGAAGAACCGGACACTGGTGACTAAACACCAGAGACAGCCCGGAGTGCAACGAACGCAGCTACTGTCAGTCTGATGTATCCAAAACCTGAGGCTGAGAATACGAATCTGCGAATCTCACAAGCAAAGAGACCCCCTTGGAGACCCCCATCCCCTCTCTCGAATCGAACCGCCCCCTCAGCCCTGGATGTTTAATTTTTCTTAATGGGTCCCATACAGATGTGCAATCTAAAACTCGGTCCGAAAGAATTCAATCAATCAATCAATTTTATTTTCAACCCTAATAGCACTAGGCTAACACGAATAAGTGTGATCACACATCACATAGTAGGTGTGACGTCATGGGATTAAAAGGCTAGCATACGATTTGACTTTGATGTGAACTGATTATTAATTTAAACGCGTCATGCGCCTCGCTTGCCGCTTGGTGGTGTAACCACACTTGAGTGGAACTCTCAGGAGGAAAATGCTCGACCGGACACTGATTCGTCTGTCATATGAGAAAATTGAAGTTTTGCTCAAAGAGGTCAAACAATCAAAAGCAGTGTGGAAGCAAGGACAGTGAAGTCCCAAACGGTACCGTGCACACCATCTAGGTCGCGAGAATGTTTGAGGACCGTTTGAGGACTAAACGTGTTATTGGGATCCCAAAACGTAAGTGGCGGGATACCTATGACATCGCAAACGTTGTCCCTTTGTCTGTCTGTCCGTCCGTCTCTGCGCACTATAACGCTCGAAGGGAATGAAATATTGTGATGAAACTTCGTGTGAGAGTTCTTTGGGTCAAGATGGGCTCTGCAGCCCTACATTTAGGGGTGGGAGAGGGAGTTTAAATTAAACAAAGATAATGGCCCCAGAATCCGGCAAAAACCGGAAGAAGTTGAAGTTGATCAGATGTTCGAAATAGGGGTAGGGAAACATGCTGAAAACGATGGTGAAAACCATTTTCTCGCCGGGCAAGTAGTTCGCCTGGAATTCGGCCAAAACCGGAAAGCTTGTAAAAGGTAAAAATTTTATTTGAAGTTTATTAGATGTACGATTTATTTCGCTTTTGACAATCGTTCTGCCCGGACATAGAGCTCACCCGGAATCCGGCTGAAACCGGAAAATTTGTTAAAGTTAAAGTTTCATCTGAATTTGATTAGATGTTCGATATAGGGGTAAGGTGATACGCTGAATTCGTTTTGAGCTTTAGCAAAAGTAGTTCGCTCGGAATCCGGTCGAAACCGGAGATTTGGCAGACGTAAGGCAGGAAGATTTGATCAATTTCGTCAAAGTAGACATGACGTATAGCCTAGGGGTACATATACACATGCTGAAGCCACATCTGAACTTAGTTTTCTCAGATGATTAGTCATTGACCTTCTTCTGCTTCTAAATCTCAGTAGTAGAAATGTTTAAGGAGTCTGGCGAAGACTGGATATCTACAAGACCAAATTTTCTGGATCCAATCTTAAATTTTTGGGATCCCGCCGAAACCTTTGGTCTTGTTTATTTCTTCAAAACCAGCACTTATGGTCCATTCACACTACGTAAAATCCGAGCGTATTTTGAAATCCGAGCGTATTTTACGCACGTTTTGAGTTTGAAAACATTTCTAGCAACACGGACGTATTTGAGAAATCGGTCCGTTTTGTATCTAAATACGTCCATATTGCTAGAAATCTTTTCAAGCTCAAAACTTGCGTAAAATACGCTCGGATTTCAAAATACGGTCGGATTTTACGCAGTGTGTAAACCCACCATAGTTCTTTTTCCGACTCTGCTGCCTCAGCTGACGTTCCATTGGTTCCTACTGGCTTAATTTCAATCTCCAATCTCTGCAGGTTGTTGAATTATTTTGTTTCCGCTTCAGTGACCAAAGGATAGCAGCAAGTTGCGTAAGAAATAACTTGTGGGTGAGATTGTAATCAGTGCGTATAGTGTGTATAGTGACAGATAATTAGTCGACGGATAGTAAACGGATAATTTTCGGCTGTCCAGCATAACTTGTAAGTAGTTTCTGTTTCTATTTTCGGCAGATTTTTCCGTTATCAGGAAGCCAGGGATTGTATTATGTTCATGTTTTTTGTCGGAACGCACTGTGGGCATAGGATAGTCTACCGTACTAGGCTTACCTGGCTTCTAAATATTAATGAGTTAGTTACTATATTGCGAGGAAATTATCACTCCATGAAACCAGGACGATAGACGCCTGTCACAAGCATTTTCCCGAGATGTAAAACTAAATTAGATATTGGGTCCTGTTTGTAAGAACTGAATGCCAGGTCGGCCACCGAACTCAATGTGTCTTTCCTCACGAGAACAGGTTGAGCTTTATTCAAGTCAAGCTCAGAACTTCCATTCCAAATTTGCTTTGAAGTTGGTTCATTGCGCTACAGTCGAGGTATATTTATGTGAACAGTTGCTTTAATGTATAACAGTATAGTTTTGGGCTAAATGGTAGAGTGAAGATCCAAAATACCTATTTAGTTGTTTCCTGAGGCCCTTAATTACCTACTTTGGCTAACTGGTAGTTAATTTTAGACACAGCAAGTGCAAGTCCAGCAAGTCCAATGTCAACAAACGTTCACATAAGCATACCTCTGCTGTACTTTTTCTGTAAAATTCTGCAACACAGAAAGTAGCCTATATTTTTATTCGAGAAAACAAGTTAATAAATATTCTTTCAGCCAAAGCTGACTGGCGAATCATGGTAGAGAGTGACAAACGGATTCGTCAGCTGAATCGGACACCGCCTGTTAATAATTTACTCCAGCAAAACCACCACCTAAATCGTTCTACTACAATGTTTCGTAGCATACCGTTCTCCTCAAATAGAAATCACGTAAGCGCACAGAAAAATTGCGACACTGGTCACTGGCAAGCCAGAAAAAAAATTCAAATTCACCTCCTTAGAATGAAAATACCCTTAAAACCGAATGTTCGGCATTTTTTGCTGATATTCTTTTTTGTAATGCCTGTCGACTTCTTTAGCAAAAGAAGTTGTATCTCGATCTAAACGAGTTAGCTTAAAGGACCCCTCGCACTATTTACTCTTCAACTTACAGTATTTTTAAATATTTGTGTACTTTAAAACTAGGCTGTGCTTTCAACAAATAACCCACGGTTTTGGCTGTTTTAAGCGTTTTCTAGCCCCGTTGACTTATAGCGAAAACAGGGAAAAAATTTACATAACCGGTTTCTCTGATGGAAAAACTTCTCGCAGACAACCGTCGACAGCTTGATACACATCGAAGTTAGCAAAACACGGCAAGTAAGAAAATCAGCGTGATTTTGTTAGAGGGGTTAGAATGTACCGTACAAAATTGGGGTCTCCGGGTTTAGAAATATATGAATTGATTATGGAAGTAGGTTGCGTTAGTAGTATAGGTAAGACAGGTCCTTTAAGTGTGATCTGCATTTTCAATCGAATACCCAATTCAATGCCAGGAGTCCCATTTTGCGGCACACTGGACTGAGATCAAGCGAACAACAAGGAACTTCGCTCGATTACTTCCCGCGCATTCTTTCTACAGCACGTCTATTTTCTTTTACTGGTTATATGTTGCTGCCAAGATCCCAGTCACATTGTCTCACCCTTCGTATCAAGTCCATTTTCATTCGTCATATTATCACCATGAATGAATTTGTCAAGCCTTCTTCCATGGAGCCTAGAGATTGCGTTTACCGTCAGACGCAGTGTTGCCGGATTGGCGGTTCTTACGCCAAACTATCGGATTTTTTCGAAGACTGGCGTAAATATTTTTGCAACTGGTGTGTGGCGTAAAACGTGGCTGTTTTTCTTTTTAACTGGCGTATTTTTGGCGTGATTTTTCACGAAAGTTTCAGAAAAATCGACTGTTTTTACGTCGTTTTAATCGTCACGACCGAAGGCCGGAAAAGTTTTGGGGTTCTGTGTTGATAGTCATTGAGCTTTTGGGAGGTGTGGATTGTTCTTTTTGGCGTATTTTTCGAAGGCCGCGGCTTATTTTCTTTGCCACAATCACATTGGTCAGACGAGCAACGACGGATTCGATCATTGGATTACTTGAAGACCGGAACATAGCATCTACAACCTAGAACGTTGGATTTTGGAAGTTGGTAATCGGCCTTTGGCATGCGGTTTAGCTTGTGTTTTACGCTACCTGCACTATCCTGGACTTCCGCTAGTTTTGCACACTGGATACGGCTGTAACTACTGTGGTAAAATTATCGAAAATAATTCGCAACTCGGTATGAGTGAAAGTACTGCATTGCTAAGAAATGCGGCGGCGAAATGTTTAGAATCCGCCATTCTCTGGCAAAATACAACTGGTCCCTTAAGAAATCCCTGACGAAATTAAGTGGCACCAATGAAATCGTAAATCTGCCAGTCAGTTTGTTACCATGACGCCCCGAGCGGAGTGCGATGTTTTTGATGGGGGAATCGCTCATCCTGCCTTGGTGTCTCCGGCCCTGCATGTCTGCCTCTTGCCTGCCTCGGTTTATTTACCTTCAAGCCCATGGATAGCGCCAAATCCAGACCGGGCTGTGTCTTGTACAATGACCTTTATTAGATTATTCAGGTTTCAAACCCAAGGTCAAGCGTGTATTCTAGTGTTCCTGCTACGTTTGCAAGTTCCATATCCCTGGTTTCTTGATCTTCATGGATTGTCTTTTGGATTTGTATTTGTTGTCCCTTCGTGGACCGCATTTCATATCCTTTGTTTACGTTTCCCTTGATTTAGGTTTCCTTCTCTAAATTACTTGCCTACATCCCCAATTTTTCTTCTTGTCATCAGATTAGTAAAGACGTGTAGGTCATCTCGAAGGGCTTACCCACTCCTGGCACCTGCTGCGGCACCGGCCGAAATCAGCGGCGCAAGCAATTCATTCATTAGGTCAGTGGTTCCCAACTGGTGGTACGCGTACCCCAAGGGGTACGCGAGACCCTTGCAAGGGGTTCGCGAAGGAACCAAAACTGATTTCGTCCGTAGCTTCAAAATCACGTCCCACTCATTTATGATTGCCGAAAGCCTAATATTACCCGCAGAGTATCACCAGCCAAAATGTATCTTAAGGGGCAAGGTATTTTTACTGACCGAGTGTTTTTTTTTTTTAAATAACTGCTTTTACGAAAAATCGCGGCGCTTCGCGCAGACTCTTTTCTTTTTAATCGTCTTGCCGACCTATTATTGGAGGGGTGTTGTCAACTTATGCGTGACGCCTATGCCTCTGATTACAAGCTCTACTGAAAGTCAGTGAAATAATGTTGATTCCAAAACAGCTAGCCTACTGCCGTAAAATTTGTTTCTGTGTGAAACAATGTTATTTCAAGAACAATCGAAGACATTCGAAGTGATATTGTCATTCAGGTTGCGAACTGAGCCAACGAAAATAGAGGCTGACTGTAAAAAATATTGCCGTTAATGACGTCAAGCCAAGATTCGACAAAATTTTAGCTACAAAGCAGCCTCTAGTGATTGCCTCATTGATTTTGTAGATGTTTCTACGCATGTATGCCTTATCATTTATGATGATAAATATCGTCTTTTTCAAGTTCTGAAAAAGGGGGTACGCAACCTTTTCGAACCTTGATTAGGGGTACGCCGTACGGAAAAGGTTGGGAACCACTGCATTAGGTGATGCTGCTTTTAGCATGTGGCAGTCGGTGCCAGCTGCCGGCAACGACCGGGCACCGCGGCATAGGTTAGTTGCTGCACACAAAACTGAGAGAGGGCAATCCCTCGGAGAAAACAGGCATTGAGTGAGGAGGGCGGAGGAAGAAATGACAGATTGCTAGAAATGATAGCATTGATAGATTTTACTTCTACCAATTTTTCCGGGTTGGGCTGGATTCCGGGTGAACTACTTGTCCGGCAAGAAATAAGTTCAGATATGGATCCAGCATGTCTCCATACCCCTGAATCAAATAGCCTATCCAATTAGCTTTTAAAAACAAATATTTGCCCATTAATTTGAAACCCCTCTCCACCCTAAAAATACGACCACAAGGCCAATCTAACTTTACATGTACTTTGACTCAAATGATCATCATACCAAATTTAAATGAAATATCTCAACCCCTTCGAGCGTTATCGTGCTAACTGACAGACAGACGGATAAATTTTACAAAGTCAGACGCAGCTTGTCACTAACGTTTGGGAACCCAAAGAGCAAGCTCGAGCAAACAATTACGCCACCTTTTCATGGATAAAATATCATCTCGATCATCAATCGTTTATCACAGTCCTTGAGTTATTCTGAGCCGTAATTTGATTACTACCACTTTATTTGTCGCTTAATAGCATTTCCCTCTTATATGTCACCTATAGGGAATCTGATTGAGTGTGATCTCAGGCTGTGCCGCTAGATAGCGTTCGCTCGTACGTTGCAGAAGCGCATCTGAGCTATGTAGCAAGGAAACATCAAAAATATGATCTTGCTTAAGGTACTTTGGTAAACAAATCGGCATTTGTTTTCTTTAAAATTTTGATATAAATAAAACTGAATCAGCAACATGGAAATTCCAGATCCTTTTCTGAAATCCCTGCACAAGCTTTTGCTCCAAACATTTTACCGACAAAGAACAAACCAAATAAAATATTTATGGCTGCTTGCATTTTATTATTTTGTAACAGATTTGTCTCTCTAGCTTGAGCTTCGAGAAGGTTCTTGACAAGAATAGCTGAATTATCGCTTGAGTAAATCCTCGAGTAAATCTCAGCTAAGCTATCAATTTCATGCCGTCAATATATACCGAGGGAATGCCCACTCTCGATTTTGGTGTACACCTCGTACCAGGTGCCGGCACCGGTTGCCACGTGTTAGAATATTAAAATCTGTGTATTTAGAATCGTTTAAAGATGAATCGACTAATTTATGGCCGGCACCGCTGGTTTTGGACAGTGCTGGGCTCGTCGCCGGGAAATGTTGTACACCCAAGTGCCGGGGAATGGGTACTCCTTCGATACTCAGTCGAGTCTATTAGAAGAAATTGACAAGTTATACAAATCCGAGGAAAGTACTATAATTACCTATCGACCTACGACGGCATATAAGCCTGAGAATTCTATCACTCGACTGACAAATTGTCAGCCACATTTTTATTTATATAATCGGCTTTGATGTACGAAGCTCGACACTGAACCTCTTGTCGCCACAATATGTCACCAAGCGACTCTGTATGATTTTCAGTATTGTACAATCTGGGCCGTCAGGCAATCTAAAATATCGTTGGCTAGTTCTTTATTAGTAATTTGCCTCTTGAATTGTGTTGATTTCGCTTTATTGCTAGAAAGGGGTAAGGGTCTAACCTCTCCACTGTTTACGGGAAGTGGGGACCTTTCGCCGGATTAATGAATATGACATGACATTTTGGAAAGCTCAAACTCTTGCCTGGGGCCAAAAAGGATGGTTTTTGCTTGTTCTCGAGCAAGAGCCTACGGTGTGTGAAGTGAAGTTGTATAGCCTATGGTAAGTCAGACAATCTGAAGTTGTGCAGCAAAGATCAAACCATGTTTCCGCTTTGGAGTGGGAACCTCCGTTCTAGCATGCAAGCAGGCGGGCACCAGATTCAGAATGAAGATGGAGTAAAAGCTCTCAGTGCTAAATATGTGCGGCAGTTCCACGGCCCGACGGCCAATAAGTAAGTAAGTAAGTAATTTATTTATGACCCGCCATTTTCAAAAAGCGGAGTAAATGAAGAAAATAAATAAAACAAATAAACACACAATATATCTTCTTTGAATGTCAAAAAGAAAAATTTACAGTGGCATTTTCTCACGGGTCTGAAGATGCTGCTATCTATGTTTCTAACCATTTCTGTTCTTGATTTCTGCCTAGTTTATCATTCCGTTTTTGGCACTTAGGATTGACCCAGAGAAATGGTATCAGATGTGCTTCTTACTCTTTAATAGTTCTTATTGCTAAGGAAATTAGACCTTATCCTTTGCTCCTTTTAGAGTAGTGATATTAGAAAGTTGGCCTACGGCAAAAATGTCAACTTTTGGACTAATACATATATTTTTTTATTTCGACGGCTATCGATAGGCCTTGACGAGCTCATCAAAGCATATGTCATCTGTTTTTTGGTATACAAATTCCTTGATGAGATAGCCTACACCATTTTGAAAGTTTCGAGGGGTTGGCAACTTCAGTGGTAAGGTACACACTGAAACAAAAAATAGGCGGATCACAACCGAATTCTGATACACGGGGGACTTCTAAGCAACAATAGACTGTTAGACCATCATCGTCTTCGGTGATGAGGGGTTTGCAACTTTTGCTAGTTTGTGTAGGCTACCTATTATTTGTTTCCGGTGTCTTTGATGGTATAAACAGTTTGGCACATTGTATATCAAGCGGAGAGGGACTTCTAAGTAAGAATCGGTTGCTAGAGCACTAATTTTTCACGAGGGGTTAGTAACTTGTGCAAATTAGTGCACATTTTATTTGATCTCTATAAATCTTTGGGTAAGAAATTTCGTCTCCATGGTCTATCACTGTAACTTACAATTAAAGCACAACGCTTACTATAAATGATATGTTCACGATGAAATGGCTCAGGAATATCGTTTTAGAATTAATCATTGTTTTTGACGCCAAAGTACAGATTTTCTTGTTACTGTTTCTCGACTCTCTACAGCCTTCACGGTCTCCGATGCGGTGGACCGCACATAGATCTGATGTTCTAAAATGTTTCAGAACTGGAAAACAACGGTTTGAAGCATCTCATATTCTTATATGCGAATTAGTTTCGGCGAAGTTCGCGTTGTGTGACTGGCAAAAGTCGGATAGGCCGAAAAAGTGCTAAAAAGCCGCAAGAACAAAATTAAGGAATGGCGAAGGGTGGGGGATTTCCGATCGTATAATTCCATAAGGGAGATCGGGGTAATGAAAAAGGCAGAATAAGCAAGAGGGGTCTATTAAGTGTTTACGTGACGGATGCAAATCCGTCAAATATGACTCACTGTCAGCTTGGGCTGAAGGAATATCTATCACCGAAGTACGGAACTTAAAATCGCCCATACATGCCGCCGACAAGCATCCATCTTAGCTGGAAAGAAGGAGAAGAGACAGGTGACTCCAAAACCAAAAAGCAGAAGAATCTTCACCCTTTCGATGACCCGATCGAATAATAAAAACAGTAGCCGTGTAAGCCGAAATATAGCTCCGCTTTGCACCGTCAAATAGGATACATATGATAATGTAAAACAATGACGTAGTTTCACAATAAGTAGTAGAGTGGCATCTATGGCATTTTATACTTAAAAGTTACGAATAGCTTTCTAATACAAAGTAGTCCCCGAAGCCGCGCCGAAAGTTGGCGGTGCGCCGCCGAAAGTTGGTGGTGCGCCGCCGAAAATACTTCAGCGGGCCGCTGCCGAAAACATTTTGGCTTGCCCGTTGCGGTCTCGCCGGTAGAATTCTGGCGCCGAATCTTTTTAGGGGATATGTTCCAGGTTCTCTTTCTATTGAGCTCTATCTTCCAAAGGCTCCAGATTGTTTTTTTGTTTTTGTCATCAGCAAGTGTACTATCAGAAAGAGTCTTCGGTTCCGGCGGCATTATCCGTACTGAAAATCTCCACGTCGAATGCCATTTTACACCTCGAATCGAGGACGAAATGGAATTTTTGGTAGCGAAATGCGGGTGAAATTATAACGAGGACGAATATTGATGGCAAATTATTCTTTGACCCACATTTTCGCTGCGAAGATGAAGACGAAGGAGAGGGAGATCTCGCGTTCGCTATTCTGTTTAGTGCAGGGCGAAGGCGGATTTCCCTTCGACATTAGTTTTCGCTGCGAAAAAGATGGCGAAAGAGAGGGCGATTCTACCTCCGCCTCATATTTGGCGAAGGGCGAGGGTGTGTTCAACTTCGGCTTTGTTTTTGCTGCGAAGATGGTAGCGAAATATCAGAGAGATTTCATCTCCGCCTCGTTTTTGGTGTGCAACTTTGATAGTGAAAGACTTTTCCTATAAAACTTCGACTTTTGTTTCCACCGAGGTTTCCACTGGCAAGGGAATTGACGAGACAAAGAGGCAGTTGCATTTTCTGAGCAATGAGAAAGAATATTTGACGGTGCAAAACGGATAAGTCAGTTACATTTATTACAGCTATGTTTCGGCCCTTCTTGGCAAGCGTCCCTTTCAGGCTCGAGCCGCTCAAGCTAGAAACTTAATATTCATTTTCCGTTTCAGAATTTTCCATTTTCCAGGAAGTTCATTTTACAGCTTGAGCGGCTTGAGCCTGAAGAGGACCCTTGCCAAGAGGGTCGAAATATAGCTCTAATCATATGTAGCTGGCTTATCCGTTTTGCACCGTCAAATATGATTCGCAGTCAGCTCGGGCTGAAGGAATATCTATAATGAGAGAGAAACTACTTTCGAGCTTTACGTTTGCCAAAAACCTAGGAGAAAAGAGTAATCCAGTCTAATTTTATGTATCACCAGATCTAATCTACGCAGTATCTGGTTCCTTATTCCCTAATTGCTTGTTTCGAGACAGAAAAACGAACTATTAATTGTAAGAGCCACGGAAATGCTTTAATTTAAGCCGAGTTTTAAGCCCTTGCCGTCTATAGTTTTGAAAATATAGCTATACTGTAAAGCTAAAAAAAATTCAGATGCAGCTTCCGAGTTTGCACCTTGTTCGATGGTGCAAAAGCATCACCCGACAAATTTCGAGAGTTACTAGTCCTAAATCGATAATTTGGGGAAACATAGTTTTGTCTTCTATATTCAGTATAATTTTGGGTTTATCGTTAATAAATCAAGACGGTTTCGGCCCTACCTGATTGTCCGCTATCTGGGTCTGTTACTCAGTACTATAATAGATCAAAGGATACGAACTTTTGATTCTATACAATACAAGGTCGATTTTTTTACCAACATTATTTGGTTTCGACCTCGTGATACGTGAAACGAGGTAGTTTGCTGACTTTGCTGAAACTGCCTGCACACTGAATTAAAAGGTGGCGGAAAACCGTGGTGGCGATGAAACACTGCTACCGGCATCTCGGCCGGCACCGGGCATTTGGTTGCCCTTTTGGGCAACCCTTGTTCAGTGCTTCATACTATATATTTAGGGTGAAGAAAAATCAAGGATTGTCGTGCTGACGGTAAATTCTAACACGTTAGCTCATCCTTCTAGTTATACGCAGTTTAGAACTGAGCCAAAATTCGCGGCAAGATGTAGAATAAGCTAACCCATTTTTTGCAAAGTCAGTCCGTAATCCATTTCAATCCATATTAATTGTTCCTCATTTTCTGCATAACGGTCTGCTTCTTCGAGTAGTAAAGTTTACTTTTTTAGTTCAGGTAATTTGTTCTACCATTTCATTCCGATGGAACTAATTATTGCTAGCGGATCGCGGAGAATGTTGTTATTTGGTTGTTATTTCCGAAGATGATCTGTCTCGGCTTTGTCCGTTGTACCATGTCCGTATCACGATGAAACCAAAAGATAACTTAGAAATATGACCTGATAGCAAAGTTTGTGTCGGTTTCTGATACAAATCGGAAACCCAACAAGGAGTTAGGTTAGCAGGGAAGTTGACAAATATGTTGGGAACTTAAATTAGATCAGACCAGAAATTGAGTTTAGAACCAAACATTTCCTGATCAAGTGGCTCAAGCTGTATTACAAGAAGTGCGTATTCAGTCAGCGCTCAGTATTCAGTCAGCGCCAGGGTTGCCAAAGTGACACTTTTGGTGTCATTATGACACTTTTTGAAGCCCGTGAAACTTTCCACACTTTCAGGCCAAAATGTGGCACTTTTTGCCAAAATGACACTTTTATGAAACTTTCTTAGTATTAGTCATACAATTTTTATAAAATACATATCTCTGTTAGCTACTAAGCTGCACGGATGACCAAAGTCTTGTCCAGAACTCTGGTTAAATCAGTTATTTTCGACACTGATTGCTTAGAAGCATGATTGAAGTAAATATTGTGATAGTTTGATCTCTCATCTGAACTAAAGGTGTTTGTTTTTGGGATCCCAAACCGTAAGTGGAGGGATACCTATGACATCGCAAAAGATGTCTGTCTGTCTGTCTGTCTCTGAGCACGATAACTCTCGAAGGGAAGAAAAATTTGATGAAACTTGGTGGGAAGCTCCTTAGGGTCAAGGGGAGTTCGTACATGGACTCTTTAGCCCTACATTTAGTGGTGGGAGAAGGGGTTCAAATTAAGGGACAAACAAAATGTTTTTAAACAGCTAATGAGATTGTCGATTCAGGGGTAAGAAGACATTCTGAACACATGCGAAAACCCTTTTCTCGCCGGACAAGTAGTTTGCCATGTACGACAGTCATTTTTTACCCGGACATATAGAGCGTGTCCGAAAGCTCGGAAACGAACGAAAATGCTGAATTAATTCATTCAGCATTTTATGCAGCATTTCGCTTTCGGACTTAAATTTTCGCTCAGTTAATGCAGCATTAATTCAGCATAAAATTCATCGAAAAATTCAGCGAAGATGCTAAATTTTACGCTGAATTTTCAAGAAGAAACTGGGGAGCTGGCGATTAAGGCTAAATTTCGGAATTAGAAGTGTCAGAGAAGAAATAAAGAACGTGTCCGAAAGCTTTTAGTGCTGTAAATGCTGCATTTAATGGTGCATATAAGGTAAGAGCTTTCGGACGAAAGTAAAAATAAAAATGCAGCATTAAATGTAGCATTTACAGTCCTGAAAGCTTTCGGACACGCTCATAGCTCGCTCGGAATCCAGCTGGAACCAGAAAAATTGTTATAAGTAATTTTTTTTTTTTGAAGTTGATTAGATGTTCGGTAGGCTATAGAGGAAAGAAGATACACCGAGTTCGTTTTTTAGCTTTCTTTCTTCGCTGGACAAGTAGTTCCAGAATTCGGCCGAAACAGGGAAATTCGCAGAAGTAAGGCAGGAAGTTTCCGTTAAAAAAAGTAAAGTAAAGAGGCGAAGACTGGATCTGGGAAGACAAAACCCAAATGTCTGGATCAAATCTTTTGGGATCCCATCGAAACATTTGGTCTTGTTGTCTTGGATTATATGCCGAGAGAACTTCTGAAAAGTGACACTTTTTGTGACACTTTCTGAATTTGTAAATGACACCGAATGGCACTTTTTGGCTCAAAAAGTGACACTCTCGGCCAAAAATATTTGGCAACCCTGGTCAGCGCTCGCCGGAGACGGTCGCGTTAAATAAGTGCTCTGACGAGTTTCCAAGTGAGACGGTGAGCCGAGTTGCACAAAGCGAATGATGCAATTGTAATCAGTTATTTTCACGCGGATATATAGCAATAGTTATGAATCAAGCAACACAGCAAGTAATTGACAACTTGTCAAAATTGTTCAATGGAAAACTGGACTCGATCCTCCAAAAGCAGTCGGTTCTTGAATCAAAGATCGACAAGTTTGGAACTGAATTAGCGCAACTGCAAGCCGACGGTATTAAAAAAGACAAGAGAATTGATACCCTTGAAAATACGCTAAGTGCTGAACAAAAAAAAAATTCAAGGATTGGAGAAACAACTGTTGTCTCTTGAGGTTAAGGACCGAAGTCTTAATCTGTTAATACATGGTGTACCTGATGAACAGTTGAACCAATCAGTTGAATCCAACTTCAGAAATTTAATTACGGACAAGCTGGCCATTCACTCTTCAATAGCAGTTACCAAATGCTACCGCATAGTTTCCCGAAAAGCAAACGTCACAAGCCGAACTCATTAAAAAAAGTCGCCGCGCAGTAATCCGATCTTGGTGAGGGTTGTGCAGGATAAGGATCTACCATTAATCATGCAAAGCATTGGAAAATTAAAAAAAACTGGCATCACGATTTGCACGGATTTGCCACCGGCACTGAATTCAATTCGAAGTGACTGTTTAGCCAAAGGAAAGCAAATGCAAGAATCCGGAGCAATCATGGCGTCACGTGTGAAACATAAAGGAATTGAAGTATGGTTGGAGATCAAGAGACATGGTGCTAGCACGTGGGAAAAGTTCAGTGATGATAGTTCAGAATCGTTCTAATACGATTTTCAGTTTTTCATTATATTGTGATAAAGAGATAAGAATCGCGTTGTTTAATTTTGTATTCCGCAGTGGAAAATAAAAGAAAAGAAAATAGGATGCTTTCAGTCCGTTTTTTTGCGGGCAGATGTCGTTGGGGTACGTACCCAGAGAGTCTCGGGGCTTTTCTATGTTTCCTTCTCACCCTTTTGGTTTATTTTTATGGCACTTGAGCATACTCAAGTGCCGTATAGCGATCGTAATTTCTGTCGGTCTGTCGGTCTGTCTGTCTGTCATTCTGTCGGTCTGTCCAGGTTTTGCTAGTTTGGGCACTTCCACACAAGCTAGGAAGATGAAACTTCACAGGCATATCAGGGACCCGACGAGATCAACTTACAAATAATCACTTCCCCAATCCGACTTTCCCCGGATCCGGGAGACCGGAAACTATAAGGCAAAAGCGGAGCGAAACGTAGGAAAAAGAGCGCTGACCAAATGCAGAAACGATCCACGGACCTCTGAGTCGCTGTGCCAGTGCTCTACCGCTGAGCCAACACTTAGATGTGTATGGGAGCGAGTGCGGGACTCTGTAGGGTTCAAAGATAAGGTAAGATCATGTGGTCCAAACGAAAGTGGAAAACTAAACAAATCTCGGGAAACGCTTCCACATAAGCTAGGACAATGAAACTTGGCAGGAATATCAGGGAACCGACCAGATTAACTTGGATATAATCACTTTCCAGATCCGATCGTAGTGGGGGGGAGGGATTGGAAATCCGGAAACTATTAACATGCATAACTTTGGAAAGGGTAATCGGACATGCGTGAAACTTGACATGTGTCAAGGACAAGTGTTTCGGATATTCAGTTTCAAATCTGGACCAGATTCGATACCGGTGGGGGGGGGCGGGGTGGAGGGGGGCACAGGAAATCTCCTGAGACGCTTCCACATAAGCTAGGGAAATAAAACTTGGAAGGCATATGAGGGAACCGACCAGAATAACTTGGAAATAATCACTTCCCCGATCCAGCCATCGCGGGGGGAGTGGAGGGATGGAGAATCCGGAAACTAGAATCATACGTAACTTTTGAACGGGTAATCGGACATGCATGAAACTTGAAAAGTGTGAAGAACAAGTGTCTCAGATTTTAAATTCCAAATCTGGCCCGAATCCGATAACTGGGGGTGGGGGTAGAGGGGGGACCGGAAATCTTTTGAAACGCTTAGGGTTGAGGGATCGGTATGGAACTTGAAGGGAAGATCGAGCATTAACTCTAGATACTTTATTGACAAAATAGGACCGGATCGTGTCGCAGTGGAGGGTGTCGGAGGGGGTTTCTTGGATTTCTGCGGGGATCATCAGTTAGGGTACTTCCAGATGTACTATAACCATGAAATTTGGCAGAAATATTAGGTACTTTCCTAGGTCAACTTGGAAATAGTTCCTTCACCGATACGGTGATGTTGGGGGAGTGGAGGGATGGGGAATCCAGCATCTAGTGACATGCATAACTTTATAGAACGGGTGATGGGACGTAAATGAAACTTGAGAAGTGTCAGGAACAAGTGCCTCAGATGATCAATTTCAAGTTTCGAACGAATCCAATAACTGGGGGGGGGGGAGGTGGAGGGGGGGGGGGGTTCAAGAAATCTCATGAAACGCTTAGAGTCGAGAGACCGGGATGGGACTTGGAGGAAAGAACGTACAGAAGCCGTAGAGACAATACTGACAAAACAGGACCAGATCTTGTCACAGTTGGGGGAGTTTGAGAGGGTTTTCCACAATTCTGGTCATCACGAGCTGGGGTACTTCCAAATGTGCCGTGTCCATAAAACTTGACAGGCTGTGCTACGACCATGAAACTTGGCAGGCATGTTAGGGACTCTGTCAGATTGGCTTAAAAATAGTCCCTCCCCCGATCCGATCATCGTTGTGGGAGAAACAGTTATCAGTGAGTGGAGTAGCCATTTTAGATTTAGTAGATCAAGTCGATTTTCTGATGAAATGAATATCGGGAAAGAGATGCGGCCTTAACAACTGCAAATCGTATCTGACAAACATGCTAACTGTTCTTACAAGTGCCATATAAGCTTTCAGCTCTTGTTCTTCAATGAGGGTAAATTGTTTCAGATATACTATTTTTCCGAAGTTCATTTTAGTTTCTGTCTGCCTTCGTTATTTTTGTTTATTCCATGTAAATCAGGTTCAGCTTTGCTCCCGTTTTCTACTTCAAGTTGCGCTTTAGACTGATTATGCGAAAAATAATCCGTTCATCGCTGAGAATTGCCGCGAATTCTCACCACTTTTCCAGGTTAGACTTGCGCCTCCAGTTAGTAAGTTTTTTTGGATTATAGTAATGGACCTAGCGGGGAGTGCGATCGACTGGCTGCGCTTGAAAGGGGACCACTCGATTTAAATACTTTTGCAAAAAAGATTGGAATTGAAGAAAAAGATGGGAATTAAATGTTTGAGGTAAATTATAAAGGTAAATATATTATTCCGGAGATGGCTTCCGAAGTTCATTGCCCGTCTCATCTTAGGCTTGCTTTTCTGAACTGTCAGGGACTAATGAGCAGTTAGGACCACCTATCATCATTTTTGCCAAATCACTTTGTTGATATTTTTGGTGCATGCGAAACTTTTCTAACGGATGGGACAGCTGCAATCAGCAATATTCAAGGGTATGCGCGTGTGAACAAAATGAGAAATAATCGAAAACAATGCGGACTAGCTATTTATCTGAGAGATGGAATACCGTTTAAAATCCTAACAGATTATGATTATCTGTATGAAGAAATGGAGTTTGAGTTTATTGTGATTGAGATAAATTTAGGAAAGGAACGATTAACATGCTGCGTTATAAACAGGCCTCCGAGCTCGAGCCCCACACGTTTTATATCTAAAGCTGAAGAACTGCTAAATTCGATTCAGAAGAAAAATATGAAAAGTATAGTAATGGATGATTTCAATATTGATTTGTACGAGATGAACAAAAATGAAAAAAATATGAATTCGATTGTTGTCGATTGTCTGTGCTGCTGGAAAATTATCTATTGCCGGCTTGTACAATTCCGACGCGTCTAACTGAAACGTGTGCTTCACTGATCGACAACATTTGCACTGATATTAACTGTGAAGTCATGTAAAGTAATTATTCATGATACTTCAGACCATTGCTTATTGCTTACTGATGTAATGGTTAAGTCAAGCCTCAGAAAGGTCATCCAAGTCGCTCAAGAGTTATTAATAAGACAACTGTGGAAAAGCTGAAAGGCCTTCCTTCATGTACCGATTTCAATGAATTTCTTAATGCTCAAGACATAGACGTCTCTACTGATTCGTTTTTGAATAAATTTACTACAGCTCTTGATGAAGCATGCCCGGCACAATCTAAGAGACAAAGAGACCGTCAACCAAAGAAACCATGGCTAACCCCTGGTCTTTTGCTTTGCATAAGACGTAAAAATAAAGTATTTCTGAACTTTGTTAAGGATCCAACAGATGAGAAGCAATCCATATTCAGAGAATACAAGAATGTTCTCACCAAATTATCAAGACGGGCAAAGATGAGTTTTTATGATGAAGCGTTCTCCAAAGCCGAAGTATCTCCCAAACGTACTTGGGCGTTGATAAACCAACACCTAGGGAAGACTCCAAGCCGCAGTACCTTACCCGATGAGATGCGACCCCCCCCCCCCCCCCCCCATTTGAATTCCACCGTGTCTGGCAAGCGTGAAGTTGCCGAACTGCTAAACACACACTTCTCCCAGATTGGCGAGATTACTGCCAAGTCCTCATCCACAGATGACAATGCATCTTCGCGTAACTTAAGTGAATTTCTACCTCCGTCCAGTGAGAAATCAATGTCCATGACACCAGTTATTGCTGAAGAATTAATATCTACTGCTAAGCTACTGAAAAACGTCTCCTCCCAAGCCATGGACGGTACTTCAACTGAACTTCTAACAGCAATTATGCCTGTTATAGTGGATGTACTAGTGCATATAGTGAATTTATGCTTTAAAGAAGGTGTCTTTCCTAAGAGCCTCAAAGGTGCGAGAATAGTAGCCCTGCATAAAGGAGGCGATCCAGCTGACCCATCAAACTACCGCCCGATTTCCATACTTTCGGCATTTTCGAAGGTAATTGAGAGAGGCATGTATAATAGAATTGTAAGGTTTCTAAATGCTCAAGGATTTTTCAGCCCTTCCCAATTTGGATTTAGACGCAATCATTCAACGGAACACGCGATTCATGTGGTAACCCAATTCGTCCATGACGTTCTCGACAGTGGTGAGATCCCCGCTTCTATCTTTGTAGATATTAAAAAGGCAGTCGACACTCTTTCGCACTCTATTCTACTGACAAAGCTAGATAGATATGGTATAAGAGGACCAGCAAATCAGCTCATCGAATCTCATTTGCACAACCGAACGCAATATGTGGATGGAGGCGATGTCGAGTCTTCTGAGGTGATGCAGTCCAGTCTTGTTGGAGTTCCCCAAGGATCAATATTAGGCCCTCTACTATTTTTAATTTATATAAATGATCTTGCTGATGCGTTGAAGAATCTGGGCCTCACTGTTCTCTTCGCCGACAATACCGCACTTAACTTAAAAGCCACCGATGAAGCGGACCTGAAAAGTAAGCTTGCCAATGCACCCGTTCAGCTAATGGATTGGTTTCACAGTAACAGCCTGGGATAAAACCAAATTTATGATTTACTCTCGGTCCAGGCAAACATTTTCCGAATTGAAAATTGTAGCCATGGATGGCAAAATCCCGATGAAAAGAACCAGCAACATAAGATATCTGGGTGTATTGCTGGACTCAACGCTATCCTTCAAAACCACATAGAAAAAATACGAATAACACTAAGTCGGAATGTTGGAATTATGAGACGCTTGCGACACTCACTACAATATCACGCAATGAGAAGTATATATTTTTCCCTGGTACAATCATATCTGAACTAATATGCACTGTCGTTCATGAATACATTCAAGACGCACTGGAATCCGCTACAGATTCTGCAGAATAAAGCACTAAGGGTCCTAGTCAACTATCTGCCTTTACCTTCGGCCTACCCAAAGTCATCCCATACGAAGAGCATGTACAAATTCTTACGGATACTTCCAGTTTCACTTACTGTGCCCTATGCGTCTGTGCTTCTGTCAGCAAAGCACTTGAAGGGTTTGCTTCCATCGCTATTTTATACACTTGATCTTCTACCCTATCATCCACCCATAATTATAATACCCGGCAAACAGATTTGGTTAGGCAGCCTTTGATCAGATGTGAGCGGTCGCGATTTTCATTGAGGAATAGTATGATAATCAATTTTAATAAATTTAATAGTAAGATCCAGGTTGGCTCTTCTGTAGGATTAATAAAGAAGAAATTTAAAGAAATAATGATTATGAATTCTTAAATTTATTTATTATAAAGAGTGGTTTCCCCTCTTGAATGGTCCGGAAGGTTGCATTCCCTTGCAAAGTTCCACAGGATTGAAAAGTTGGAGGTGCAAGTCTGGTCTGGTGAATGTGGTATTTTGTTATTTATTTTGTATTCATGGTAATGCGGATGACTACTCGTTATTTATTCAAGTTAAACTTTTTTTTCTTTGTATGTTGTTCCCGAGCATTCGAGATGCCTCTCTGCCGGGAAAGAAGTGTAATTTTAAAGTGTAAAATTAAGTGTCTTTTTCTGTGTGTATATATGTGTTTTGTTTATTTTCTTTACTTTTGTCATTTACTCCGCCTTTTCAAAATGGCGGGTCATAAATAAATTACTTACTTACTTACTTACTTATTTATTTTATAAATTTTTACGTAAATATATAAACCTGAACCTGAACCTGAACCTACGTATGTATCTGATTAACTGTGCTTTCTAACCGGCTAAGTTTTTGGAACGGTGTGTTGTTTCGGCGGAAACCAGAAATGAGGATTAGATAATATTCTTTCTATCAAGCATGCACTGTCAGAAGTTTCATAACAGATAAAACGAGGATGCGCGGTTTCACATATAATGCATAACAGATATCATTTCGGATGTTGTCTGTAGTGTTTCAAAATGTTATGCATAATCAGCGTTACAGGAAGAACCGAAAAACCGCCAAAAAGTATCTGCAAAGTTTTCGGACATCATGAGAATAAGGAATAAAGTCAGAAGATGCTTATTTGGATCCTCCTAAGAAAGCGTGTTACATACAACATTTCATGCGTAATGTTTTGGAACACAACAAATAATATCCGAAGTGTTATCTGTTACGCATTGTTGAAACCGTGCATCCTCCTGTTATCTGTTATGAAACTTCTGGCAGTGTGTGACTGGAATGCTTTCACACCATATCGCAAATCCGTAGTGGCTTGGAAAATCGGCTCAGGCTGCAAGACTTGATGATTGAGCCGAGGGGTTGCTCACTCCCAAAATGGTTGTACAGTGGTGCCCTGCCGGCGCCCAGCGGTGCCCAGCCGGTGCCCAGCGGTGCCCAGCCGGTGCCCAGCGAGGATGTACAGTGGTGCCCAGCGAGTGAGCAACCCCTCGGATTGAGCGACTTTTTCTCCGCCATTTCTAACAGACTCTTAGCGAATGAGTGCCCTTGGACCTTGTCCTGTATAGCAGCTTCCTCCGATGTTAGTTCCATTAGCTTCACGATATCTATCTAGATATCTTAATAAGTTACTGAGGCCACCAGGCATTGTGATAGGATTATTAATCTGCGTTGACTGGCTGCAAGCCACGGGCTTGCGGTGATCAATCTCGATCAATTAAGTCCGGAAAGATGGTAAGCTTGGGAATGGTAGCCTGTTGTTTAGTTCCAGTGAGACTTGGTATATCTGGCAATCACTCATTTGCTGGTTGATGAAATGACATGTTGATCAATGAACCACGAATGATTGCTTAGGTTACGTTCCACAAACTTAACAATTGTTAACAATCGTTAACTTTACTTCGGGGCGGAGCTAACTGCAGCTTTAACGATCGTTTGCTTTACCCAGTTCTACAATTGTTAACTGTTTTGTAACGATGCTCACCGACCATCGTTACAAAATAGTTAACAATCATTAAGCTCTGGAACGGAAATTGTAGGTGGGAGGAGCATAAATTTCGAAATCGGAAACGTGGAACGCAAAAAGTTAACAACTGTTAACAATTTGTTAACGATCGTTAAGTTCCAGAAAAGCATTCTTAGTTTCTAATTATTCAGTTCCGCTCAGACGCCGAACAGCGGTGATTGGCCAACAACACTGCCAATCAAAACAATGAAAGACTTCATAATAGACTGATGCAGGTATTCGAAGGCGGCACTCGAGGGCTCTTTGAGAATCTACATCGACCCATTGTGTTAACAACTTTCACTCCTGAGCTTGGATAGACTGAGCTTGTAAAACAGATCCAAACTCAGTTATTATGTACTGAGTGTTTATAACATGATTGAATAGAATATACGTTTTACGAATTTAAACTTGTTAATAATGATATTGTTTGATTACTTTCACGAAACCCTATTTACAAACTGAAATAACATGACAAGTAACAACATGACAAGTATGTCGATCACTATGTAATACTCGATATGACTAATTCCAAAACACGCCAGTGCTCCTCAGGAAGAAGGAGTAAATGTCTCCGTAACGACTCAAACTCAGCAACTCAAATCCTGTGTCAAACAATCACGGCAATCTTCGGGAGCAGGTGTGATACCCGAGGTGATGCCGCTTCTGGCTCTTCCGCTAGGTACCCGGCGATTTTGCATCGCAAGGAGAGTTAGTCATCAAGAGTATTGACCAGACAATCGTATTTGCCCACGTCTTCCCGGTTAATGATTTGAATGATGTGACGGAGAAAGGTAGAAATACCTTTACAAGTCGGTAAGAGTGATTATTATGAATACAACTGAGCCTCATCTCCTGCTGCAAAGCTGGCTCAAAAGCTCAAATGTTTTTTTCATTAAACTGAATCATGAGCCAACCCTCCCACGAAACTCTCACCTGCTCGTAAATTATTCTATGAGCTGATATTGTCTGTTCTGTATTTGTTTTGTATGCGATTGTGATGGCCATTATTCACTGACATGGTTACGGGCAGTGCTCACTTAGAGTGGAGTTAGTCTACAGTGTATAACTTGTTTTTTGTAAATAAATGAACTGAATAAACTGAAAAATAGCGGGCACAACTTTTCTTCTTGGTCAGTTTTTAAGCAATGATAATCAACATGCACAGTATTAAGTTGTATTTTCGTATTTAAGGGTGCTAAGCACTAGCGATATTTCCCTTGTTCAATTTAATTCAATTTAAAAAAAAAGTCAAAGTCAAGTGGTAAAGTCAGCATACATTAAAAACTAACCAAAATTGTCAACATATACTAGAAAGTGGATACTAGAAAGTGTGGATATAAGAAAGAGTCAAGGTGACTCACCTGAAGAGGACCATCGTCAATAGAGGCCGAAATGTCGAGAGCAAATCTCAGCCCTAAGCGCCATTACGTATGGTTCGCAGTCTGCTCGAGCTGAAGGAAGGATTATTTTTCCTTAATCTGTAAGCTCTTCGTACACCTGCTAAATTTGTTTCTTTCTCATTTTGTATTCCTTTCCTTGCTGAGAACTACTGAGAATGTGGTCAGTCGCGTAGCCTACCTCAGACGTGCGCTAATAGATCATGTCATCGTCGTACCAATCCTGGTTAGAACTCGAGCCTTGAGAAAGGCAGATCTAGATATAAGTAAATGCGAAAATGCCTCAAAATATGGTGTCTGCCAAGAAACGGGTCCTCGGTGTACATCGTGATCGCAGCAACTTTGCTATCGAAAGAAATAAAAAGCAGTTGAACAAAATCGGCTCATGTATTCTCTGCACTTTTCTTGAGAGTGGGTTGCCCCTTTGATAATCATCCTAATGCTATTCGGCGACGCTGAGATTTTTATTTCCTTTTTGTTATTAAGAAATATAGTCGTCTGGTGTCTGAACTCGAAGCAACAAGAAGAAATAGCTTGTGTGACCAGACCCCGTCACATTTTGGTGAGTTTAACGAATTATCACTGAATAATTGATAATGTAAACATGCGATTTGAAAACATAATACTTTGAAGTTCATCCGTGTCGACTTTTTAGCGAGCGTGTAATTCTATTTCTGGTCGCAACAAGTTGCTATGTAGAAAAGGTATGCGCCATGCCGAAAATCATGGCTGGCATTCAGTATTTACCAAAGAGAGAAGGAGAGAGGGAAGCAGAAAGTTCGATTCGGCCTATCACGTGTAGCACTACGTTCTACTGAATCGTCCGCAATCATTTTTATGGAATTTCGAACTTCCCACATTAATTTCTGAATTTCCCTTGCTTGACTCTTTTTGAGGCGGATCAGGCTCACACTTGCTGCTTGGTAAGAAGTACCGCTTCGGGAACTTTTCTCGTCGTTCCTCGTCAGAGCCAACGAACTCCTGTATTGCTTACGTGGCGTTCCTAAGAAACAAAAACGTCCCCGGCGAAACGTCACCATCGAAGCGTTCCCATGCCAACGCGTCCCCATGATGAAACGTCCCCATGGGAAAATCTTCTCCGGCGAAACGCCGCGAAGTTTTTGGGATCCCAAAACGTAAGTGGAAGGATACCTATGACTTCGTAAAAGTTGTCCGTCCGTCTGTGAGCACGATAACTATTGAAGGGAATGAGATATTTTGATGAAACTTTCTTTGAGTCAAGGGACAGAATCAAGATCGTAGGTAGGCTCCATAGCTGTATATTTAGCGGTGGGGGAGGGGTCTCAAATTAAGGGGCGAAAATAAATATTATTTTAAAGCTAATGAGATATTCGCTAAATCCATATCTGAACTTCGTTTTCTTGCCGGACAAATGATTCACCCGGAACTCGGCCGAAACTTGAAATTTGGTTGAAGCTCAAAGTTGTTTCTGAAGTCGATTAGAGAATCGGTATCGGGGTAAGGAGACATGCTGAACCGAATTTCGACTTTATTTTCTTGACAGATAAGCTGGCAAAATTTGCCAAAACCAGGAAAGTTGGATATGTTCTCCTCTCAATGTCACCAGCTCTTTTGCTCTGCATGCTGTTCGCAAGCACTGCGGCTAAAATACGAAGAACTTGGTCAAAGTAAAGGACCTTTCTGAAGTCGACTAGATACATTGGAGTAAACATCCTTGCTGAATCCATATCTGAACTTGGTTTTCCCATCTGGTTAGTTGTTTTGCCGTATGTTGCCAAAAACTCCAAAGCGGTATAATTTTGTTGTGCATTTTCAAACGGTGGATTATGGATATATATCATTATTTTAAAGGGGTCCGGCGAAGACTCGGAAATCTACAAGATTAAATTGTCTGGATCAAGAAGTCCAATAAAGATTAAATTTTTGGAATCCCATCGAAACCTTTGGTCTTATTTAAATTTGCCTTGGTCTTGGCGCATGACCGAGGTAAAGCAACTTCAGAGTTGGCATTCCAGATGTAGAGACATTCCTAATAGCAGGAAAGAGCGGACGTGGGACCAGTTGCTTCAGATATGCACCTTCAAAATATATAGTGTAATACGCCTTTCCCTGGGCTCGTAACTGATCAGTAGTAGGCTAGTTTTAGGTCCTTTAAAGCAACAGGCATAACCGATATTTTTTCTACCAGTATCTAAGCTCCTAGGAGGAAACAAGCGGAAGCCTGATCTGACTTAAAAAGAGTCAAACAAGGAGATTGCAAAAATCAGCGTCATGCCGTTGTGGTGGATACAAATGGCACGGGAAATGCAAATATCTTGTCTAGTAAACCTTGTCTTGCTCAGGATAGTGTTTGAATTGTACACCTAGAAGATTTTAATTTCTTATTCCCATCCTTCGGTCTTAAATTAATCCGCTTTGACGGAATGCCGGCTGAATGCCGGGTCTGATACAAATCATGTCATTGGTTCATTTTAGAAGGGATGTTTCGCCATGGGGTCGTTTTGTCGGAACATTTCAACAGGGGACGTATCGCCGACAACCCGCTTACGTCTAGCAAGCCATTTTGAGACGTTCTTTATAATTTTCAATGGATTCCGACTGGATCTGTCTTTCGACTTCTGATTGTAATGGCTACTTGAATGCAATTCATTAAAGCACGCCTCGCACATCATACTGTTTATGTTCCAATATACAGAACTCTCTGAATACTGTATAAGCTCGACTTTTAACAAATTATCCCCGACTTTGGCTGTTTGAAGCCTTTTCCCAGACCTATTGACTTCTAGCAAAAACTCGGCAAGATTGAGACAACCGGTTTTACGCATCAGTAGCATTATACGCCAACACTCGTTGGGAGCATATGCGCATGGAAAAACGTGAGTCGTGGCAAGTGGAAAGATTAGTGTGGCGTCGTTAGGGGGTTTGGAATGTAACACATGAAATTTAGATCTTTAGGTTTAAGAATTAACGGCTGTAATTCGGAAGTAGGTTGCATTTGCACTATAGGTACAACGAGTCCTTTAATTGTAGAGTTGACGAGATGTGTGTCAGCAACAATGGACAGCTTTCATCAGTCCCAAAGTTGGAAAAAAATGTAAGAGCGCTCACTGAACTCAACCACAAACAAAACTACTATTCTTCCGCTATATTACGGTTAAACGTCTGTGCAGGATGTTCGGGGTGAGTGGAGTGGAGTTAAAAAAATAACAACTGACTTTTCTCCTCTGCAAAATCGTAATACTAGCTGCATTATTCACTCAAGCCTAATTATCGGTCAACGCTCCATCACAATCTTCTTTCTTGAAAGTTCATAAATTATTCACATGGTAGATAGTATTTACTGGATAAATGTCGCGGCTTTTCATTTTGGCCGATTTTATTTAGCAGGAATGCTAAATAAAACGTGTTATTAGCTCAATTGTTATAGTAGCTACTTGTTTGAAGAAGGAATAAACTACCATGTGTTACTTTTTTTTTTATTTATAGAAACCTTCGCAGCCGTTTCTTTCTTTTTGAATTTTCGACACTGAGTTATGTAGACCACTGACGTCAATGTGGTTCCTAATCACGCCACTAGATCATCACACAGGTCCTGGCTGAACTAGATTCACTCCGATACATTTAGTTTATCTGTCTTTCGTTTTTGGATCCCAAAACTTCGGTGACGGGACACCCGTGACTTCGTAAAAGTTGTCCTTCTGTCCGTCCGTCTCCGTCCGTCTGTCAGCACGATAACTCTCGAAGGGTGACGAAGGTGTGTTCAACCTTGGCGTAAGGATCCATTGGGTCAAACTACAGGTTATTTTTGTAGATGGGTCCTGTAGCCCTACATTTAGGTGTGGGGAGAGGGTTTTAAATCAAGGGATGAAAAAGAAATTTTGCAAGCTAATGTTAGAGTAGATTTAGGGGTAAGTAAACACGCTGAATCCAGAACTAAACTTTATCTTCTCACCAGACAAATAGTTCGCCTGCAAAAATTACCCGTAAAAATAAATGTTCTATCTGAATTTCAATAAAAGTTCGATACATGGGCACAGAAGCATGCTGATCAATGTTACTTTTTCGCCGGACAAATAGTTTGCTCGGAATCCGGTGAAAATCGGAAAATTTGGTCCTGTCTGAAAATTCGGTCTTATCTACAACTGACTAGAGGTTAAACGTTGGTCGATTATGGCAGTCGATTCCCCAGAAATTATGAAATTATGTTACCGCCGGACAAGTAGACTGACCCGAAAACTGGCGGAAATCGGAAATTTGGTAGGAGTAAAGTTTGTTCTGAATTCTATTTGAACATCCTTATAGGAGCAAGAATACAAGCTGAATCCATGTGTGAACCTTCATTTTGTCGCTGGGTAATTACCTCATCCGGAATCCGGCAGAATCTTGAAATTTGATAGAAGTAAAAAAAAATGTTTAAGTCGATCGGAGCATCCAAGTCCATGAAGAAGGGCCTAACGATACATGTTGAATCTAAATACGAACTTTTTTTTCTCACCGGACAAGAAGTTTGACCGGAGTCCGGCCAGACGAGGAAATTTTGATGAAGTAAAGTGAAATTCTGATGTCGATAAAAATTGGTTTGAGGAGGTAGCTAGAACCGAAAAAGACACGTGAATCAGGAATGTTATTTATTCTCGCCTTGGATTGATAGTCCTATCGGATCTCTTCAAAAAAGGATTTTTTTAATGAGCCGATTGCTTGATAGGCTTTTAGCTGGAAAGTATAATTGTTAGAATGATATCAAATTTCTACGGATTCGGCAAAGAATGAACATCTATTAAAATATCGACAAGTATTCCGCTTTGAGATCCCATCGAAACCTTTGGTCTTGTTTTGTTAGATCACTAGTTGTAGTAGCCTGCCATAGGCAAGCGCACCTTTTTGCGCTTTCTTGTTAGATTTGTTTTATCTCAGTTGTTTGAACGAGGATGTGGTCCTTTTCTGCGTGAATGTCATGAACAGAAAGATTTAAGGGAAGACTTTTAGCAGGAAAGTCTTACGAGAGGAATGATTAGTTGATACGGTTGGAAGTACAAACAAGAGGGAAATTCGTCGGTTTGGTAAATTTCTTAGAATATCTCCTTAAATAATCTAAAAAAAAACAAGAGCTCAGAGCTCATATTGCACTTGTTACGGATAGGTGAGGCAAGAAAGTCGATGAGTATGTCACAAAATACCACCTTCAACCCCCTAGGTTCGGACCTAGAAATAGGATATCTAGTTTCACTCGTTTCAGTCATTGCGTCGGATCATGTATGGCATATTCCTTTTCTACCTTTTAAGTTTAGATCCACTCGTTCGATTCCTAAACGTGCCAAGCTATTTCCGGTACCCCCCCAACTCCCCCTGCCACGGGCGAATCTCGTTGGACACATAAATGAATCATCTAAAGCATCTTCTCTTACGGCCTATCAAGTTTCACTCGAATCTGAGCAATTTTCGGGAAATTGCTCGAACTCCGTGCTGGGATTCGGTCCGGACCCTAAAATATGTCATCTAGGTCATATGGTCTCTCTATTTTCCAAGTTTCATTAAAATCGCTCCACTCGTGTCCCCTCAGCGAGCCACAGAATTTCCGAGACTCTCCCTCTAACTTCCCCCTCTGTGACCGAATTGATTCGGACGCCAAATAACGAATCTGCGATGCATAAACTCGGTCCTGTCCAACTTGCACCACATTCGGCCCATTCGTTTGGTTTTTGTGCACATCAAAAAGTTTCCGGACCCCCCCTCCAACTCTCCTAACTATGGCTGTATGTGGTTTGGAAACCTGTTTTGCATATCTAAGTCATCAGTTCTTTTCACGCATCAAGTTTCACTCGAGCCGGACTACCTGTTCGCAACCTAGGGAAGTCAGTAATTTCCGGATTCCCATTCCCTTAGCTCCCTCAAAAACGGTCGGATCCAGGAACGGAAGTTTTCTTAGGGCATCGTTTCCGGTTCTTAAGTCTATTTGGTAGGGGTCATTATTATGTCCTCCAAGTTTTATCGTCCATGTCACGCCTGGAAGTCTCATAACTCGCGATCACTGGAATTCCGGGAAACCTCCTCCAACTCCCCCCAAAGAGCCCCGGTAAGATATGGTTCTGTCAGAACGTGTCTACAGGGCTTATTAGCCCGATCCCTCGACTCTAAACGTTTCAGGAAATTTCCGGTGGCCCCCTCCAGCTCCTCCCACAAGAATCGGATCCGATCCGGACTTCACGTGGAACATTTGAGACGATAGCTCTTTCCAATTGCCAAGTTTCATTCAAATCCGTTCACCCGTTCAAAAGCTATGCATGCCACTAGATTCCGGATTCCTCCTCCCTCCCCGCCCCCACGATGGTCGGATCGCGGAAACAACTATTCTCAAGGCAGTCTGTTCGGGTCCCTGATATGCCTACCAAATTTCATCGTCTTAGTACCGAACTCGCGGCATCACCGAATTCCACCCTCCCCCCTTCCCAACTCCCCCCACAGTGCCCGAATCCGGTCAGGTTATGTCAACGATGTATCTAGGACTTGAGCAAGTTCTTCTCACCAAGTTTCGTCCCAATCCCTCCACTCCAAGCGTTTCCCAAGATTTCCGGTTTCCCCCTCCAGCTCCCCCCATGTCACCGGATCCGGTCTAGAATTTAAGTGGGTCGTCTGAGGCTCGAGGTCTCTCCAAATCTCCAATTTCATTGCTATCCGATCACCCGTTCGAAAGTTATGAATACCTCAAGATTCCGGATTCCCCCTCCCTCCACTCCCCCCACGATGCTCAGATCGGGGAAGTGACCATTTCCAGCTTAGTCATTTAAGGTCCTTGACGTGCCTGCCAAGTTTCACTGTCCTAGCACATCCGGAAGTACGAACTAGCGGGATCACCGGAATCCCCCCCCCCAAACCCCCCACGGTGCCCGAATCCAGTACGGTTATATCAACGATGTATCTAGGACTTGTGCTTGTTCCTCCCACCAAGTTTCATCCCGATCCCTCCACTCTAAGGGTTTTCCAAGATTTCCGGTTCCCCCCCCCCTCCAGCTCCCCTCAAAGTCGCCGGATCCGGTCCGGATTTTAAGCGGGTCGTCTGAAACACGGGGTCTTTCCAAACATCAAGTTTCATGAAGATCCGATAACCCGTTCAAAAGCTATAAATACCTCTAGATTCCGGATTCCCCCTCCATCCAATCCCTCCACGATGCTCAGATCGGAAAAGTGACTATTTCCAACTTAATCTTTTGGGGTCCCTGATATGCCTGCCAAGTTTCATCGTCCTAGCTTATCTGGAATTGCCCGAAAAAGCAAAACCGGGACAGACCGACAGAAATTGCGATCGCTGTATGGCACTTGGCCGAACGGCAAGTACCACAAAACCGAAAAAAACAACTTTTGTGTATTGATCTGTTTTTTCTCCTTTTTGTGTAATATATAAGTTAAATTTTTATTTGAAGTTAGGTAGATGTTCATTATTGGGGAAAGAAGATACCCTGAGTTCGTTTTTGAGCTTTCTTTTTTCGCCGGACAAGTAGTTCTAGAGTTCGGCCGAAACCGGGAAATTGGCAGAAGTGGCAGGAACTTTTCGTATAAAACAGATATGACTTATACGGGTAAACGCACATGCTGAATCCATATCTGAATTTGGTTTTCTCAGACGATTAGCTATTTGGCCTTAATCTGTTTCTGAATTTTAATTGTAAGAATGTTCAAGGATTCTGGCGATGACTGGATCTGGCTAAGACAAGACCCAGTTGTCTGGATCAGATATTGAATTTTTGGGATCCCATCGAAAACTTTGGTCTTGTTTCATTATTTTCTCATCGCATCAATAGATATTACTGGATATATGCCAATAAACAGACAAGCATTGGGCACGCATTATGTTAGCAGTCGGTTGCCGTATATCCAAACAGTGCATAAAACGGATACGTCAGCTACGATGCTTGGCAGCGATATTTGACCCCTCTTATCAGGGACGACGTTGGGGAACGGTAGAAATGAACCTGCAATAAATAACTGAAGCTTCTATCGACCATAAAATATACCTATCCTATTTGGGGAGATTACTTTTGGTTACCACTGTATTTGTCGGTTGCCGATTCTTTTCCTAGACTGTTACTAAATTCTTTTCTAGATCCGATATATATCTTCTGATTCTTTTCCTAGACTGTTACTAGACTGAACTAAAAATTGTTTAGTTCATTTGAGAGGATTATAAAAATTCATAAGTGAAGAGAATTTGGCGAGAATTTTGTGTAGGGGCAGTCGAAATCTACCCCAGTTTGGTATCCCACCAAAGACATCGGAATTCTTACGTCTGGCAAATCTTATCATATGGTTTCGCAATACAAAATTGTTCTTTGTTTCATTTTTCTCAAGTTTTTATTTTGCTCAGTGTTTTATACCTCTCTTAAATTGTGTTAATCTTTAAATGAGGTTACAGAATAACGACCGTATGATGGTAATGAACAAATCTGAGACCCCTTTTGAGACGACTGTCATTGGCTAGTTAGAGACTAAATATAGCGGAAATAGAAATAGGATGTTTAGTTTCACGCAGTTCTGAGCAGTTCCGGCGTCGTCTCTTAATCCCATCTTCCCGTTCGTCAAGTTTTACTGAAATCGGATCATAGCCTATCTGCAAATTCGCGTCCCCCCCCCTACCTTGGCCGAATCTGGCCCGAACGCCAAATAAAAATGTCATGTGTCTGTATCTGTGCGGTGCTTTAAATTTCTCTTCTTTTTTCTTTTTCTTTATTTTCTTCTTTACTCCGTTTTGTTCTAAGGGAAAAATAGGGTAATAAATACTTTACTTACTTACTAAATCTAGGCCGCATAAACTCGGCACTGTCGAACTTGCATCTCATTCGGTCCATCCGTTTGTTTTTTGTGCATTTCTGAAGTTCCCCCCCCCCCCCCCCCCCGATTCCGCCAACCGTGGTCGTATATAATTCGGACGCATATTTTACATGTCTAGGTCATCGATTCTTATCACCCATTCAGTTTCACTCGAATCAGACGACTCGTTCGCAATTTGCAGAAGTCAATTTCCACATTTCCCTTCCCTCGCTCCCCCAAAAATGCTCGGATCTACGAACGAAAGTTTCCGGGGGTATGTTGTGTCAGGTTCTTAAGTCATTTAAGTCGGGTCATTAATATATATATATATTTATTTTTGCCCGTTTACACAAGGGAAAAAGCGGAGTCCATAAAGAACAAGACCAAAGTTTTCGATGGGATCCCAAAAATTGAATATCTGATCGAACCAACTGGGTCTTGTCTTAGCCAGATCCAGTCATCGCCAGAATCTTTGAACATTCTTACAATTAAAATTCAGAAACAGATTAAGGCCAAATAGCTAATCATCTGAGAAAACCAAGTTCAGATAAGGATTCAGCATTTGTGTTTACCCGTATAAGTCATATCTGTTTTGACGAAATGTTCCTGCCACTTCTGCCAATTTCCCGGTTTCGGCCGAACTCTAGAACTACTTGTCCGGCGAAAAAAGAAAGCTAAAAAACGAACTCAGTGTATCTTCTTTCCCCAATAATGAACATCTAATCAACTTCAAATAAAAATTTTACTCATAACAAATTTTAAGACTCCAGCCGGATTCTGGTCGAACTTTATGTCCGGGTAAAATATGATTGTCACACACGGATTCAGCGTCTCTTCTTACCCCTAAATCGGTTGTCTAATCAGCTAGAAACAAAACTTTAACTTCTAACAGTTTTCCGGTTTTGGCCGGATTCCGGGCGAACTACATGTCCGGGTAAAAAATTGTTTTCACATAAATTTCAGTATGTCTTCTTGCCCTAAATCAGACATCTGATCAACTCCAAATAAAACTTTTAATTTTAACAAACTTTCCGGTTTGGGCCGGATTCCGGGCAAACTACTTGTCCGATTACAAAATGGTTTTCATCATCGTGTTCTTACCCCATAATCGACTATCACATTAGCTGTTTCAAAATATTTTGTTTGCCCCTTAATTTGAACCCCCACCCCTAAATGTAGGGCTACAAAGCCCATTTACGAACTCGACTGGTCCGCCGACCCAACGAATCCTCACACCAAGTTTCATCAAAATATCTCATTCCCTTCGAGAGTTATCGTGCTTACAGACGGACAGACGGACGGACGGACAGAAGGACAACTTTTGCGATGTCATAGGTATCCCTCCACTTACGTTTTGGGATCCCAAAAAGAAAAGAAGGAAAGAAACTTAAAAAAAACAAAAAAAAATATGTACACGCACTAAACACAATACTATAATCTATACCACGAATCGAGTTAGCACATGGTTTGCGCAAGCATTTAAAGGTCTTGCCCGGGCACTTTTTTAATTTTATTTATTTTTTCGGTGGGGTTTATTATTTTATATTTTGGTGAAAACTCGGTGTTTGAACTTCGGAGAGGGACGCTAAGCAAAAATTTTGCGTACTTGTAGTTTGTGGTGCTTATTTTTCTTTGATCTGTTATTTTTAAAATTCCCGAAGTATCGAAACATAAAGTACGCAAGGTGTAATTACTGCATTAAATAGGCTGGCAAGATCGAACCGGTTGACACTGTGCTTACATTTTACCGAGCGGCCGCAGCCGCCGCCGCGCATCGCTTTACATACATTTTCAACTAACGTTGTCCTCTCGGACCGAATATTCGATTTGTAAACTATTCCGAGGTACTTAAAGTTTAACTGAAAAGCAAACTTATTTTTGTATCATTTAGTTGAAGACACTGAGTTATTTGGATTCTGCTAAAAGATTTTCTTATTTTCCACTATCTGCTCTAGTACTGAGGTTCAGAATATCTACGGCTGTCCCCACAGCGCAATTCTACTATGACGCGGAATATTTGAATCTGAACACAAACGTGGCTTTTCAGTAGGCGGTGATAAGCTTGGTGAATACTGCTTAGTGCCTGAGCAAACAAATTTCTTAAATCTTTTTCGTCAAGCATCAGACACAGGTAGTACCACAAATCAGACAGGGAAATTCCACTATTTGAAAAGTGATTATTCGTGAATAGCGGAGCAACGAAGTAACGCATTTTCACCGGGTCTTCAAGCCTCTTTAAGGGAATTAGTAAGGGGTAACAAGACTGTCCCATCTCTGCCGTTTTCAGTTAAACTTTAAGAGAGTCCGTCTGCCGGACTAGGTGGTTCCCGATTGATATTGTGTGTTGCCATTGCGTAACTTCATTAAAAACAATAAACTCAGTTTTGCTCACGTTCACGTCAAGACCGATCTTACTGTAACCGTGAACTATCGATTTTAGATTAGTTGCGTTTTTGCTGATACCATGGTATCTGTTACCACGGTAACTGGATCTGCAATTAGTCGTTTTTGCAGTTATCGTGGTATCTGATACACGGTGCTCTGCAAAAACGATTATTACCGAAATTGCACTTTTCGAAGTCATCCCAAAAGAAAAACAGATATACAGTTACATCACTAAGTGCTAAACTTCTTTCTCACCAATCTGACAAAATTTGATGAAAGTGAGATGACTTTTCAGATACCACGACCAGTTACCACGGTCGGACCGTAGTATCTGAATATCTGATACCACGATAACTGACCAGATACCACGATAGCTGCAAAAACGCCTTTTGACCGTGGTATCAGATACCACGGTAACTGCAAAAACGACTTTAGACCGTGGTATCAGATACCATGGTACCTGCCAAAACGCAACTATTGTCCCGTAGGCCATCAAGGGTACTGGTGATCAGTAGGAGGTCGTCCGCGTAAGAAATGCAACTAAGATCTGTTCCATCGAGGAAGAAAGTTCCTCTTATTGACCTAGTTACAGAATATACAGCACTATTAAATATGACCGGGCTTAGAGAAAAGATCCTTGTCGTACACCTTTTAGTATTGGAATGGGTTTGGACAGACGTTCTTTTCGACGACCGTTACTAAATTCATTACCAAACACAATAAAACTAACAGCGTGACGGTACCAATCGTCTAAGACTAAAACTATTCTCGGGTCAGCCCCAGCTTCCAGGAGCATAAGTAGCGACTGCGGTTAAAGGACAGAGTCGAATGCAGCCGAAATGTCGACACTGCACATGTAAACAGGTATACTAGGCTTTTCACTAGGCTTTTCTTAATTATTGCTTTTAAAACTCGGTGGGCGTAGCCGCATTCCATATTAGATTGGAATCCTAATTGCTTAGCTCGCATTAGGGCGAACCTGACAATATACGGGAAAAGCACTTTTTCAAAAAATTTGCTGAGTAGCGAAAGTACAGTTATGGGTCTGAAAGATTTACTCGAACTAGGATCTTTCCCCTTCTGAAGAATATTCGTTGTTCGACCCTCACAAA
The DNA here is from genome assembly GCA_030848855.1 of Branchinecta sandiegonensis. Taxonomy (NCBI): domain Eukaryota; kingdom Metazoa; phylum Arthropoda; class Branchiopoda; order Anostraca; family Branchinectidae; genus Branchinecta; species Branchinecta sandiegonensis. The sequence goes on from JAUPMV010000002.1 coordinate 27,976,143, forward strand.
AGTTCTTTGGCACGATTCCTTGGGCAACGCACATCTGAAGTAAAAGGGCAATATGGTCAAATAGAAGGGGGGTTCCGAACGTTAGATGACGAGGAGAAGTACCGTCCAGGCCTGGGGCTTTGTTTGTCTTGAGCTTTTTCACTATATTTTCAACTGTGCTCTTACTAACTACGTTTCCGCTTCGACAGTCTCTTACTGAACTAAGGCTATGTTTTAATTTGCACTCGTAATCACTGTTGGTTTCAGTGTTCACGATGGCAAACACTGATTGGTAGTGGTTTGCCCGGGCTTCGTCGCCGATGGTAGAAAATGAGCCAGTTTCTTTACTACCGGCTTTGTCGAATATTTTCCACAGTTGCTTAGGGTCTGCTTTGCACTCAGCAGACGCCCTTTCAACATTTATGGCGTGGGCACTGTCGGCAGCACTTTTGTAGGATTTCTTGGAATAACGAAAACACTTGAAAACTTCCCCGGCGCGAGGGCGACCACAGTCTTTCCAGACTTGGTACCAGAACTTGGCTTTTCTTTTTTTGCACTTTAAGGCTGAGCTATCCCAACCTGGCTTTCTCGTGCCTAATCGCACTCTACACTGAGGTACTGCCGCGGATTGGGCACGCTTAAGGGCATGGACGATTTCGGAGGTATAAATATTTAGAGCAGTCCGGTCTTGCTCCTCTCCTTGGGCAAGTAGCTGGAATGGAACGGAGATTCGGGATAGGATGGAGTCCACGATTCCTTGGTACTGAGGGCGGTCGGTTTTTCCCCACTCTATTTTGATGTACCAGCGTAGGGCAGAGAAGTTGAGCCTAGCTGCGTTTGGCAGTTGGGGGCTTATGCCTAGATGGTCACTGCAGATGGTGTCGTTATCTATGTTTACTATTGTAGATGGTTCAAGACTGCAGTTGGTAAGAAAATGGTCGAGGTCTGAAGTGGACATAGAGTTGTGGATGTGCGTGAAATTTTACGATTTTGGTAGTACTTTGGCATCTTCGGGGAGGCACGATGTGAGCAAAAGATAGCATGGGTCAGTGTCTATTGGATTACAGTTGAAGTCCCCGCAAAGTACAAATTTTTCATTCTTGTGCTTTAGTAGAAATCGACCGAGCCGAGAAAAAGCATTGCTGAAGCGTTTTTCTGACAGGACATCTTTGTAGTTAGTCGGCATATAAACTGCCACTAGTAGGAATCCCCGTGGTCCAGGAATTTTCACCGCCAAATTTATCACACGATTCGACGCTCTGTACACCTAAGCGCGAGTCCGTAATTATCGCTATCCCACCACTCGGTCTGCCAAGCTCGCTGCGTCGGATAGCGTTGTGAATGAAATAATCTCGATCACATATTCGAGATGATTGATGCCTTCAAAGTTTCGTTGTCTTATTATATCTGGAACTATTCTAACTCGCGACTACCGGAATTTCAGGAAACCCCCTCCAACTCAGTTGGAGGGGGTTTCCCTCTCCCGTCCCCACAGAGCCCCGAAACCATCTGGCTCCGTCAATTTCGTATCTAGGCTTAATGCTTGTTCTCCATTAAGTTCCGTCCCAATCCCTCTGTTTTAAGCGTTTCTTGAATTTCCCCGCCCCATCCCCCCACAGATATCGGACCCGACCCGGCCTTGACACTGAACATTGAGGCGACAGCTCTTTCCACCTGACAAGTTTTATTCAAATCCGATCACCCGTTCAAAAGTTATGCATGCCACTAGATTCCGGACTCCACCATACACTCCCCCCACGATGGTCGGATAGGGGAATACACGACTATTCTCAAGTCAATCTTTCGGATCCCTGACATATCTGCCAAGTTTCATCATCCTAGCACATCAGGAAGTATGCCGCACTCGCGGGATCGCTCGAAACCCTGCCCCTCCCCCCCCCCCAACTCCCCCACAGTGCCCGGATCCGGTCCAAAAGAAATAGAAAACCGTGATTTTCGGTTTTTTCTTGATCAGCTAGTTCTCCCTCTAAGATGATGTTCGAGGGCTAAATATGATTTCGGATATTTCAGTTGCACTTCCGGCAAACCGTCCTCAGCGACAAAAACAAAACTAAATCATAAGAGCCAACACAATGCCAACAAAAAAACGATGCGGGACCAACAAACCAGAAAACGACATTTAACTACAAACAAGAGCCGGAAGCTCATATGGCACCTGCAAGGCTTCGTAAAAGGATAAAAGTAGATATTTGCCAATTCGTGGGTTTGTTGTTATCATTTCTAAGCAAAACCCTTCTGACGAAAATGACAATGGACCCTTGGGAATCCCGAGAATGTCGCGTTTGGTAAAAAAAAATTTTGTTTGCACTTGGCTGTGATGTTCAATCTGAATTCATCTGTAATCAAAAACCTTTAGGAAAAAAACGATCCTGGGCACTTTAGGATCATGAAAATATATGGTTCGGTCAAAAGTTTTTTTTACTTTTCGGTTAAGATGCGGACTTTGAGGGTGCTAGAAAATCATGTCTAAGCAAGAGCCTTGAGGCAAAATGATCATGGGCTCATGGGGATCATGAAAATGAAGATTTTTCTTAAAAGTATTTTTTGTACTTTAACGGATGGTCGGATCTGGGAAGTGACAATTTCTAAGCCAATCTTGTCAAGTCTCTAACCTTAAGCTACGCTTGTTCTTCCGATACCAAGTGTCATCCCAATTGCTACACTCTAAGCGTGTCACAAGATTACCGATCACCCCCCCCCCCCCCCCGACTCCTCCACATTGATCGGATCCTGTGATCGGTGTCGGACCATTGATCGGATCAAGTATCATTAAGATCCGATCACCCGTTCAAAAGTTTGACATTTCTCAAGATTCCGGATTACCCCTCCCTCCACTCCCCCACGATGGTCAAGTTGGAGAAACGACTCTTCTCGAGTTAAAATTGTCGATTCCCTGATACGCCTGCCAAGTTTCATCGTCCTACCTTATCTGGAAGTGCCCGAACTAGGAAAACTGGGACCGACAGACAGACTGACGGACATAAACTACAATCGCTAGATGGCAATTGACCAAAGGGCAAATGCCATAAAAATGGAGTAAGCTTGTTTCCCTACCTCTATGTCGAATCTCTAACAGACTCTTTAAATTTTCCTGAATTTCCGGTTTTAGCCGGATTTCGGATAAATAGTGATCAGAAATTGATTCAGCATGTCTCCTGATTCCTAGAACGATTATCTAATTAGCTTGAAAAAAGTACTTGTTCGCCCCCTAATTTGACCCCCCACCCCCACCCCTATATATAGGGCTACGGAGCCCATTTACGAATTGACCTGTACTCTTATCCAATGGATCCTTATACCTAGTTATAACAAAATATCTCAACCCCTTCGAGAGTTATCGTGCTGATAGACGGACAGACGGACAACTTGTACGAAATAATAGGTTTCCTGTCACTTAGGCTACGGTTTGGAATCCCCAAAACCGGTAATTTCGTTTCGTCCGGACGTCGACCGGAAGTTTCGGAAAGAAAAAAAAATCTTCTGATAAATTAATGATGTAGTGTATGTGTAAGGAAAATATGTGTTGAACTATAATACTTAGCTTTCGGTTAGTAGGCCCATTGCCATTCCGTTAGTAATCTGGGCAAGACCTGAGGACAAGAACTACGGGTTTAAATTCACTTTATTTCTTCACTCAAGAAGAATAACGTTCGAATTGTCAAATAATAAACAATATACTTTGAAGTATGTGCTTACGAGTCCGATTTTCTAGGCGAAGAAGAACCCTATTTTTGCTCATTTGGCATTCCATTGAAATGTTTTCGCAGTTTGATTCTTGTCAGGGCATACAAACTGTCAGGATGACAGTGATTCTGGTTGGATGGTCTGGAAAAACGCATAATACAAATAACATATCTTGTATTTTTATGTGCCCGAAGAATGGGAATCAAAGGTCTACTTCAGTTTTTGAAGAGCAGTGGCCGTGACGTTCACTTGAATGACTTTCAAGGGCAGCGTGCGGGAGTTGACGCCATGGATTGGCTTGTGAAAGGAACCCTTTCTTGCGCGAAGGACCTCGCAGAATCTAAGCCAACAAAAGAGTAAGCTTTTGATTTTGTATACACTGTTATCTTTTTCTGTAAGAATGAAGTCAGGAGCAAGTTTTAACCAGCGATCTTGTGAGGATGAGATTTAGATGTAAGCCTTCATTTGCGTTCAATTGCGCATCCGTCCTGGTCGAATGGTTAGAGTGCTCATCTCGCAAACGAAGAGTCGCTGATTCGAGTAGCGGTGGTGCAAAAGAGGCGAAGTAACTGGCGTGACCCTGTAGACAAGCCAAAGCCCACCCAGCTTGGAATGGGTAGCTGGAGAAAACTGTGGAAAGTAACTGGAAGGGTGTGTGAAAGTACTAGGATGGCTTGTCCCAACAAAAGATTGGGAATCGTATTTTTCCAAAGAATTCAGTGCCCCCGACCCGAATGTGTCCAATCCTTTCATACATAGGCTAGACTCGTTACTATCCAACCAGTGTGACCCGGAGTTTATTGTTACGTACGGAAAAGTATCTGATGCTATTCTAAAGCTGAAGAAAAATTATTCCCGTGGTGAAGACAATCTGTGCGCGCTAAATTTGTTACACGGTACCACTTTGCTTATGGAGCATCTGACGCTACTGTTCCAGATTATCTTCACTGCCGGTATAGTACCTGATTCTTTTTGTGTTGGCTTGCTATCACCTATCCTTAAAAAAGGTAAACCCGCGGTTCAGTGCTCTTCGTATAGGCCTATCACCGTTGCCCCAGTACTTTGCAAAGTTCTTGAGCTTTTAGTTTTAAAAGAAATTCAGCATTCGTGCCGAATGCCTGACCACCAGTTCGGTTTTCGACCAGTACTAGGGTGCGCTCACGCTCTTTTCAGTCTGGCTGCTATTCTAGCGGATTCCCATGAATCTGGTGACCTCATCGCGATCGGTGCCTTTGATGTTAGTAGAGCATTTGATTCATCGATTCAGGCTCAGGCCCCTCTAGCGGCTTACCAGCAAGGTGTAACCTCCGCGTCACCCGTGTACTGTATCATATGCATTGCCGTCTGAAAGCGCGTATAAAGTTAGGAAACCGAGTCACTTCAGTGGTTGTTCCGGTAGAGAAAGGTGTTCGTCAGGGTTCATTATTATCCCCGAGTTTGTACAATAACAGCGTTTTAAATGCCCAGGCAAGTATCAATGTTTCATGTATCGCCAAGAGTATAAAAGTGTCGCTACTTACGTACGCGGACGACCTATTAAGTTTAAGTCGGTCTACTAGTGGTCTGTAATCGAATTTCGCGATCCTACGAGATGAATATAAAAAAATCGGCCTCACCTTCAATACATCTAAATCTGCAGTACTGTTTTTTAATGATAATTCCTCTCAACCTGAACACCTTCAACTGGGTAGCGAGTCAATTACCGTTTCGTCTCACGTCGTATATCTTGGTCTGCCGATAGGCCGCAACCTTAAAGAAACTTGTGTACTACTCGCTTAACACGTGGAGAAAAACTTCGTACCGCATACGGTTCTATCGTCGCCAGTAGACTCCTATTATGCCGAAAATATCTCGCGATCCTGTATAACGCTGTCGCACTGCCGCATCTTCTGTATATCGCGCCGTTTTGGAATTTGTTAACCGAGACCCAAAAACGTAAGCTCCGGTCCCTTTACTTCATGTTTGCGAAGTTTCTGCTGCGATGTCCCTTGTGGACGAGGAACACCTTCATGATTGAAAAACACCAGATTGCGGACCCTAGCATCGCAGTGAATCGGGTAATTTCAAATTTCCAGGGGAAATGGAACCACCCTTGACTTAAACACTTTTATAGTTCGTGATTGCGTAATTGTTATGTAAAATGTCATGTGTCTGTATCTGTGTTGTGCGTTAAATTTTCTCTTCTTTTTCTTTTTCTTTTTCTTTTCTTTATTCCGTTTTGTTCTTAAGTGAAAAATACGGGAAATAAATACTTTACTTACTTACTTACTTACTGCCCATTCCACTTTCTGGCCGAGGGCACAGTATGGGAGAGCAGCACCGCCCAGTGTGGTATGGCAAGGCTAATAGTGTACCTTTCCGTTACCTACAGCTTTTAAACTTAGAGCCTAGTAACTTCGACCCAAGTTCGGTTAACCATAGTTCGTTTCGTGGTATTGCAACGCGTGTGAACTGCATTGGTGACGCAATCTTTAGTGCATCTGAGGTCTACCGTTACTACGGTTCATGGTTGATGCGACTGCCTTCTTGCTCGGAATTCCTAGCTCATTGCTTCAAAAAAGAGAAAAAACTACCTTAAGAAACTTTCATCTGATAGAATTAAATGCTTGTAGTGACGTCCGATAAGAATTTTAACTGCTTCAACGAACAAGACCTAAGGTTCCGATGGGGTCCCAAGAACTGATTATTTATTGGACTTCTAACTTGAGACAATCGGGTCTTGTAGATTTCCGGTGTTCGCCAGACCCTCTTGTGAACTTTCGGTTCTACCAAATTTCCAATTTCGCCGGATCCCGGTTGAACTTCTAGCCCGGCCAGAAAATTAATTTCAGATCTGGATTCAGCATGTCTCCTCACCTTTTATCTTGACTATCTCTTTGGGTTTACAACTTCCTGGCAGAGTTCTGGTTTAGGCCGGATTCCGGACGAACTACTTGTCCATCGAGAAAAATTCTATATTCGAATTCAGCATATCTCCCCCACACTAGCTTTAAGAATAATTTTTTGCCCCTTAATTTGAAACCCCCACCCCTAAATATGGAGGTACAGACGTAACGTAACGTAACGTACAGACCCAACGATCCTCATAGCAAGTTTGGAAAAAACATCTTAACCCCTTCGAGAGTTATCGTGCTAACAGATGGACTGACAGACCGACCGACAAACTTTATGAAGTCATAGGATCCCGTCACTACCGTTTTCGGATCCCATTGATACATTTGATACAAAATTAATCGTTATCTCAGAATCTGCAAACGCTGAGCAACCCTTTCAAAATACCCCATATTATTATCAACACACAATTCCATCCTCCATAGATTCTTAACACGTGCGCAAGTGCTCAGACGCGAATGTATGAATTAAATTAAGTCAGATTTCTCCCCTCGTATAAGACGTACCACGTAACTATGAGGCTTACCGACGAAACGTCCCCATGGCAAAACGTCCCCGTGACAAAACGCCCCCATGACAAAACATCATCATGACAAAACGTCCCCGAGGCGAAACGTCCCCAAGCATAGATTTTTAAGTTCGCCTCGATCTTCAAGGTATGATCGAGGTAAAACAACTTCAGAGTGTGCATCACAAATGTGGGAACATTACTTGAAAGCAGGAAAGGCCGGACATGGGACCGGTTGCTTGATTAATGTATTCTTTCCAATTAAAATATATAGTGTAATATGCCTTGCAATGGACTCGAAACTGATCAGTTCTAGCCTTCTAGGTCGTATGGAGTAACATGCACAATCTGAGGAGCACCAATATGCTCCTCAGAGAAAGGGGAAGCCCGTTGTGGCTCAAAGAGAGAACGCAAAAATTACGGTAGTGCCGTTATGGTGGATAAAAATGACATGGGAAGCGAGGAAACGAAAGCGGATGGAACGATTAGTTAGGTAGAGAGCACAGTAAATCTAGTTAAGACGGGTTTGGTCGTTTAAGAAAATCCTTTAAAGGACACCTGAACAACGAAACCATACTTGAACACACCATGGAGAATGCATTTACAGACATGGCTACGGACAGCATTCGTCTCCTGAGCGTGACGTTTTCAAAATAGGGATGTTCGTTTCTGGAGGTTTTCACATGCAGACTCGAAGAAAAAAAGCGCAATTCATTCAAATCTTGTACAGCGCTGGCCGGATCGTATTGGAATTTCTTCTAGATATACGTTTGGGCTTAAGTGGTTAACTAACAATCCAGAAGAAGGTCGGATTGGAGACATTTGTTCATTTCTAAAACTGTTCGGTACTGAAATAAGGACAGTTGCAAAATGGAGCAAAAATCATAGTTTGGAAACACTATTTCGTATTTGGATTGGGTTTTCTGCAGGCAAAGTTAACGGAAGTCATACAGATAGGGATGATACTTGGTACTCTTCATTCAGGTGTCCTTTTATAATGAATATCAAAGAAAAGCGAGATCAATCAGTTATATCGCAGCTTAAACTAACACACAAATAAACCTTTTAAATAAAAGACGAAACAGAAACTGACAAACACATCTTCGCGCTTTTTTTCAGAAGTGACTATAGCCGGGGGTTTCTTACTTCACTATCAGTTAAATGCTGAAGTAGGCAACCCATCGTGGTTTTCAAAATGTTATATTCCAAGAACGATTTTTTGTGGCACTGATGGCGCAATCAGTAATCTCACAGGCCTAACTATTCCTCAGCGATGAAAAACAAATCTATATCTTGGGACGTTTTGCCATGGGGACGTTTCGACTGCTGACGTTTTGATCGGCGACGTTTCGCCACGCGGACGTTTTGCGTGGGGACGTTTTGTCACGGGAGTTTCACCAGGGGACGTTTCGAATGGGGACGTTTCGCCGACAACCCAACGATGACGCCGACAATTGAGCTCTCAGCGTCTTCGAACAGAATTTTATGAGCCTTTCTAATTTCTGATTTGCTCGCTAGGAGTACTGTAAGTTTGTTTCGTTTGCTAAAGGCTAACTTCGGTAAATCATGAAATGCACTTGGTGTCTTGTTCGGGGACACTAATGTCAAAGTCAGGAAGTTTCTCAATTTCACACCCTTCTCCGAAACACACATGTGGCCCAAATTATGAACAGTAAATCATAACTTGACTCGCAACGATTGAGTGCCAATAATTTTTAGCTAATACGTAAATAACTACAGCTACCTGTATCAAATTTTATATTTTACCAAGACACTCGTGCGTTTGGATTCAACGAAGGTTAACTTGTGCCCACAATCACAACGAACACGACTCAATATGCACACGATAAATGCCAATCACTCGTAATGCCCGCTACACAAAATGCCAACGACACAAAATGCCCTGGACTCAAAATGTCTACGACTCAAAATCCCCACAGTTCAGAATGCCCACTTTTGAATTATTTGGGGTATTGAAACTAGTGATAAGTTAAATGAGTGAGAAATGATAGGAGCAGATTGAGTACCGGAATGGCGATAATCATATGCTGAACTGGTACTGGTACAATAATCAGCCGAATTCTGAAAAAAAACTGAATCACAAACAGCGATATCAAACTATTATTTCGCCTAATTTCACTTTCTAGGAGAAACTAGGTGATGCACACACAGAAAGCGAAACTGGTGAGTTCGCTTTTTGTGTTAGAACATACTCAGGCTTTTTGTGCAATAAATTATGGTATGTTATATGATATTTCTTCGTACTTTCACGCAAATATTGATCAACAAACAATCAAATAATCCCTTTCAATATCTTTCCATGCAATCCTGTCCCTTGTTATCTCGTCGTCCGTTCTCCCACGACATTTTGGCCTCCCCTTCCGACAATTTGAGCCGTCGGTATTTTGAACAAGGACGATTTTATCCTCCCCTGTGGGCAGTTTAAACTGTCGTCATTTTAACCCGTTGAGATTTTGGACAATTTCGATTTCAGGGTCTTCGACCTCGATTGTCGAAATGTTAAGTCGTGGGCATTTTGATTCGTGGGTATTCTGAATCGTGGGCTTTTGAACCGTGGGCATTTTGATCGTAGGCATTCTGAGCGTGGGCATTGTGACAGTGGTCGAAAAGATCGTGGTGATCTTTGGAACCACTAGCGGATTGGACCCTCGAGACCCAGTTGACCCGTAATTATCATCAGTCAACTTGGTACAACAGGTATCGTCGTTGTCCGGGGCGCCCCGAGCCCCCTCCTACGTTTTGGGCATTCCCCACATTTTTCATAAAATCGTTTGTCCCCGCATTTCCAAATTGTGTGATTTAGCGTGTTTATTGGTCCCCTTTCTTTTTCGAAATTGCTAATTCATCCAATTTTTGTTCAGTCCGCATCGATTTCACCATTTACGAAGGTCCGTCCGTTCGTAAATTCGGTGATTTAACCTGTTTAATTGGTCTCATTCGTTAGCAAATTCTGTAATTCACACGACTTTTCTCAAGTCTGTAACTGTTCTATCGCATTCTTTTTTTTTCTTTTTTTTTGAATTATAAACCCACTATACAACAAAAAAGTGGAAAACGGAGGGAAAAAGAAAAATATAGATAACGTATCAACGAACTAAAAGGAACAAGCATCTTGACTTCGATGCATGCGACCGTCTACACGCTCGCCGCTTAATTTCTGGTAGGCTTCCAACTGGATCAATAGCATTGAAATAACGCATAATACCTGTGTTACTATGACGGGCAGGTAGGTACAGGAAATATTTACAAAACTTAAAATACGTCTTCCTTAAGCGCGACAGGTCATTTGAAGACAGTAGGTCACTCACCCCGGATAAACATGTAATGTGGGAAGCTACACAAGCAGAAAAAATTCTTCACAGGTCTCTTCTTCCAAATTTACCGCGATTTGGTATAATAGATGCGTAAGCAATTCGGATGGAATCAGCCATCTGTCCACATAATAATGTTCTAGTTGATCGCAGCTTATTCGAAAACCGAGCACCCAGATACGTAAAAGCCTCAACGGGGCTAAGAACTGTTGAGCCAACAGTGATTTCTACAGGACAATCCCAATTAAATGCCATAAACTCACATTTAGTAACGTTAATTTTTAGACCAATATCGGAAAGACCATTTAGCAGCTTATCCAGATTACGCTGAAGTCCACTTCGGGTGCGACTTATCAATAGAACATCGTCGGCATACGCTAGATATGTAATTTCAACTCCACATAAGTACGAACTTGGCACCAAACTATTAAGTAAATGAGATATGGCCGACTTGAAAATACAAGGTGAAAGAACACTGCCCTGGTGCACACCACTTTTTACAGGGATTGAACAACTCAGTTTAGAGTCCCATTTTGCAAAAACCACAGCGTTTTGATACCAATACAGCAGCGTGGCACAAATGCTGCCGTTCACACCAGCTTTAAGCAGCGACGAGACGGCCTGATGGTGGTTCGCTGAGTCGAATGCCTTAGAAATATCGACTGCACACAAGAAGATGGAATCACGTTTACATTAGCCTCCACTAATATTTTCGTTAAAACACGTTGCGCATGTTGGCAACCTAGTCCTTTCGAAAATCCAATTTGATTAGCGCCGTAATCCTCCACAGTCACATTAGGCAGAATAGAGTATTCAAATACCTTGCTTAAATTGCATGCAACAGTAATAGGCCGGTAAGATTCGCATTGATCCGCCGACTTGCCTCTTTTTAAAACCGAAGTAATATAACCAGCTAGGAAACCACTCGGTACTATTCTATTACACAAAATCATTTGGAACATCAACTGGAGATGGGCGACAAGTTCGTTAGGAGCCCGAGTCAGATGTTCAGTACACAACCCATCCCCGTCCGGAGAGATCGAAGGCTTTAACTTCGAAATACCAAGATATACATTGTTAAGAGTAATAGGTGGAACGTGACACTGTAAGAACTGGCATGGGAGTAGCGACTTTACTAAATCCGAAAATTTTTTAGTCAATGGTGGGTTTTTATCACAGAAAGTGTTCTTGTAATAACCCTCCCAATCTTTCAAAGAGAGACTGGAGGGAGGCTGTCCGTACGTCGATCCTTCGGCTCGCGTAACCTGCCGCCAAGATTGTTTGGAACCAAAGTTCCTTCAACCCAGTTCCTGAGTTCGGTAATTCAAGTGGTATCTATTTAGCTCTCGTCCTTTACCATTCACGGTAGCTTCAGCTGGTGGCTATCAATTTTTTACTTCTTAGAATTGCAGTACTTCAGGAATAAGCACGTCTCTTGACATGAAAACCAGCCTACTTTTGTTTGCTGTATATTCCGAACAAATGTACTTTGTATCTACTTTACCCTGGATTGCCCTTTTCGTTTTGCCAGACAGCTTTGGGTTTAATAGGTAATCTTGGGATCGCAGAAAGGCACTTTTATCAACAAGTTTTCCACAAAACTCGCCTTCGGCGCATTTCGCAGTCTTCTCTAGTTAGACGAAGGGTGCGTCATTTTGTTGGCGTTTGAGGCTTGGAATTTGGGGGCTTGAACCATGGTAAAAGCTAAAATTTTAATGGGAAGTAGTTAAATGTTGCCGGAAAAAAGGTGGATTAAAAAAATTTGGCCTGCGGCGCCTTAATTAATCCTGGGTACAGCCGTTAGTTGGCAAAACTGCAAAGGCCCTCCAAAGGTAAAAGGCTAGTGACGGCGTAAATGAAGCGGAAAAGTGTGAAACGCGCCAATTTTTCTCTTTAGACTTGGTTGTATATACTCTGCAACTTTTTACGTTGTAACTTCATGAAGGCAACTCGCTGTGTTTTTAGATTTAAAAAAAAGTAAATTCTGTCCAAGTCAGGTACCGATTCGGTCAATTTTACCAGGTTTGACCAAGGCTCGGGACGTCCCTGGTCGTCGTAACCCAAAGCGTTGTCAAATTACAAAACTTAAATTATCAGAACATGTGGTATCCGTTGCCCAAGAAACAGTAGGGAGGGGGGGGGGGGGGGGAAACTTCCGAAAGAGCCTTCTCCATCCTCTGATCTAGCAGTCTGGTCCAGTCGCCCCTGAACCGTGTGGATCTGAGGATGAGACCCCTTAAAGGCACAACTAGACCCCGATGCCTACAAGTAAACCAACCTTCGCCATGATTATTTTTGGTTTGCAGGTTACGAAATGAGTCCATCTTGTTTGCCCCTAAACCGCAAGAATCGGTAGGGGGTTTGAACCCCTCAAACACACATCTAGACCGGTAATGTTCACGAGTATCTCAGATTTAAATTTATTAAATTTGATACCGTTCGCGATTCAAGAAATTAACTCATGGGTAGTCTGTGCGCACTGGTTCCTGAAGCGGTTTGGGAATCTTCGCGGAACCCCCAACAGACAAATCTAGACCTCGATTATAAAGCATTCCAAATTTCAACTTGATACCCATCATGGTTTTGAAGTTATGAACTGAGCCCAATGGCTCCTGAGGCTGATAGGGTTGGGGTTGGGGGTGGGGGTCGAGAACCTCGAAACGCTCAAGTGGTCCCCATATCACCAACTATCCTAAACTCAAATTTGATTCCTCGAGCGGTTCACGAATTTAACTGATGGGCAATCTGGGTCCAGTTTCCCATGGACGGGGAGGGTGGTGGAGGAGGTGCAGCCCCAAAAGTATCTTCCACAACCTATGTCTTAAGTACAGGACATTTCATCATTCTAACTCGAGCCGCGGCCAAGTTACGATCTTAAGTCTTTGGGCAATTTAGGCCTGGTTGCCCACAAACAGGGGGAGGGGGGGAGCAACTCCAAAATTCTTGTCCCAACCCTAAGGTCTATGAGTACAGGACATTTTAACGCTTTAACTGCAAAGGTAGCCAAGCTACTATCACATATCTCTCGGCAGTCTGGGCCTCATTGCCCCGTAACCGAGTGGATCTGGGGGGTGGGACCCCCACAACGCACAACTAGACCCCAATTCCCAGAAGTACACCAAGTTTCAACTTGACACCTGCTATGGTTCACGAGTTCTGAATTCCAGTAAAAAACGAAAAAGGGAAACCAAAAACTGAAAACCGGCTACTTAGGCCGCAAGAGTGAATCGTTAAAAGCCAGGCTTCACCTTCCAGATTCCCAGATGTCTGGGTCTTCCGCATAGGCAAGCCAACCCTTCCAAATTTTCATGATAATGATGACAGCTAAATTTTGCTATTCTTCAACATTTCCTAGATCACCCTTTGCATTTCAAATATCTCTTGCATCCCAACATTCCCAGCCACAACTGTCAATCACTTTCCCTTTCCTCACTACATTTGTATATTTACTACGTCTGTCGATCGAGTTGCCTCTATGGCACCTTCTAGACATCCGGAATCTGGGGTGTCCAACACCCCGGACTTCTAGACGTTTTTGGCCTGGCTTCAGTCCGTCTTGAAGAAAATGGCTGTCTGGAATCTGGAAGAAAAAGCTGGGAGGTGAAGCCTGGCTTGATGAACCCCTCACTAACAAGAGCTGTAAGCTCATATGGCACTTGCATGGGTCAAGATGATTTGATTGATCAAAAGTAAGTTTCGACTTTGCGGTTGAGATGCGCGCTCTAAGGGAGCTGGAACTTCATTTGTAAGCAAAACCCTTGAGGCAAAACTGCTAATGGGCTGATGGGCATCACGAAAATGCATATATTGCTTAAAAGTATTTTTTTTACTTTGCGGTCAAGATTGGTACTTTAAGGAATAATCGGATTTGGGACGTAGCAATTTCTAAGCCACCCACAATAACCGGAGCCAATCCGGTTCTGTAAATGATTAATCCAGAGCATCTAAATATTCTTTGAGCCCAAGCTGACTTTGAAACATTTATTCAAACAATGTTTACAACGGGTACGTCAGCTACGATTCTTCATCAGCGATATTTCGGCCCTTTTTGGCAAGGGTCCTCGTCATGCTGTCAATCTTCTGGTTCAGCTTCGGGGAAAGAAACAAACCTGTGTGGTTCAGCTTCGGGGAAAGAAACAAACCTGTGATCATCAGGTTTGTTTCTTTCCCCGAAGTTGAACCAGAAGATTGACAGCATGATGAAGAATCGTAGCTGACGTACCAGAGCATCTGTTTGTCATTCCCACGAAGTTCGATCCAGATCACACCAGTCTAAGCGGGTCAAGTATTTTCCGCCCTCCCCCCAATTATTGCCGGATTCGGTCCGGAAATAAAAAAGGTCATAAGAGAAAAATATTTAATTATTAAATTTCACTCGAATCCGATCACCCGTTCCAGAGTTACGCATGACTCAATATTCCGGATTCCCCTCCCTCAACTCCCCCCCCCCCCAAGATTATCATATCGAGGATTTTTTTTTATCCCAAGTCAGTTTGACCGGGTCCCTGATATGCCTTCCAAGTTTCGTCGTGAAAATCCCCCAAAAAACGGAATTCCGGGAAACCCCCTCCTCCCCCCCCCCTCAAGTTTCCGGATCCAGTAAAATTATGTAAAAGATTTACATGGACCAGATGTTTGCTCTTCCCAGCAAGTTTCACTCCGATACCATCATTCTAACCGTTTCCCGAGATTTCCGGTCCACCCCCCCCCCCCCCCCCCAGCTCCCCCGCGGTGCACGTAGCTGATCTGATTCAGCAAATGACTTACCTGGAGAATCTGTTTGTTCTTCCCACAAAGTTCCATCCCGGTCCCTCCATTCTAAACGGGTCACGTATTCCCCCCCCCCCCCCAATAGTTGCCGGATCCGGTCCGGATATGAAAAAAATCATTGGAGAAATGTCCTCTGTTCAATTCTTAAATTTCACTCGAATCCGATCACCCATTCCAAAATTACGCATGACTGAAAATTTCCGATTCCCCTCCCTCCACTCCCCCCACCATTATCTGATCGACAAAATTTTTATTTTGAAGTCAGTTTGATTGGGTCCCTGATATGCCTGCCAAGTTTCATAGTGAAAATCCCCAAAACCACCATCACCGGAATTCCGGGACCCCCCCCCCCCCATAAGTGTCCGGATCCAGTACAATGGTCTAAAGGACTTATCTAGAGCAGATGCTTGTTCTTCCCAGCAAGTTTCACTCCGATCCCTCCATTCTAACCGTTTCTTGAAATTTCCGGTCTCCCCCCAACTCCCCCCTGGCTGCCGAATCCGGTCAAGACTTTAAACGGGACATTACAAATATATATTCTATTCAGTTATGAAGTTTCATTACAATCCGATCATCCGTTCGAAAGTTACACACTTCTCAATTTCCCGGATTCCCCTGCGGATTCCCCTCCCTCCACTCCCCCACCATTATCTGATCGACAAAAATTTAATTTTGAAGTCAGTTTGATTGGGTCCCTGATATCCCTGGCAAGTTTCATCGTAAAAATCCCCCAAACCACCATCACCGGAATTCCGGGACCCCCCCCCCCCCCATAAGTGTCCGGATCCAGTACAATGGTCTAAAGGACATGTCTAGAGCAGATGCTTGTTCTTCCCAGCAAGTTTCACTCCGATCCCTCCATTCTAACCGTTTCTTGAAATTTCCGGTCTCCCCCCCCCAACTCCCCCCCGGCTACCGAATCCGGGCAAGACTTTAAACGGGACATTACAAATATATATTCTATTCAGTTATGAAGTTTCATTACAATCCGATCATCCGTTCGAAAGTTATCAACTTCTCAATTTCCCGGATTCCCCTGCGGATTCCCCTCCCTCCACTCCCCCCACCATTATCTGATCGACAAAATTTTTATTTTGAAGTCAGTTTGATTGGGTCCCTGATATGCCTGCCAAGTTTCATCGTGAAAATCCCCAAAACCACCATCACCGGAATTCCGGGACCCCCCCCCCCCATAAGTGTCCGGATCCAGTACAGTGGTCTAAAGGACTTATCTAGAGCAGATGCTTGTCAGATGCTCATCCGTTCGAAAGTTACACACTTCTCAATTTCCCGGATTCCCCTGCCCTCCACCACCCCCCCAAAATGGTCGGATCAGAAAACTGATTATTTATAAGTTTGTTTGGTCGGGTCTCTGATATGCCTGCCAAGTTTGATGGTCCTAGCACAACTGGAAGTACCCTAACTCGAAAAAGTGTGACAAAATGCCCTAAATTTTCAAGTTTCCAGCGCCCCGCACTCCCCCGCATATGGTCGGATCGGGAAACTGATTATTTTCAGGTTAGTTTGGTCGGGTCCCTGATATGCCTGCGAAGTTTCATTGTCCTAGCACATCTGGAAGTACCCTAACTCGGATATGTGGGACAAAAAACTCGGACCGACCGACAGACCGACAGACGGAATTGTGATCGGTATATGGCACTTGAGCCAGAGGCTACAAGTGCCATAAAAACTGTAGCAACAGGGAGAGTGATAAATGAATAGTTTCTCTCTTCCGTTTGGCCATTTTCAAGCCGTCGCCCGCAGCCGTTCTTTCCTTCCGTTGTTTACTTTTCGTTACTTCTTGTCAATTGTTTTAACGTATTATTGAGAAGGTAATGATAGTCTGGCCTAGTATATGGATTCCGAATTCCAAGATGGATGTATTTTGACTGTAAATTCTTAATAAATTAAAAACAAAATATAGAAGCTTCTCAACCCCTTGTTTCTGAAGGATTAGTTGGCGGACCTTGAAGCTTTTGGCGTAGTTTGTCTGTTCTCTTCCACTACCCATTTGGTAATCGCTTCCCCCTCATTCAGAAAAATGAAGTTACGTACCTTGGTTGAGTCCACGAACTTAAAATTTGTAAACAATCGTTAACTTTTCTTCGGGGTGCAGCTAACTGCGGCTTTAATGATCGTTAACTTTTCCCAGTTCTACAGTTTGTAACGATGCTCATCGACCATCGTTAGTAAAATAGTTAACAATCGTTAAGCTCTGGAACCGGAATTGTAGGTGGGTGGAGCTTAAATTTTAAAATCAGAAACGTGGAACGCAAAAAGTTAACAAATGTTAACAATTTGTTAACGATCGGTTCCTGTTCGGTTCAAGTTCCTGAACGCAACCCTTGATTAGTAATGCAAACAACCATCTTCATGTGAACTGTGAGCTGACGGATTGTGTCGTGTTACATCAAAGATCAGATTTTCGGATAAATCTATTACTGTCTTTATAAAGGATTTTGTCTAGCTGAAATAACGATACTAAGTTTATACTAGTCTCAGTAACTAACAAATTATGTTCTCAGCATCCCGCTGTTTCTTTCCTATGCCGCCGATTTCAGCTTATTGCCGAAAAGTGGCAAGAGTGTAACCTGTGCGGAATATTACATTACATTTTGCGGCCAAAAATGATGGTTTTTGCTTGTCCTCGAGCCAGAGTCTACGGTGTACGTTGTACGGCGTATGTCAGAGAGGACTATCTGAAGTTGTACAGCCAAGCTTTTGTTTCATCAAACCGTGTTCTGCTTTCTAGTGGAAACCTCCGTTCTAGCAGGCAAGCAGGCAGACGCCAGTTTAAAATTTAAGATGGACAATCTATAAGTGTTAAATATCTGCGGCAGTTGCTCGCCCCTCAGCCAATATATCTTCTCGAGTGATAAATAGAAACATTTATAGAAACAAGAAAGTGGCATTTTTCCACGGGCTCTGAAACTGCCGTCGTTTTTTTGCACTTCTTGGCAAAACGGTAAAGAAATGGTACCTATGAGATGTGCCTCTTAAACTTTGAAAGATCTCTCATTACTAAAGAAGTTAGAGCTTATCCTTTTACTGATTTCTTAGTGGTGATATTAAAGTTGGCCTACGGCAAAAAAGGTAACTTTTGAACTATTCGATCAATCAATCAATCAATAATTTTTTTAACACATTTAAGAATGGCACAGAACGTGCCCATACGGAGGATATGAAAAACAGTGAAGGAAAGAAAAACAAAAGAAAAAGATCCGACTAAATTAAACCAAATGACTATACAAACGCACTATAATACGGATGGCACCTGTCTATAGAGAAGAGTCAAACTCGGCACGGCGTTGGGCCACAGCCACAAAGGGATCAGTAACGCTGTAAAGTTGCATAACTTTGCAGTTACGAGCCGATGGGGGAAGGCCGAGTCGGTACTTAGCATACTTACAGAACAATCGACAAATTTTCCTTAAATCAGTTATGCCAAATAACTTCCAAAAAGGAAATAGGACTAGAATGTGGGGGATTTTGTAAGCGTTGTAAAGTCTAGCCAAAATATGTCTACTACAACGGGTTTTAACACTAAATAGTAAGCCGTTAGCTGCTCTAGCCTTCGCGCCGTCCGATTTTTTTCAGGTCAGTAGGCTACCAAGTGGTACACAGAGATAAGTTAGAGACGACGAAAGCAGGATAGTAGAATCACCCAAAGAAACTGCAGCGCCATCGGAACCTGGTCGATTACGATTAAACTTGATGCATTCACTCTTACTCGGACTGAATTTTAAACCGATTTCTTTATACTCCCCGCTTAAACTATTTAACTATTACAAAAAAAAAATTCTCAACTTCAGTCGATAAGTACATCAGTTTGAAAGTTTCGAGGGGTTGACAACTTCAATAGTAAGGTACAGACTGAAACCAATAATAGGCCAATCCCAATTGAGAGACGTGTAGGGGACTTGTAAGCAATAATCGGCTGTTAGACCATAATCATCTTTGGCGATGAAGCGTTTGCAATCTCATCCGTGCCAATGTCATCATGTTTACCGATCATTGTTTTCGGTATATTTGATGGTAAGAACAATTTGGTGCCCATAATGTTAGTTAAGTAGGGGACTTGTAACTTGTAAGTAAAAATTGACTGCTAGGCTTCTAATCATCTTCCATGATTATTATGATGATTATAGTTTGCAACTTTTTGTAGTCTACCTATTATTTGTTTCCTATGTATTTGATGTCTATCACGGGGAGAAGGACTCGTGAGTAAGAATCGTTTGCTAGAGGGGCTCGGAATTTGTGCAAATTGGTGCACATTTTATTTGATCTCTTTAAATCTGAGTGTTAGAAAATTTGTCTCCATGGTCTGCCACTGTAACCTAAAATTAAGTGTTTATGAAACGGCTACAAATGATTAATACGTAAAACAATGAGATAGTTTCAAATTCATTGATTGAGTGTTACCTATGGTATTTTGATCCTGAAAAGTTACAGAGCGGTTTATAACACCAACTAGGTCATATAAGATAATGTTCCATGTTTTCATCTGTCATGATGTCGACGATTCAAAGGATAAAGTTCAACTGCCTGCAAAGTCAATTTAGCCCCTTCTTCGGAGGAACATACCGTTTTGAAATCTTGCATAGGTTGACAACTTCGCATTTGACCGATGGCGAAGAAACAAAACCAAAATATTACTCTCGCAACAATTTAGTCGGCGAAGCCAAACAAAGGTTGCCGGAACGCTCCACGTTGCTCAGGGAACATTTGGCAGTTATTTCTCTGTAAGTTTGGTATGCCCAAGAATAAACCGTTCATTGGAATCAGTTACGAGTCTACGCGTGCAACTAGCAACTTTGCCTTATTACTTGAAGGTACTTTGGACTATGAAGTTTTCTGACAGACATCTACGAACATTAAATCACCAAGCTGCTTTAGTTGGGTTTCTATAAGTCTGTGTTTCTTTTAGGTACCTGAAGTACTTCTTCCGATATGTTGATGCACTTGAGAAAAGGGGAGTTTCGCAAGTGCTTGTCTTCGATGGGATGAATATACCCATTAAATTAAGAGCGAAACAAGAAAAAAAAGGGAGGTAAGTATCTTTTGGCTTAAATTTCGCACCGCATTTCAGTTCAGTTCAGGTCAATTTATTTATTAGCAAAAAACAAATCATGCACTGTAAAATAACTACACCCTTAGTGTACACTGCTGACAGTATTCGTTCATTCTTTCGAAAGAAAAACAAGGAAAAAGAAAAAGAAAAAAAGAAGAAGGGAAAAGAAAAGAAATGTAAATGAATGAAACAAAACAGAAAACTAACGGTACAAAAAGTTAGGATCCAATACGATATTTTCCAATAAGAAACTTTTAATCTTACCTTGAACTCTGGAATGCTATTAGCATTTTCCAAGGTATTTGGCAAATAATTCCATATTTTCGGTCCGGTAAATTTGATTGACAACCCAGATGACGTGAGACGTCTCGTTTCTGTAACTAGTTGTGATTCATCTCGACGATCGTGTTGGTGGATTTCATCATCCCTTCGAAAAACCGACATAAACGACTTGGGGCGGTATTAATTGTGCGAGGGACGATATTTGTGCTTGCTTTGTATAAAGTTTCGGCAATTTTTTTCACCGAAGTCGAGCCACATTTAATATCTTAAGCTTAAACACAAACGGTTTCACACTCCCCGATGAAACATTCTTTGGATGTGTTGCTGTATGGTAGTTGAATGCAAAAGTTGCTTGTATTGATATGTAGTAGTATGAAATACTTTGATGTAACATGCCTCCGACTGGGTTAGGTTAGGTTATTCTTTCTTTTCACACAAAATCACAGTAAAGAACTTGTAACAAAAAACACACAAACTTAACGATACATCTTCAAATAAACCAGTCACCCGGGAATCCGGGCGTCCAGGTTGTCCTGTCCAGTTCCCAGTGTCCCAGGTTGTCCGGGGTCCAGGTTGTCTTAATTAGTAGTAACCGATAGTATCCAATCTTGCTGTAGTAGCATCCATTTTGCTAGTAGTGGCATGCAGTGGCAACAAGTACTACTGCGTGCTACTTTTCCGTTCAACTCCGTACGACTAATTCTCGAAAAATTTTCATCGGGTCTGACGAGGCTCAAGATTGCAAATAGCACGTATAGCTTTAATCTAAAGAATTTGAACTTGCTTCCATTCCGACTAAAAGAAATGAGTGGAT
This sequence comes from Branchinecta sandiegonensis, assembly GCA_030848855.1. NCBI lineage: Eukaryota > Metazoa > Arthropoda > Branchiopoda > Anostraca > Branchinectidae > Branchinecta > Branchinecta sandiegonensis. The sequence continues at coordinate 27,997,496 of JAUPMV010000002.1, forward strand.
TAGACTGAAATATAGAATCAGTAGTAATCAGTATATAATCGTGGGGAAAAACAAATTTCAGTCTATGGGAACACAACCAGCTCTTGAAAGCTTCGTGAAAAGATACTTAATATGAAATGCCCAATCCAGCTTTTCCTCAACTATTATGCCTAAATATTTAATATAGTCTACCCGTTCCGTTTCTTCGTGGTCTGCGATATTTAGCTTGTTTTCGTGAATTTGATCATTTCCACGTTTAAAAATGATGTACTTCGTCTTTTTTGTTTTAAGGGAAAGCAACCATTCTTCAAGGAATTCATTTGCTGCCCGAAGGCAAACTTTAGCGTTTGCAATTAATTGCTCACGGTCTTTTATGTGTGAGAAATAATACAATGTCGTCCGCTAAATTTATTATAAAGGCGAAGGGGATATCATGCATAAATTAGAAACAATAATGGTCCAAGACCTTGGGCACCCAACAACTTACCTCGAAAGGATCCGATTGGATACCATTAGCAAGTATTTTACAACATCTGTTTATTAAATAAGACCGGATCCATTCCAGCACCGTCGACTTTATCCCATATCCTTCCCATGTATCATATCCTTAAACTTTGAATTCTATGCTACTTTCAATGAACTTGGAATAACACGTTCAATCAGGGCTAGGGCCAGACCAAATATATGGAGGGTTTCGCGAGCTGGAAAGCAAAGCCGGAATCAGTTTCCAGTTGTTTTCGCACTGCTTGGAAACCGAAGCAGCTTTCCCGGACAGTGATTCCTCCGCGGGAAATTGAATGCTTCGGTTGGAATTTTGAAACAGTTGAAATCCAGAATTTAATCACTTTCCGGTGATTTCAGCTTTTCGTGCGTTCGCAATTGGTCCAGCGGGAAAGTTGACAGTGATTCCGGAAATCGCTTTTCCAATTTTTTCGAGATGCGCTTCGCTCGCCGTAAGGTTCAAGTTCTTTTATTGATGAATATGACACACACCGTAATTCCGGAATCTCGCGAAAACCCTCTTATTGAAACTCTAGATGATGTGCAAGTAAAGTGGTCGAACAACATAAATAAATAAACAATTTACTTTATTTCCGTAACAGCTTGTATTCTACATGCGAGCGCTGGATCGTCGTTCACGCAATTAACACATGGCACAATTACATAAATAGACATTTCATCTACACGCACATCTTATGAATATCACTTAACTTAACTAGAATTAAAGTATTGGGTGAGATAGATTACAAAATATTTCAGTTAAAGTACTTGTCTTACTTATAGTACTAACATAACCTACTTCCGTAATCACTCCGTATATTTCTAAACCCGGAGACCGCAATTTCTTACGCTACATTCTAACCCCTCTAACAAAACCACGCTGATTTCTCACTAGCCGTGTTTTACTACCTTCGAGGTGGATCACGATGTCGACGGTTGTCTGCGAGAAGTTTTCCATCAGAAAAATCGGTTACAATTTAAAAAGGCGTAAATAGCCAAAACTGTTGGTTATTTGTTGGAAGCACAGCCTAGTTTCAAAGTATTCAAATATTTTAAAATACTGTAAGTTGAAGAGTAAATGGTGCGAGGGGTCCTTTGACGATCAGTCGAGTGTATGGGTGGTCTTACTAGTCTCTGGGAAGCAGCGTCCCTCTGTCTTTGTCGTGTATTGGGCCTGCTATTTGCTAGGGTCTCATCAGGTAGAATGGCACGATGCGCATTTGATGCCAGACATTTGCTCCCAAACGCTATTGCCAGCTGATGCCGTCTTTCAGCAAAGGTTGGCAGGCCAAGCTTGACCAGGCCATCCTCGTAAGAAAGATAACTCGGGCCGAGCACGGCCGCCCTTTTCTGAATGGCTTCGAGTCTTTCAGCGAGGGGTTGCTCTCTCTCCGCCACCGGTGTACACCTCGGTACGGCGCCGACGCGGCACCGGCACGGCACTGGCACGATACTTCCGGTCACCGACACGTTATTGTTCGCCATCTGGCGCCCAGTAACGAAGGTACTTGAACGAAAGAATTATCGAAAACATGCTGCCGAAGAAGAAGCAGAACTAGATATGAGGACGATGTTGTTGACCAAAAGCACCAAGTAGCCAACCATGTTTCTGTGTTAGTGTTGGGCGATATTTGGATTTTTCGATTTATCGATATTTTCACTTTCGATATTCGATAATCGATATATCGATATTTTCGATTTCGATATTCGATAATCGATATATCGATATTTCCACTTTCGATATTCGATAGTCGATATATCTGTATTGATATTTGTTTACCATGTTTCGCTATAGAATATGTCTCGTTTCGCCAAAATCTAAGAACAAAGTTTTCGTTAAATAGCATCTTCGATCGGCAGTGTTTATCGTTCATGTATCTGGGAATCGGTACTCCACACGCTATTGTTCCCCGTTTGTCGGGGAATCGATGTGCCACGGGCCAATGTTCCCCGACAGATCGGGGAATTTACTTGCCCGGGGCTAATCTTCTCCGCCAAGTCCGGGAATCGATGAGCCCTGGGCTAACATTCCCCGAGTACTCGGGGAATCGAAGTTTCCAGAGCTAATGTTCCCTCATAATCAAATAATCGATTCTGAGATCGGGGAATCGAGGTTTGAGGGGCTAATGTTCCCCTACATTCAAATATTGATTTTGTTGAGTTGCGGTCGGGGAATCCAGATGCCAGGGGCTAATGTCCCCTCGTAATGAAATAATCGATTTTCAGGTCGGGGAATCCAACTGCCGGGGGTTAATGTTCCCCGATGAGCAATTATGGTTTTTGAGGTCGGGGAATCGTAGTGTCCAGATATCGATATTGCGATCGGGGAATTGAAATGTGAGGGGCTAAAGTTCCCCGACATGCAAATATTGATATTGTTGAGCTGAGGTCGGGGAATCCGAATACCAGGGGCTAATGTTCCCTCATAATAAAATAATTGATTGAGGTCGGGGCCTCTAATGTTCCCCGATAAGCAATGCTGTTTTTTTAGTTCGGGGAATCGAAGCATCCAGAGCTAATGTTCCCGCATGATCAAACGGCCTGACACTTGTGGATTCCCCCACCTCAACTCAGCAAAATCAATATTTGCGTATCGGGGAACATTAGCCCCTGGCACTTGGATACCCGGACCTCAAAAACCATAATTCCTCGTCGGGGAACGTTTGCCCCTATCACTTGGATTCCCCCACCTCAAATTCGATTATTTGATTATGAGGGAACATTAGCCCCAGGCATTTGGATTCCCAGACCTCAACTCAATAAAATCAATAGTTGAATGTCGGGGAACATCAGCCCCTCACACTTCGATTCCCCGACCTCAAAAACTACAATTGCTTGTCGGGGAACATTAGCCCCTGGCACTTGGATACCCGGACCTCAAAATCGATTGTTTGATTATGAGAGAACATTAGCTCTGGACACTACGATTCCCCGACCTCAAAAATCCTTATTGCTTCTCGAGGAACATTAGCCCCTGGCACTTGGATTCCCCAACCACAACTCAACAAAATAAATATTTCATGTCGAGGAACATTAGTCCCTGGCATTTGGATTCCCCGACCTCAACCCAACAAAATCAGTGTTTGCATGTCGGGGAACATTAGCCCCTCACATTTCGGTTCCCCGATCTCAATATCGATTGTTTGCATGTCGGCGAACATTAACCTCTGGCATATGGATTCCCCGACCTCAACTCAACAAAATCAATATTTTCATGGAACATTAGCCCCATACTTCGATTTCCCGATCTCTAAATCGATTATTTGATCATGAGGGAACATTAGCTCTGGACACTTCGATTCCCGGAGTACTCGGGGAATGTTAGCCCAGGGCACATCGATTCCCCGACTTGGCGGGGAAGATTAGCCCTGGGCAAATAGATTCCCTGATCTGTCGGGGAACATTGGCTCCTGACACATCGATTCCCCGACAAACGGGGAACAATAGCGTGTGGAGGACCGATTCCCAGATAGGGGAACGATAGACACTCCTCTTGGATCATAGCAAACTCCGAATAAATAAGAAATTAATTAGGGGAATTGCTCCAATTTCGGTTATGTAAGTGTAGGTTAGGTTGGATTATTTACAATAATTATGAATGAACAGATATCGTTTTCGATATCGATATTTACGTTTCGATATCGACGTTTGGTCCGGTATATCGATTTGTCAATATTCTGTATATCCCATCTTGGATATCTCAAACTCCGAATTAATAAGAAATGAATTACGGAAAACATATTGCTCCAGTTTTGTGTTAGGTTGGATTAGTTACAATAATTACGAATGAACAAATATCGTTTTCGATATCGATATTTATGTTTCGATTTCGATATTTGGTCCGATAATTCGATATATCGTTATTGATATCGAATGTCGCCCAACCCTAGAGTCAGCTTCAGTAGATTTTGCTTCTGGTGAAGGTAATTCAGTGGCGACCAAACTTTTGTTTTCACATGTGTAGTGTAGAATGTGCTAAGAATGAAACTTGGCAGGCATATTTACCTTGGAAAAAGTCAGTTTCCTCATCGGACCGTCTGGGATTGCAATAGAGGTATGCTTATTTGAACGTTTATTGACTTCGAACTTTGCCATTTTCATGCATTTTCTGTGGCCAAATATATGTACCAGTCAGCCAAAGTAGGTAATTAACGATTGGCAAGATTGGTTTAAAAAATCTCGTTTCTCATCTGAACCACAAAGTACAGAAAATACTTTAGAGCAAAACGTATATTTTCATGATCCCTATGAGCCCATCATCATTTGTGAAACAAGGGTTCTGCTTCAAAATGAATTTCCAGCACACAAAGGACCCCTCACACTATTCACTCCTAAACTTACAGTATTTTAAAGTATTTAAATACTTTAACTATGCTGTGCTTTCAATAAATTACCAACGGTTTTGGCTGTTTTAAGCCTTTTCCGAGACCTGTTGACTTGTAGCGAAACAGGGAAACAATTTGCATAACCGGTTTTCCTGATGGAAAAGCTTCTCGCAGACAAACGTCGACAGCGTGATACACATCGAAGGTACCAAAACACGGCAAGTGAGACGATCAGCGAGGTTTTGTTAGAGGGGTTAGAATGTACCGCCCGAAACGTGAGTCTCCGTGTTTAGAAATATATGTAGTGGTTACGGAAGTAGGTTGCATTAGTATTATAGGTAAGACAGGTCTTTTAAACTGCACATCTTAACGTGAAAAAAGTACTTTTGACCAAACGATAAATATCCATGATGCCCAAGGGTCATGCAAATTTTTGCTTCAAGGGTATTGCTTACAAACAAAAACCTTAAAGTCCAAAAAATAGTTTGAGCAAAATGTACATTTTCATGATTTGCATAAGCCCATAATAATTTTTGCCTCAAGGATTTTGCTTTCAGATGAATTTCGAGGGCCCTAAAAGTGCAAAATAAAATACTCATTACCTCTTGATTTCCAAGGGCCCATGATCATTCTTATTTCAAGGGTATTGCTTATAAATAAACACGAGAAACCCAAGAATTTGCAAATTCCTAAATTTCATCCTCCGACCCAACCTTGCAAGTACCATATGAGCTTCTAGCTCTTGTATCAAACCCAAGCTGATGAACATTGACTTGACCAATGTCTGATGAAATTTGTTTACATGTACATCAAAAATCAAGGTTTACCGCAATATTTTTATTTGAAAAAAAGAACCGCGGCACCGGCTCGGCACCGTAGCACTGGCTCGGCAACGGCACAGCACCAGCTCGGCACCGGCTCGGCACCGGCATGGCACCACGGCACGCGCCACTTGTACATCGTTTTTGGGAGTGAGCAACCCCTCGTCTTTCAGTCTGTGCCTCTGTGAGTCCTGGGTGCCAAGACGGACAAGCATATTCAAGGCAAGGTCGGATGTACTTGCAGTGGCCTCGCGACGGAATAACAAAACGTCTCAGAACCGCGAGCGACTTGAGGAGTGATACTGCTTTTCGAGTAAAATATTGTACGTGGGAACTCCACTTAAGGTCATCGCCAATCAACAAAACGAGGAGTATAACTGTTGTTTGGGACTCTAGACCTATATCATCAGTCTCAGGAAGGTCCCGTTTTAAAAAAGACACTCTGAGTACAACACTCTTTGCACGGCTTACTGAAAGTTTAACTTCGGATAGGTCTCACTGCAATATTTAAAACTGTTGAAAGAGGTGCTTCTTCATCTGAAGGAGAAAAAATGAACATATCCATGAACATATCCTTGCACAGGACTGGAAGGGGCAGGCCTAAACTTTCTCATCCAATGTGAGTTTTGTTACCTGTGGTTCGAGTTTAAAAAATAACTGGGAAATGATGAACAGGATTATTTAGAAGAATTCTAGTTGACATGGTAGTATTCAGTCTGTAAATAATAAGAGTTCTAAAGAAACTTCTTGAATGGTGATGAATGTGAAACACTTTTAGTTTGAACTTACCTTGAATCTGAGGCGATATACAAACTCAGCCTAGAAACTTACCTTAAAACGTGTATCCTATGAAGAAAACGGTAAGCTCTTAGAAAATCGTAAATACCCGCTGGAAATAGGGAAAAATATGTAACGCTATGAAGCACGAGCTTTTCCGCGAGATACATTTCCAGCCTTTGACACATAGAACAGTTTCCTTTTTCTTCAAGATGGTTTAATCATTTGTGTTGCGATTTGATATTTGTTATAATTTATTGTATGGTGATGAATATGAAAGACTTTCGGTTGACCGTATCTTAAATCTAATGTGACATTGGAGTTCAGCACATAAACTATATCGGAAGTTTGCTTCCGATGAAGAAAACACTAGAAAATAGAAAATTATATCTGAAAAAGAAAAAATAACGTAGAAAACGCTAAAAAATACAAATTTTGCACCCCGCTACGTTTCTTCTTTTTACATGTTGTAATTTTTGTCTCTACAAGACTGTGTATAAATCATTTCTATAGTAATGTGTTTGCGTTCAGTCATATTTGACGCTAGATTGACTGTAGCCTACTATCATTTAGAATCATGAAACATAGACTCTGTCCACTACGGCTGGTGAGTTTGAAGCTCTGAGAAAAAAAAAATATAAAAAAATGTAATGGAAAAAATGGCACATTGGCCCTTCGGAGGAAAAACGGTGTGGAGGGTGTTTCAGAGGAATCTACTATTCTCTCAGTTAACCGTCACCATGTAATCGGAACTAGCTTAACATCACAATATTTATTCTATCGTTGATGCGGCTGGAACCGCAAAATCCCAAGCCAGCATGTTTCAGAGCATTTTTTGGGGAGCCTAAATGAAAGTAAGGGCTGCCTATGATACCATGGATCTGATCAACTCCCACAAGTTGGTACTCGGAAGCGCGGAAGAAGTAGTGGTCATCCCGAACTTGAACTGCTCGTTCTGCTCTGATAATCCTGATAGTTTTAACTCTAACAAGAGCTGAAAGCTCATATAGCACTTGCAAGGCTGGGTCAGAGGATTAAAGTAGGAATTCGTCAATTCGTGGGTTTGTTGTGATCATTTGTAAGCCAAACCCTTGAGATAAGAATGGTCATGGGTCCTTGGAAATCATGAGAATGCATTATTCGTAAAAACTATTTTATTTGTGCATTTGGCCGTGATGGTGCGCACTTTAAGGTCGCTAGAGATTAAACTGTAATGAACACTCTTGAAGCACAAATGAGGCTCATTGGAATCATGAAAATATATATTTTGCTCAAAGTTATGGTTTGTATTTTTAGAAATTGACGCAAAAATGATCATGTGCCCTTGGGGATCATGAATATATATCGTTTGGTTAAAGTAGTTTTTTTTTACTTTTCGGTTAAGAAACTCATTTTAAGGGTGCTAAATTTAGTTTTGGAGCGACACCCTTGAGTTACTTTTTGGTCAGGATTAGTACTTTAAGGTTATGGGATGGTCGGATCTGAGAAGTGATAATTTCCAAGCCAATCTTGTCAAGTTTCTAATGTTCAAGCCAAGTTTCATCGCCCTAGCACATCTGGAAGTACCTTAACTCGCGATCACCGAAATCCCCCCCCCACCACCACCACCACCAGCTCCCCTCACAGTGCCCGAAGTCGAACCCGGTCCGATTTTCTCACTGATGTATCTAGTTCTTGTCGTTGTTCTTCCCACCAAGTTTCATCCCAATCGCTCCACTCTAAGAGTGTCACAAGATTTCCGGCCCCCCCACATTCATCGGATCCGGTCCGGACTTAAAATGGGACATCCGAGACACGACGTCTTTCCAAAGATCAAGTTTCGTTAAGATTCGACAACTCGCTCAAAAGTTATACATACCTCAAGATTCCAGATTCCCCCTCCCTCCATTCCCCCACGATGGTTGGGTCGGAGAATTGGCTATTTCTAAGCCAATCATATGAAGTCTCTAATTTTCAAGCCAAGTTTCATCGTCCTACCACATCTGGAAATACCTTAAATCGCAATAGCCGGGATTCCGAACTCCCCCCTCTCACTCCCCCCACAGTGCCCAAATCCGATCCGGTTCTATTACTGACGTATCTAGTTCTTGTGCTTGTCCTTCCCACCAAGTTTCATCCCAATCGCTCCACCCGAAGCGTGTCACAAGATTTTCGGTTCCCCCCTCCGACCCCCCCCCCAAGTTCATCGGATCCAGCCCAGGCTTTGAATGCGTCATCCGAGACACGAGGACTTTCCAAATATCAAGTTTCGTTAAGATCCGTTTGCCCATTCCAATGTTATACATTCCTCAAGATTCCGGATTCCCCCTACCTCCACTCCCCCCACGGTGGTCGAATCGGGAAGTTGACTATTTCCAGATTAATCTGGTCGGATCCCTGACTTGCCTGCCAAATTTCATTGTCCTAGCCCACCTGGAAGTAACTCAAATCCGTATCACCGGAATTCTGGAACCCCCCTTCAATTCCCCCCACAGTGCACAATCCAGTCCGGTTTGTCAATAATGTGCCTAGGGCTTGTGCTTGTTCCTCCAACCAAGTTTCTTTCTGATCGCTCGACTCTAAGCTTGTCACATGATTTCCGGTTCCTAATATGCCCTAATATGCCTGCCAAGTTTCGTCGTCCTAGCACATCTGGAAGTACCCTAACTCGCAAACACCGGACTGACCGACCGACCGACAGACCGACGGAAAAGTGATCGGTATATGGCACTTGGCCGGAAGGCAAGTGCCATAATAACTCGGAAATTAAAACCCTTCTTAGGTAGCAAAAATGAAAAACCTTCAGCACACAAATCTCTTTCTTTATCTTAAAGATTGGCCCTTCAGAGAACTAACAACATTATTGAAGGATGGCATTCAGCTTTCGACAAACACGTTGGAGCAGCTCATCCAAATATTTGGAAATTCATGTCGTTTCTGCTCCAGGAGCCGGGCCAAACTGAAATTAACGTTCAGCGACCTATTGCTGGAAGAGGAAGTTCGAAGACAATAATCTGCGACTTAAAACCGTCGCGGGGAAATATCGATCTGGTTAAACTGACGTATTCGACTACATGCGGGGAATTGCTCATTAAAAAACATGTTTTAATGTATTATGTAGCCACCTAACTTTCACGTAAATGACTATAAAATAATATACATCGTAAACAAAATCGAACTTGAAGTTCGGCCCTTATGAAGAAATGTCCGTATGACAAATTGTCCTAGTTACGAGTTGTCCGTATGACAAATTGTCCTTGTGATGAATTGTCCTTGTGACAAATTGTCCTGTGACGGATTGTCTGTGACGAATTGCCCTGTGACGAATTGGCCGGACACCAAACCAGAGAACATTGCAATGGTAGACGGGAAAGTAATGTAGATTAAAGCTTTGATATAGCGGTGACAACCGTTGCGTCGGTTTGCAAGTAAAAATAATCGGTATTTAGGGGTGAGGAGACATCAGAAACTGAGAGAGATGAAAATTTATCGATTTTCAGGTTTTAGGTTATGCACTTGTACACTCTTTTCTTTTTAAGATCGGGTGCACCACTTCGGGCCGGCGCTAACGTCACTTCAGCCATGGTCAGTGAAGTCATAAAGGTAAGCAGCAAATCTTCTAGCAAAAAGATTGTTTCCGCCACATGCTATTTTCCTCCAAGCCACATTCTTTGATAAATAGGTTTACTGAAATGCCAAACCGCTTCTCGAAAATTGCTTAGGAAGAAACCAAACTCGGTTGAGAAATTGAAGGCAAGCGTTAGGACAGAAGACCTTGGAGTCGCGAGAGATGGTTCCAGATTAGTTGCTGCAAGTTCTTGCTGGCTTAAGGTAAACTTGTCAAGCACATTACAATGCGTATCACTGCTTTCTTCAGCGAAGAACATGTGTTTAGCACCAATCGGTTTTCGTACAATAATTGTGTTATTTATCTAAATTCTCCTCGTGATTCCCCTCACATATTCTCCTTCTTCGCTTTTTTGAGACCCCAAAAACGTAATTGACGTTGCACCGATGACTTCGTAAAAGTTGCCCGTCTGTCCGTCGGTCCGTCTGTCCGACCGCCTGTCCGGGTCAAGTACAGATCAAGTTCAAGGTTGGTCTCTGTAGCCCTGTATTTAGGGATGGGGGTGGGTGTTTAAATTAAGGGATGAACAAATAGTTTTTCAAGCGAATGTACGAAGAATGGATAAGGAGGCTGCTGATCCAGACCTGAACTGCAGTTTCTCACCGGAAAAAAGCTCTCCCGGAATTCGGGAAAAACGGAAATTTAATAGAAACTGTTCTGTCTGAAGTTGTACGAAAGTTTGATACAACGGTACAGAGACTTGTCGATCTGTTTTCGAACCTTTCGCCGGACAAATAGTTTTCCGGGATTCGGCGAAAACAGGAGAATTCATAAGAGTGAAAGTCTTATCTGAAGGTGATTAGAGGTTAAACGTTGGTCGATTAGAGAACTCAATTTAGAGGTAAGAATACTGTTGTGTCGGCCCCTCTCTCAAGCGCTTAACAAACTCTGTGTACATAGCGAAGTGAGCATGACCCTCCGGTATTTCTTAAAATTTAATTGCACAAGTGAAGATTCAGAACTAAATCACATCCTGCTAAGCTTAACTCCACGTCACTTTGATATTGCTAAATGGTAAACTACATCCTGCTAAACTCAAGTCCACGTCAGTTGGATATTGCCAAATCCTAAACTACGTCAGTTGCATCTTGCTGAACTTAAGTCCGCGTCAGTTGCTCCTTACTATAGACATATTCTCGCCATTCCCGGAGGACTCCGCGAGGAACCGAAGGGATCGGCGAGAATAGAGGGAGTCACTCCACGTGGACTCCGCGTACAGAAACAGCGGGAACACGGGGAATGCTTCCAAAATGGATTTTATTCGTAAAAAAAAAATATGCAGTCGACGAAATTAGAATGGATTCACTTTATTTTTGGTTTTGTTTATTCTGATTGTTCTCCCCTCCGAGTCTGAAAGGGAGTCCTTTTCCGGGAGCGAGTCCTGGGACAAACAAACACGCGGGGACTCGTCAAGCGGAGTCCTCGGGGAATGGCGAGAATACGCCTTATATCTTAAATTGTTTCCGGCTAAATCCTAGTCCACGTCAGTTGAACCTTCACTTGTGGAGTTGGGAGTAGCCTACTTAAGCTCTTCATTAATTATTTATTGGCCTTTCGTCATTGATAAGTTGTCTTTTGTGTTAATGGGTGAGTCGCTGTACTACGTTCGTATTTTCCCGGATTGGCATTCACATTGTACAGTGTAAATTTGCAAATAAAACTATTTGTACGTTAACGTAAAATCTAGTCCAGTGAGTATGAAGTGTTAACTTCATAATAAATAATTACACTCACCGAAAAAGGTTAATCCAACTTCGTTTAATCTAACGTTTTCTCTTGCAACTCTCCATTCCGACTGATACATGAAATGAACGAAGAGCACAGCTCGTGGTATTGTGGCGGCTATTATCCGCCTGTGATCTTCTTTTCTAGTTGTTTTACAAAACTAGAAAGAAGTTAATTTTGTTTTCGGCAGATCGGAGCATCAATAAGGGGGTAAGAATGCAGGTTGAATCCATGTATTTTTTAGCTTTATTTTCTCACCGGGCTAGTAGTTTGACCGGACCAAATCCGGAATTTCGAAGAACTAAAAGTGGGCGCTATCTTCGAAAATCTTCGCAGAAGAAATCCATTGAAGTTTGTCTTTTCACTGGTGGTTAGAAGGGTCTCTCTAGCAGACCTTTTGCAATCCGCAAGGTTTCGTTAAGCCGTTTGTTTTTGGCGGCTATATTGTTGGAATCGGTCTTCATTGGGTGACCTGGACAATTTCCATGGGGCGAGTTGGGACAGCAATTAAAGCTTTCCGAACCCACGATGAGTCTTTGCTTATAGGCAGTGAAAATGATTTTGAGAAGATGACTGAAATGAACACGGAATGTAAAGTCTTTGTTCTGCTCAATTTTTTGACTGAATAACTCGTCAGTGTTTCTGTTGGCGAAAGATGGTGCACTCGTTGGTAGCAAGAAAAATTACCTCCTTCCACGGCACTTTAGCAAACACATTTTAAAAACCATTCATATTCCCAGAGAAGACTGGATGAGCGGAAAGAAGTTTGGACGAAATGCCTTTGTACCTTTTGTCACTAAACTAAACTAAAAACGAGTTAAACTAAAACTAAAAATTAAATCTTCGGATGCAAGTCTTGGGAATTCTTGTTTACTATTCCTGACTGATTTTTAAACAATTATTGATATTAAAGCCCCCATCCGAAATCGTCTCCCCACAGAACCGGTAAAGAAGTTCCATTTTGGAGAACGACTGTGAGCATGAGTCGGAATCGACCCACAATAGTTCTGTCTGCCTTTGCGGATATTTTATGTTTGTTTTAGGCTCCTAGAAATTAAACTTGTTTTTTTTTGTTAACAGAACAATACATGAGTCTATTGTGTAAAAAAAGTAGCGTCCGAAGTCGCCCCAGCATGTTTCCGGAGTTCAGACACTTCGCCACGGTCTGCTTTAATTACCCTTGCCAAAAAACTAAAGAAAGAGGGAGTCTTAAGATTCAGTATATTAGCAACAACAGCCGGACTCACCTCAATCTACCCTATATATCAGATACCGTACATATCCACAAATATAGTACAGGCAAATGGTGGTTTGACCCGAAACAAAGTGCAACAAAAATGGTTTTTACATCATCTTGTGGAGACAAGAAACCTGAACAAGATATCCAAAGTTGAGTATCCTGGCTCGACGCAAACTAAGCGTTTTTTGGCTTTTAATGCATTTTTTGAAGTATTTCGAAAAAAAATATAGAATTTTCGTGATATCTGTTATTCTTGAACTGAAGTACGATTCTAATGCAAAATGACAAGCTGAAACCGAAAATGAAGTCAGGTTCGGAAAAGTTAATATCAAAAGTTAATATCATTTTTTTCGATATATTTTGCAAAAAAGTACAAATTTTGGTCCAGTTTTCTTGAACGAAAGTGCGATCCCAACATAGAATGGGGAGACCGAAAATGGAATCAAACTGGGTGTCTAGTGTACCAGAAAGAAGTTTCATAATCATCAACATATGATCTCCACGAATTTTAGTAAAACAAGAAAATTATTAAGAAAAGTCAATTACGAACCAAACTGGTTTTTAAGGTCAAAGTTCGAAATCGTGCTTAACACCCTTCGTACACCTTATAAATTGTTTTCAAAAGAGATAAGTAAATTGCAACTACTATTAGTCACAGCTCCGTCCTTCGGAATGGATTAGGTTAGCGACTAAGCTTTTGGGTTTTCTGCATCATTTTTAGAGCTGGAACTCATTGTCCCCATTGCAGGTTCTGCATGCTGGAGTAGAAACTAAATCGTTTTTTAAGGCGGCTAAATATCTCTGAATTACACTACTGCAGCGAATACGAGCACTTGTCATTTCTTGTACACTGAATAAACAAGAGCTGGAATCTCATATGGCACTTGCAAGGCTGGGTCAGAGGATAAAGGAAGGAATTCGTCAATTCGTGGATTTGTTGTGATCATTTGTAAGCAAAAGACGATTTTTCAGAGCATGCGCGGAGATTGTGGAAGGTGATTTGCTAACGGGTACACGAAGTTATCTGGATTCTTCCATCCCCATTTCCTTGATTTTTAATTGAGGATCAAGCTCCCCGGTTCATACCTGAACCTGAAAAAAAATAAAAATAAAATCGGTAGCTGTGCTATTTTGCTACATCAATCGTTGGTGGTGACTATTCTGGGTGAACAAATGACCTTGTCGTTAGTTGCGTTTATGATCGAAGTTCGCAGTTACCTTCAACCTCAAAGGCCTTTGTTTAATTAACGTTTTTGGTCGCCGGTCATAGTTTCATCGTCCTTAGAACTTTGACCGTCGAACTTGTGAGCTAGTAATTTCGAAGTTTGCTTGAATCGTTGAAGAAACGTCAACCGGGCAAGGATCACCGGAGTCGTAAAAACACTAATTAAGCAAACGGTGAACTTCGACGGCGTTTGAAAACGGAAATTAAGCAACCGGCTACGCTAACGACAAACAAAACTTCGATCAAAAAAGCAACTGTTTTCCCTTTTTTTCGAAATCTTTCCTTTGGAGCTTCTTCAGGTCTCCTCCTTCCGACGCACCATATATAATGAGCAGGGCGTCTTCACCAGAAGCCTCACCAAGTTTCGCAGTATCGAACTATCTCCAAATACTGGAACGACAGCTTTGACATCCGATACTGGAGCAGTTCTGATCAATCCCTGTATTTTTTTTGTAAAGAATGTTTACCTTCTACATCCTCAACATTTACTTCCTTGTTCATCAGCTTCACGTACAGGCTTTTAAGCTCCATGATTTCTTCAGATTGTAGTCTTGGAAAGCAGAATAGCGTGTAGCGCAGCGTTTTCAATTCTGGCGATCGTTTTTCAGGTGATGTTGGGTTTACACACCGAGATAATTTTAAAATCCGACCTTATTTTACACACGTATTTGGGCTTGAAAAGATTTCTAGCAGTACGGACGTATTTAGATACAAAACGGACCGATTTCTCAAATACGTCCGTACTGCTAAACATTTTTTCAAGCCCAAATACGTGCGAAAATACGCTCGGATTTTACGCAGTGTGTAAATGCACAATGAAAGGTGAGGGACATCTCCTAATCCTGACTCCCAGTCCTGCCTCCCGAGTCCGGATATCTCCGGACTGACTCTATCTTCGAACAGCTCCGAGTCCTGACTCCTCCAGGATGTAGCCCAATGCTCCAAATCAGCTCCTCGTGGTATGGAAACCTCCAAGTTTCAGGACGAATTCTGAAAGCCCACTTCCTGCTGAAGCTGCGTCAACCATTTTCATGACATTTCTACCACAAGGGTTGGTCAAAGGTTACATCGAGAGTAAAAACATGTCGGCTCACCTGATCTGGGATACAAAGCATAACCGAGTAGATAGATGTGTCGTCATTAGCTTGAAGATCAATCACTGAGTGGAAAAGAGTAAACTATGTCCCTGGGTGATTCCCGACCCCTAAGTAATGGTTTGGGTTGGTTGCCCACAATCCTACCAAACTTCATACCTGTAGATTTCAGTCAAGGGTCGCGAACTTAAATCTTGGGCAATCTGTCTCCAGTTGCCCTTGAACGGGGTGGGGGCACTTTTCAAGTATTTTCCCAATCCTACGGGTATAAGGAATTTCATCGTCCTATGTCCAGTTCTGGTCATATTATGAAGATTATTCACTGGGCAATCTGAGCCTGATTGCCTCTGAAACCGGTGGGTGCGGGGGGTGGGACCCGAAAGGGCACAACTAGATCCTAATTCCAACATGGTTAACATGTTTCACATTGATACCTGCAATGGTTCACGAGTTAAGAATCCCAGAAAAACAGTTAAAACCGGAAACCCCGGCCCCAAGAGTGGATTGTTCATTAATCAATACTCCACTAAAAACGAGAACGGGGAAAGCTTCGTGATTCTGCATAACTGAAAAGTTGCTTCGATAGTCACTTCTCTGATCTCCTTCTCCAGTATTGACAGGTATTAGCGGGGGGGGGGGGGGGGCTGGGTGCAAAACTAAAAACTGAGAAGCGAGAGGAGCAAAAATGCTAATTTGTATGAATTGGGAACTGAGATATGACATTACAGTGCAAATTGTTCAATCTTCCCAGCCTCATTTCAGTTCAGTTCAGTTCAGTTCGATTTATTCTCAAAACTTCACTCACGGACGAAGCCGAACATTGAATTTCTTCCGTCATGTATAACTTAACGATTAACAACAACTATAACTAATTTTATTCATTTGGTCAATGTAAATATATCTCACAATAAAACTTTAAGTAAAACCTTTTATCATACGTAACATGTCAACTAATCAAAACATCTATAAATAAAAATCAGAATCTGGTCAAATTTACACCAAACTAAAAACTAGATAATATCAACAATTATTATATCTACAATTCAATAACAACAAACAGAAATAGGATTAAATTGTGGAGGTGTTTCGGAAAGCCCGTTAAAAAGGTCAGTGAACGAAGGAATAAAACTTTTTTTGTATCGGTCATGGGAATAGGGTACTGGCTGCAACTTTGGAACACGCTGGACAGCAGCTCGTGCCGGTCTTGGCCTAATAGGCAGGTATCCAGGGGGAAGAATTTCCCGTAGACCAGGGCTCTCCAACGTTTTTAGACCAAAACTGAAACATAACTTTTTTCGGCGCTGTGCTAACAATTCTAAATTAAATCTTTTCAACAATTCGAGATATGGGACTTTAGGGGACTTCGATGCCACAAGGAGGGATCTATACTGCACCCGTTCGAGTAGATCCGACTGTTCACGGGTCAACCCGATATGCCAAACCTGACAACAGCATTCCAGGGTTGGACGAACAAAAGTAAAAAAGATCACCAACAGATGGTCAGTGGGTACTCCATAACGGGCATGGAGTTTAAGTGACCGGATTGCCATATTACCTTTTTTAAGCATGCTATCAACTTGCTTATTCCATTTTAGATCATGGGTGATGTGTATTCCAAGCAACTTGATATCGTCAACCTGTTGGGACTTAGGAAGGGATGGGAAAAACTGTGGTTCAGTTTTTAAAAAAATTATAGTTAGGATGACAGTTTTGTCCATATTGACTACCATGTCATCCACAACAGCCTCTTCACAGATGTCGTCAATGATGACTTTTGCACTGCTCTTTATGTTCTTTCGGCATACTTCCAGGAGCGAAAGATCATCCACGTATTTCCGTCTATCTGCGAAAGACAGAGCAAGCTCGTTGACCATAACTAAGAAAAGGAGCGGTCCCAACAGGGTACCTTGCGGAACCCCACAAAAAATTGGTAAACTATCAGAGAAAACTGTTTTATACTTAGTTTTTTGTGTTCGATTAGACAGAAACTGAGCAACCAGTCGAACTAGGAATGGTTGAATTTTGAATTTAATTAAAAGTTTGTCAATTGTTGCTATGGTTAATTAGGTCAAACGCTTTCTTTAGATCTATCGCTATTAAATTTATCCAAGTATTAGGGTTATCCAAATTCTTTAATATCCGATCTAATAAACTAACTAGATAATGTGCTGTTGACGTTTTTGGCAGGTTACCAAACTGCTTAGGGTCAACATGTTTAAGAATGTTTCCTTTCAACCAGGATGAAAGGAACTTCTCATAAACTTTACTGAAAATAGGGGTCTCAGTTATGGGGCGTACCCCCGTAAAATCATTCGGGGAATCCTTTTTCGGAATAGGTGTAACGTACCCGGTCTTCCAAACTGCGAAAGTGGACCACTTATTTTTTCCGGAAATGCTTTTATAATCTCTATGGGTATATCTACTGGTGTTATACTAGTTCGATTAAGTGTTTTCAGTTTTTTAACTACATCATCTTCACTAATTTGGGGTAAATCGAAATCTGGTGCGGCATTCGGGATTTCGTCTCGGGGAAGGGGAGGGATAGCAGCTAAATGAGCATTTAATTTGTTTGCTGTTTCAAGTTCACTTTCATCAAGGTTGAAGTCAACACCTTTCTGAGACTTTCCCATCATTTGTTTTATATCACAATACCATTTTCTAGGATTCGACTTGAGTAGGTGTTCTGTCCTTTTGGTATAGTGGTTGGCCGCGGCATTCCTTGTAATTTTACGAATTTTGTTTTTTAATCTTTTTGCTTGGTCATTCTTACCAGCTCGAAAAAGTCTTAGTTTTTCAGAAATTAGGTCTTTAACGGCCTTCGTAATATAAGGCCTGTCGGAGGAGTGTCGCTTAATTTTTTTCTTCCGGAAAACATTCATGATATTTTTCAAGTAATGTAGTTTGAAGGATACTAGCTTTACTATTCGTATCTTTTTCCGTGTTTACTGCTTCTCATTTCTCCTTGCAAATCCAGTCGCCAAACTTCAGGAGGCCCTCATCAGTTATTGGTCGGCAAGTAGTTTCTGTCGTCGTGTATTCTATTTTAACGCTGTTACACGGGTTTATTCCTAATGTATAGTGGTAACTACCTCCAAGGGGAGAACCAGCAACAGGTTCTTCATAAAACTCAGACATATTCGTCGAAATCACATCAAGCGAGGTTCCGCCCCTAGTAGTAGGGCATTTTACCAACTGTTTAAGGTCTAATCCTCTATTAATATAATCTAAACGTAATTCATTGCCATCACCAATAACAAAAATTCCGCAACCTGAAAATTTCCCGGATACATAATCTGCGCTAAGTTGGAGTTTCTCCAAGAAAGCTGAACGGGACTGCGCATTCTGCCCGGGCGAGTAGTAAAAAACACATAGTGCGATTCCATTGAACTTGCGCGGGAGTCGTTTGGGTTTTAGATAAACCCACATGATTTCATCCGTTTCCTGGAGGCAAGGGACATCAACAATACGAGAATTAATTTTAGCATGTGTATATATACCGACCCCTTACCTAGATAATGGTCATCAGGTCGAAACTTCATGAACATATTATACCCTGAGATGTTGAGTAGCTCTGGGTTTTGATGGTGGACTTCAGTTATTACTAATACAGAAGCTTTAGTAATAGATGCCAAGCTTTCTAGTTCTACAGTTTTTTCCGGATTAAGACTCTCCGCGTTGCTATAAAGGAATTTGGAGAAAAAATACTCACTGGATTTATACTCCTTTGTTTTGGTTCTAATGCGGCTTTTAACAGAGGGCTCCGGCTGTGCATCAAATGGAACTGCTGATTTCTCAACTAGCCCATCATGGTCGTCCGATAGAGCGAGTGCACTAAATCGGTTGCTGGTGGAGCAAACGGCAGAAAAAATGATTGATGACGATTGGGGTAGAAAAGGGACTGGGGGTATGGTGGGGGTTGTGTCAAGTTCGGCAGAAACGGGCTGCCCGTGTGACCGGTCGGAGTCATATGTGGCTTCGAAGTCGATACAGTTGGAGAGGCCTGGTCGGTGAGCGGGCGGGAGTACCGAGAGGCTAAAAACAATGGGTGGGGATGCCCCCGGTGGTTGAAAGTGTTTCGCGACTTTGGAATTTCATTCGTGAGCATACTCGATCCCACGTCTGTCATGGGGGGGGGGGGGGAAAGTCGATGTTGGGAGGATGGGGTCATAGTGGTTCGAGTATGCTCGTTAAAAAACGCTGTACATTGTCACTTGCGCTGGGTGATCTTTTTGGATGCCTTGTTACTCTCAGTCTCTGTTGGTTTAGGCGCAAAGTCGGAGAGCGCGCGGGTGCCGAATACTGGCTTTTCTAGCTTTTCTTCATTTTTTTTTGGCAGAGAAACGTGAACTTTGTCGTAACCAAAACAAGCACCAGATGAAAACTTTCTACATACTAAAACATGATCATAAATGCACATCGCTCCATTGCAGCAATTTCCCATCACAAAAAATTTACAAATATGTTTATGTTCACAGTTCTTTTCCGCTCGGCATTTTCCGGCAAAAAAACGGGTGCAAACACCATCCGGAACATCCTGGTTGGACTTAGGCTTGTTTTCTCGCCCTGAAGTTTGACTTCCATTGTCCTCCCACTTTTCCAAACTTTTCACCTCCCGTACTAATACGTGTTGAAAATCGCAGTCGTTACCTGATTTGCATTTTCCCATCAACTACCAACTTGCACAAGTATTCTTTTTCCTGCCTTCGTTACTAGGAGCGATCGGTTTGAGTGACAGATCGAGGTGTAGGTTAGTAACAGCATTGCAGGTATTTTCACCACTATCTGCAATGCGGCAAACCGGGTCACTGAAGGGGCTGGTCGAAGACGAGCGTTCACTGAGGGGTGACAGAGGAGACAGGTTTCGCAACTCATTTAGCTGCATCGTTAGGGTGTCAATGGTTGTGGTTTTTTCGTGAGTTAATGTCTGTAGGTTACGAATATCGGACTGCAGGGAAGCGTGGGTCTTTTGTAGTGACGATAGTTCAGCCTGGATCGTAAGAAAGTTGTGTTCCCTTTTTGCTATTTCGTTTTCGATAGTAGAGAGGTCAGAAACACGCTTTTCCCATGCTTGCGTACCCATCGAGAGCTTATCCGATACGTTCTTCATTTCTCTGTCTAGCTTCTCGATAGCAGAGACACGAACAGCAAGTTCATTTTCGAGGATAGAACATTTACTAGTTAACACTGAAATTTCTCTCTTATGTTCTGTGCAGTTCGGCACAAGGAATTGCATCGTTACTGTTGGGCCTAGATACCGTCTTTGTTTGGGGGTTAGAAGTCCTGGGTGTGACTACAGGGGTTATCGTTTTGCAGGTGGTCTCGGGCTTGCTCTTGGCGTGACTTTGTTAGGGACTTTTCCGTCGTTGGCGACTGAAGGCGAGGTAGGGAAGTCACAGTTTAAGCAAAACCATTCCTGTAGTTTTTCTCTAGCTCCAAGTTGTGATTCTTGCACATTTAGGGTGCCACCGTTGGCTGCGTTTGGTGCACTGTACTGTCCCACTAGTTGCTGGGTTTCTACATTCTGGGCAGTAAAATTTTGACATGACTACATGCAAAAAAGGGAGTTGGTGCTGCGCGCTAGGCTGATTGGGAAGAGGACTACCTCAAACCCGCACACCCCGTCTTCACCTGGGGTAAGAAAACTACAGAAAATCTCTACCTGCTGTGCGGAGCTCAAACATCCATCATAATCTTCATAATCAGAAACTTAAATATCCATCATAATTATATTCTGTCAGCGCCACTGCGCAAAATTAGAATTCGCACAACATCTTTCCGCAAGCTGGTCAGATGAAGACATTTACGAGAGGGGGGGTGGGGGTCCTAGAACCTTTAGTAAGAAAACTAAACTGGACCGTGTTCTTTCAAACCTTGATGCAAAGGAAACTCGATTCTGTGTCTAAGTAGAAAATAAACCCCCGGATCCAAAATAAGAAAGCAAAAACAAGTATATAATAAACGACTCTTTGGAAAATGGTAAAAAACAAATCAACAAAAATGACAAACTTTCTACTAGCCAAAAACTTCTGACTAAATTAAACCTTATTTTAACGCATCTTTCTTTACCGCTAACGTCCCGATTCCCAATTGCCAGGTGCCAAGAGTGACAAGAATCATGACATTTCATCTTTGCAACCAAACTAATCCGACGATGGTGAGAGCCTTAGAGAGTTCATTTGTAACTGGTGCCCCCTGAAGTTTTTATTGAAGGTTTTAAATTTCCTTTATTTTTAGGCCTGTAGGGAGCGAGAGGTCGACTGTCTTGTCGCGCCGTATGAGGCGGATGCTCAACTGGCGTACCTGGAACGCGAGGGGATGGTCGACTTCGTCATATCCGAGGACTCGGATACGCTTGCATACGGCTGCCAGAAGGTGAGTAATACATTCAGATGGGATTCAAGACAACCAGATAAAATAATAAAAAATTGGTCTCGAGATTAACCTTGCAAATTTTAAAAACAGCACCTCAACAAATAGTTGGTCCGCATGTGTGAATTAGGTATCCTTTAAACGTCCCCAGTAAAACGTCTCCTGTGTAACGTCACCGTGGCGAAACGTCCCCATGGCAAGACGAATCCATGTAAAAACGTCCCCATGGCGACATCTTACCTTGACATACCCCACATGGCAAAACGTCCCAGTGGAGAAAAGTCCCCAATGTTTTTAAGTTCGCTTTGGTCTTCAGGGTAATGATCGAGATAAACAAACTTCAGAGTTGCGTAACAGATGTAGGACCATTCTTTGTAAGCATGAGGTAGAGGATATGGGACCAGTTGCCTGAGATACTCACCGTTTCCTTTCAAAATATACAGTGTAATGCGCCTTGCCTTCGGCTCGTAACTGATGAGTAGAAGGCTAGTTCTAGGTCGTTTAAGGCAACAAGTATAGCCAGTATTTTTGACCAGTAAGGTGGGGAAGCCTGATCTGGCTAAAAAAAAGTCAAACAAGGCCAATGCAAAAATCAGCGTAGTGCTGTTATGGTGGATGGCATGGGGAGTTCAAGATCTTGTTTAGTCAACCTCGTATTGCTCGGGATAATATTTGTATACCTAGGCCTGGTTGCCCCCCTCCCCCCAAAAAATATATTCAATTGTCAGTTTTTTAATTGGTCCATTTTAACGGGAGCATATCACGAGACAAATTTTCACGAGATAATCGGCTTTTGACAAGTGTCACTAGGCAAATCCGCACGAGCAAGCAGAGCATTAGAAAAATCTTCGAGAGTCAATTATTCACTAGGCAACCCTTCCACGAGACAACCCGGATTAAGAAAAGTAGAATTGAGACAATCGGCTTGGAGTGAGCCACCGTATATATAGTAGAGGGGGCATGTTAGGATAGTAGTCAGTTTAATTATGGAAACAGAATGTCAACGCAAATCCAGTTCGAAATGGTGAAACTGCAAGAGGAGGGACTGCAGTCCATACTAGTGGCTACAAAATCGTTCTGATTTCAACATCTTTAGAAAGCAGCTACTACAGATGCTCTACCAAAGGCTGTCCAGTATGAGGGAAATAATGTCATGGCAAGTTTACTCTAACTTCCACAGCTGAAAGGATCTGAAACTGCAGCACACCTCCATGAACTTGGAAGAGTTTATTAATCAGGCATCCTGCTTCTGCGGCATTTGATCTGTTTACATTTTAATTTTCTACTTTGCGTTTTAGTTTAGTTTTGTGTGTAAATTTTAACCACTCGTTAATTCCTGTTTATGCGTATTGAACATCAAATAAAATTCAGTCGCTGAAATTTATAGAAAGTCTTTATGCCGGATTTGTCTTACGGAAAATTGTCTTGAGCAAGGTTTGCCTCGTGATAATTTGTCTCCTGGTAATTTGTCTTGTGAAAAATTGCCAAGTGACTGACTTGTCTCGCGAAAAATTTGTCTAGAAATTTTTGTCTCGTGGTAGACTTGTCTCATGAAAACTTGTCTAGTGATAGGTAGCCATTTTAACGGGGGACATTTTGGATGATGACATCCTGACGCGGTGGCGTTTTGCCATCGGCACGTTTCACTGGGGACGTTTCGCCGACAACCCATTTGGCTTAATTTTCATATCCTAACTTTGAAAACTTGTTCTTGGCTAGTTCAAGTTGATCTAAGGTACTAGTCAGAATGCTCTACTGCTAGGGTTCGTGAGTCATTAAGGAGTGACAGCATGAAAGGGGATCCAGCCCCTTTCATGCTGTGAAAGGGGCTGCTCATTATGGCCATCGAGCCTGCTCTCTGCCATGAAGTTTTGTCAAATTTATTAGTTCTTATTGTTTGAAATTAAATGAAATGAAATGAACCAGCCGTACTTTAACCTTAGAAGTGGTTCAAAGCATGATTAATTTATGGAAATAAATATTGTCGCTTCCAAGAGTCCGTCTTTGTATTTCTAAAGCGGCTTCCTTGGAGTCATTGCGAGTTGAATCAAAGAGACCCAGCAAGACAAGTCTATATTAGATAGTTTGCAAAAATTATCAGATTTGTGGAAAGGCAGACACCGAGGACCTAGAAATGAAGACTGGTTTTGCAGGAAAGTCAAGTCAGAAGTTTGGGGGAGAAACGTATTTTGAAAGTATTACAATTGAGAGAGTATTAAAATTGGTAAGTTAATTTCATGGGGGAAGTTAAGCAACAGGCGAAAAAAAGTTATTGATGCAAATAAGTGGTAACTTAAACAAGGGTGTGTTTCATTTTCTCTGTGAATGTCATTAGCTAGAGACAAGTGTCAATTTTTTTTCCAACAAATTCTGATCTTTAGCCCGGCTTTATTGGATGACAATTAAGATCTTTGCACAAGTGTGCGATTCCGACGGCTGGTACGTTCCATTATAAAACAACAAGCCTTAGGTTTGAGTACGCAGTAAAAGAGAGGACAATAGAGACAAAACTTACTACGTTCTAGGTCTTGACTGCCCTTACGCAGAATGGAACCGGCAGGCTGTACGAAAAGTCCCGGATAATGAAGCTCCCTCTAAGCGAGGAGTCATTTTTGACGCTCTGCGTCGTCGCGGGCTGTGACTATCTGGCTCCCCTTCCGGGGATGTCCGTCGAGAGAGCGCTGAGAATGGTCTCCTCTAAGAGTGCAGGAGACTCACTGACCGTAAGTAAATTTGTACTAACGTCACTTTCTATGAACTGCCGGTGAAAATCATTGGTGATTATTCGTTTGCTTATCGGCTGAAAAACAGAACAGCCGTGAAAGTAGGCACTTCAGCGTAGTAAACAAACAGTGTTGAAAATTTAACCGAATGGGCTGAGGTCTGACAGTATAGATAAGCTTCACTGATTTACTTAAATAGGCCTGAAAACCCGATAAAACATGTGTTACTTTGTTTGTCCGCTCTCAACAGTTGATGGAGTTCATCGGATTCGAATTTGTGGTACCTCTATGTGCGTGTCCCTCTATGCTTGAAATATTCAGCAACTAGAAAGGTGTACCATTCCCAAAAAATAACACATATAAGAAAAAGACATATTTTATCATCGCTTTCTTACTCTATTCAGAGGACCTGCCTCCTTCTGTTTTCCGAGAATAGTGTCCGGAACAAATGGAAATGCAGGATTTTGTTGAAATCCAGATTTTTTGCGATTGGATGAATTTTGGGTTGTCATGTAGGCAGCGCTCATTTCGAAAATACAAAATCCCTTAGGCAGGGGCGTCACTAGCCTTTTACCTTTGGGGGGGGGGCGTCCGGTTTGTGCCGACGAACTAACAAATGTGCCGATAAAACACGCCGTTGCATTTCCCGCCAGCACAGAATAGAACCGGGGTAAAACTGTAATTTCGTACATTAAAGTTCATATATTTGGCTTTTCATTTTAACTTTCGCTGAAAAGCGAAGTCCAACAACTGTGCCAAGAACAAGTTAAAGCAAGCCCCGCAGGCGAAATTTCTAAATCTGCCTTTTTTCCGGAAAAATTTAGCTACACCTAGCAGACAAGCTCCAGCTTTTAACGTGTTTCAGACCCGCACGGATTTCAATCCTAAAACGTCAACTAAATGAAACACCGTTCTTCCAAATAAAGAACACAATGAAATGCGCCGCAGCCGAAATTTTGTTGTAAACTAACTGTAATGAATCAGTAGAGATTATTTCTTTGGTACCTGTAATGCATCAGTAGAGATTATTTCTTTGGTATAATTTCGTATATTAAAGTTAACATATTCGGCTTTTCATTTTAGCTTTCGCTAAAAAGCGAAGCTTTCAACGATTGTATCAAGACCAGTTAAACCTAGCGCCGCAGGCGAAATTTTTTAAATCTGCCTTTTTCCCGAAGAATTTAGCCATACCTACCATACAAGTTCTAGCTTTAAACCTGTTTCACACCCCCACGAATTTCAGTTCTAAAACGCCAACTAAATGAAACACCGTTCTTCCAAATAAAGAATACTATACAAAATGCGCCGCAGGCGAAATTTTCTGTAAACTAAGTGTAATGCACCAGTAGAGATTATTCCTTTGGTATAATTTCGTATATTAAAGCTTACATATTCTGCTTTTCATTTTAGCTTTCGCTAAAAAGCGAAGCTTCCAAAGACTGTTTTTGAGACAAATTAAACCAAGCAACGCAGGCGAAATTTTTTAATTCTGTTCTTTTTCCGGAAAAAATTAGATATAGTACAATACAATATATGGCTTTTAACGTGATTCACACCCAAAAAAATTTCTATCGTAAACCGAAAACTAAATGATACATCTTTCTTCCAATTTTTTTTGTAAAACCAACTGTAATGCATCAGTTGAGATTGTTCCTGGATGTAAGTTCATATATTTAGATTCACATATTCGGCTTTTCGTTTCAACTTTCGCTTAAAAGAGAAACTTCCAGCGACCGTACTCAGAAAAAGTTGAACGAAGCAACGCCGGCGAAATCTTTTTAAACCTGTTTTTTTTTTTCCGGGAAAATTTGCGCTCGACAAATGTTTGCAGAATTCAATTTCTTACGTATAAAAAGACCCGATGTGCCAACATGAATGCCGATGCCCGACAAAAGCATTCAGAATTCTATTTCTTCTGTGTTTTGCCCGACTTTATTTTTCACGTGTAAATAGAAGCCGATGTACCGACGAGACTTAAACTTTCGGCATGCGCCCGATACAAATTTTCAGAAATTTGATTTTTACGTGCAAACAGAACCCGATGTGTCGACGAGAATACCGACGCCCAAAACCATCGAGCATTTGATTTTTTCTGTGTTTTGCTCGACTAGACTGTACATAACTTGATTTCTTACGTGTAAAAATAACCCCTTGTGCCGATGAGATTCGGACCTCCCGGGTGCGCCCGACAGAGATTGCAGAATTTCATTTCTTATGTATACGTAGAACCCGATCGACCGACACCCGACAAAAGCATACAAAAATTATTTCTTCTGGATTCTTTATGTATGAAAAGAAGCAGATGTGCCGACGAGAATACCGAGGCACGACAAAAGCATGCAGAATTGGATTTCTTCAGCGTTTTGTCCGACAAATGTTTGCAGGATTCCGTTTCTTGCGTATAAAAAGAACCTAATGTGCCGACTTGTCGACCGACGCCCGACAAAAACGTAAGCAAATTATTTCTTCTGGATCCCTTATGTATAAAAAGAACCCGATGTGCCGAAGAGAATACAGAGGCACGACAAAAGCATGCAGAATTGGATTTCTTCAGCGTTTTGTCCGACAAATGTTTGCAGGATTCTGTTTCTTGCGTATAAAAACAACCCAATGTGCCGACGAGTCGACCGACGCCCGACAAAAACGTAAAAAAATTATTTCTTCTGGATCCCTTATGTATAAAAAGAACCCGATGTGCCGACGAGAATACCGAGGCACGACAAAAGCATGCAGAATTGGATTTCTTCAGCGTTTTGTCCGACAAATGTTTGCAGGATTCCGTTTCTTGCGTATAAAAAGAACCCAATGTGCCGACGAGTCGACCGACGCCCGACAGAAACGTAAAAAAATTATTTCTTCTGGATTCGACGAACGTAATTTCTCAAGACCTTCGGGGGGGGGGAGTCCCCCCCCCCCTCCGCCCCCCATAGTGACGCCCCTGCCCTTAGGTGAGTCAAAATTGCAATTCAAATTTCCATCATCGTTTTTCATTTTTCAATATTTTTGAAATAACATAACAAACAAAAACGGAAAATTAAAATACACAAATAAAGGGTAAGACTTGCAGAGGCTTGAAATTGGCTGGCACTGGACTTTTCTTAGACTATAGTTCGAAGTGTTTTGTTTTGTTTCAAAAGTTGTTTCATGTAGTATGAAATATTTGTGTCTGGTATATAAGTGGCATAAAACAGCATTGACATCATAGCAGTAGCAGTCAGCAGAACGAAAATTCAAAGATAGAGGTTGTAAAGACAGGACAGAATTCGGCTTACGGTTAAAACCGACGATGCTTCATGAATCCGTTTGAAATAAAACGATTTTACGCTCAAAATCATTCACCGAATTAAAAAACAAATAGCCTATATGTAAGCAGAAAAATAGCCACTCTTTATTTGCGTTTTTTCCCTTCTTTCGTTCTCCATATTGCGAAAGAAAGTCCGTTTTTGGGATCCCAAAACTTAAGTGGAGGAATACCTATGACATCGCAAAAGTTGTCTGTCTCTCCGTCTGTCTGTCCGTCTGTAAGCACGATAACGCTCAAAGGAAATGAGATATTTTGATGAAACTTGGTGTGAGGAATCTTTGGGTCAAGTTTGAGGTCAAGTTCGTAGATGGGCTCTGTAGCTCAACATTTAGGGGTGGGGGAGGGCTTTCAAATTAATAACCGAATGAATTTTTTTTGCAGCAGCTAATGAGATTGTCGATTTAAAAGTAAGGAGACATGCTGAACAGGAATATGGAAACCATTTTCTCGCCAGACAAGTAGTTCTCCCGGAATCCGGCAAAACAGGAAAGTTTGCTAAAAGTAAAAGTCTTACATAAGGTTGGTTAGATGTTCGATTTAAGGGTAAGAAGACATGCTGAACATTTGTATGAAGTCGAAGTATGAAGTATCTTGTCGAACAAGTAGTTCGCCCGGAATGTGTCCGAAACCGGAAAATTTGTTAAAAGTTAAAGTTTTATCTAAAGTTGATTAGATGATTGATATAGGGGTAAGGTGATACCATAAATTCTTTAGTTTTTACTGGACAAGTAGTTACGGGTTCCGGTTGAAACCGGAGATTTTTTTAGAAGTAAGGCAGGAAGAATTGATCAATTTTATCAAAGTAGATATGACGGACAGCCTAGGGGTAAATACACAGATGGTGATTCCATATCTGAACTTGGTTTTCTCAGATGATTAGCCATTGACCTTCTTCTGTTTCTAAATCTTAATAGTAAAAATGTCCAAGGAGTCTGGCGAAGACCGGATATGTACAAGATCGAACTGTTTGGATCAAATATTAAATTTTTTGAATCCCATCGAAACCTTTAGTCTTGTTCATTTTGAAGGTGTCCTCTTTTCGGTTAAACATTGTTTACATAGGTTTGAGTTGGGTAACGATGTTCAGCATTTCATACCTTCACGTTACAGTGGATCAATCATAGCAATTTATCTAATTTATCCCAGGAATCTGCCAGATGAACGGCCTAGAGCTGTTTCACGGGCTAAACTTCATAATGCCACGATCACAATGCAAAATACCCACTATAAGTGCCCACGAGTCGTAATGCCGACGGTTCAATATGCCCACGGTTCAAAATGCCTACGACTCAAAATGCCCACACGTTAAGACGCCCACAATTGAATTATTTGAAGTAGTGAGTATGACCGTAGTAAACTGGAATTAGTGATGAGTGAGAAACGAAAGAGCGATAATCGTTAGCTTCCTGCTAACTGACCTAACTGCTTCCTGACCGAAGATTAAAAATTAAGTGTCTTTTTCTGTGTGTATATATGTGTTTTGTTTATTTTCTTTACTTTTGTCATTTACTCCGCCTTTTCAAAATGGCGGGTCATAAATAAATTACTTACTTACTTACTTAGTTGAACTGGTATAATCTCAAATGTTAAAGGTTAACTTCCGACACCGATATTAATATCAGAAAATAACATTAAGGCGGCAATTGAAAATAACCTATCAGAGCCGAAGGCGAGGGAAAATGGCCATCGAGGCTGTTATTCTGATGTGAACCTTGATGGAGGTATATTAACTCCGAAACAGAATATATTTTATTCTTAGGACACTTTTTTTTCGCTACTGGAGTAGGGCATTTTATTTTAGTGAAGTAGCATCCCAAGCCTACTGTATACCTACTAAAATGACGTTGTGACCCGAGCGCTTCTGTTTCTTACACTACAGTCTTGTAAATCTTGGCGATGCATATAACATCTAGCGGTCGTGGAAGCCTACTGTAGATCTAATATACTCTAGGCCCTAGAGCAGCAGACGATTAAAAAGAAAACAGTCTGCGCGAAGCGCCTCGATTTTTCGTGAAAATGGTTATTTAAAAAAAAAAATAGTCGGTCAGTAAAATGCCTTGCCCCTTAAGATACATTTTGACTGGTGATACTCAGCTGGTAATACCCCTTGTACCCCTTGGGGTACGCGTACCACCGGTTCTAACCACTGCTCTTGGGGTTGCGTAAGTATCATCATCGAAACCAGGGGTTGCTAAAGTCTACGATTGGTCAAAGATGTTAGTTTCTTCGACAAAGCAAGCCGGATTTCTGAGACTTGTGCCTTACCGGTAAATACAAAAGTGAAACAAAAAAGCTGGGGCATATAATTCTAAAAGCGATAAAGCGAGATTTCCCATTGATAGCTAGTAAAAAGTACCCAGTTTCATAGGCGCCAGAAAATCCCTGTTTTTTGCTGCCATAAGTCACAGGTTCGGTCGGAGAAAAGTGGCAACGTCTAACAAAAACAAATGGCTCTTGAGAAAACCAGGAAAAATTGAGGAAAAAGACATTGAGTCAAGCTGAATAACTAGCTTTTGGAAAGCAAGGGATGGTAGGATGTTGTTTCAGTTGACAAATTGTATTTTCAGTGGATATATGGTTCTGACAAGGTATGACCTAAGGCCTAGGTTGTTTGTCTAGGGAAGTAAGATGTTCTTTAACTTTTTAAAAACAAAATTTAATCTTTTCAATGTTGATTTTTTCCGTAACGTTTCTAAAGATTTTATTTTTGTTACGGAAATTAAAGTTTTTTATTCATTAGGAGGCCAGCTTCTACTTTTCAGTATTTGAGTAAAACTGCTCGATGAAAATCTGCGGTGGTTGATATGGCTTCGTATCAGCCTCTCTGGAGGATGATATGATATCGTTTCAGCCTCCATAAAAGTTATTTTCACAATGTAAATTCCTGTGGGACAGATAAGCATTACGTACTAGTTTGAGAAAAGTTATTAAAGGTTAACTTCAGACATCGAGGTTGATATCGGAAAATAACAACGAGCCATTGAAAATAACATGTTCGAGCCGAAGGCGAGGCAGGTTATGAAAAATATCAGCCGAGCGCAGCGAGGTTGATATTTTTAAATGACCGTCGAGAGAGTTATACCGATATTAACCGAGATGGAGGTATGTTAACTATTATAACTTTTTCGCAACAGGTAGTGATTTGGGATATTAATCTGAGTATAGGAAAAAATGGGCTCTTTTTTACTTGATAGCACAAATTCAACTTATTCTTGAGAACAGCCAAAATTTATTCTGGATAACAGCCAAAAGGTAAAAAATAAATGAATCAAATTCTCTACTTAGTGCCGCCGTTGTATGGTCCAAAGTAGAAACTCGGGTTTCCAGCATTGACTGTAATATTTAATGTTGCGGGAATTACACCACCACCCTGAGCAATGACTACACCTGCTGGTGGTAAGTTGTCACTCGGTGACTTTTCATCTTTTGTTGGCCTCTCGTCAATTCCGGTAACTGTAGTAGAAACGACTGTAACCATTGTAAGAAGGGTGGAGCACGCCCTGATTTCATCGGCCTCTTCTTTTAATTCAGAGCGCCAGGGTTTGTGAAACTTTTGGTGCTTTTTGACACTTTTGTTCCTCTGGGTGACACCATGACACCTTTTCTCTGAAAGTGACACCTTTTCTGACAAGTGACACTTTTTATGTAAAAAAAAACACCTTTTTTATTTACTGCTGCAGTTCAGGTGGAGGAGCACCTATAAGCAGAGTTAACAAACTTACAAGTATACCAACACTATGCCAAACTTACAACTATACAAACTATACCTTGCTATGTGTTTAAGGTACTTTGTTTTTCTTTCCATTTTTATAATGTACAAGCGTGTACAAGCTGAAATTTATGCACAGCATGCGCAAAAAAAAAATTTGGGTGTCAAAAGTGCATGGTGTCAAAAAATACCTTTTTGCCAGGGATCGTGACACTTTCATGACTCGAGCTCTTGGCAACACTGCAGAGCGCAGAGCATTTGAAACTGGGATCTTGTATTTTCTGATGAAATCTTTGTTCATGAGAATGATAAGTTTTTGGAAGACAGACAGGGAATGGAATATATATATGACTA
Organism: Branchinecta sandiegonensis; assembly: GCA_030848855.1. Taxonomy (NCBI): domain Eukaryota; kingdom Metazoa; phylum Arthropoda; class Branchiopoda; order Anostraca; family Branchinectidae; genus Branchinecta; species Branchinecta sandiegonensis. The sequence continues at coordinate 28,029,249 of JAUPMV010000002.1, forward strand.
GTAGACCAGCTGTATTTACTGTTGAAACATGATAATTTTTAAAAGGTATGACCTAGTCTTTTGCTGTTTGGTTGGTTGGTTAAGGAAAGGAACAAGATGTCCTTTCTGTGTATTTTCAGTCAGCATCTGATTATTGTTGTCTGGTTGCTGAAAAAGGAAGTTTTTTTTTTCAATAGACCTATTATAGCTGACATTGTGAAATGGATATGCCAGCTACATATTGTTGGAGCTGTGTTGCCGGCCTTCTTGTCAAGAGTCTTCTTTTAGCTCAATCTGGTAGTAGATTTTGTGGTAAAACAGTTAAGGATTCTTGCTTATGTATCTGATTTGTGAATTCTACATCGAAACTGCTTGGAGTTAAACTGGTTGAGCGATTTCATTTAGGACATGGCTGCTATTTAGCTGTTTCGCCAAGAGCGGCTGAAATATAGCTCGTAAAGTGTAGCCAATTTATTCTTTTGTAGTTTCGAATATGATTTGCCGTCTGCCAGGGCTCAAATAATATTTAGTAGACTGATTGTATTTCCACTTGTAGCACATTTTTTTTTACAAGCGATGACTCAAGTAACTTAGGATGGCTCTGGTTAAATGGGGGGAAATTAGTATTTTTGGTAGCTACGCCCAAAAAATACGTCCTATGTTTTAAGGTCAGTTTTCATTGCTAGGGTACTTTTTCTGAAGAAAGAACCCTACTTTTCAGTATTTGATGAAAATAATTTGGTGAGGCTCTGTGATATTGTTTCAGTTCTCCGGAGGATGATACGATATCGTTTCAGCCTGTCTATAGGATGATACGGTATCATATCAGCCTCTACAAAAGTTTTCAGTCATTTAACCCCATATTCCCCTCTATATAAAAAGCCCCCCCCCCCCGTTTTACGCTGATAAAGATTGTCATGATATACCTTCCTGTTCACCATAGGAAGATATGCACAAGTTATTAAAGGTTAACTTCAGACATTGAGGTTGATATCGGAAAATAACACCGAGACGGTTATTGAAAATAACCTATTATCCGAGCCGAATGCGAGGTTGATATTTTTAAATGACCGTCGAGGTTGCTATTCTGATATGAACTGCGATGGAGTTATGTCAACTACTATAACCTTTTTCGAACGGAATTTTTGTTTAGGCAGTAGCCTACTCAATCTTACTTGCTTGGTAGTACTTATTTGCTACTTTTTAGGGAGTTTTTGCGTTTGTTGTCATGTAGGGTCGAGGGAGGGCCTAGGCCCTTAGAGTCTTACCTGATTCGCTGCTCAAATTTGATTAGAAAGTTTGCAATGTTGGCATATTTACCAATTTTCGACTGGAATTGGCGAGTTAATAAAGACTGTTCGCTCCGGAGTGAGGTGAATGGTTCGGCCAGAATTGGCTCAAAATCTGAGGCTAATAACCAATTGCGAAGTGAATTCTTATTATAATTCCTATATACACGTCGGATTTATAACTCCATTGGACGCCGGCACAGTTTTCTCGGTTATTTTCACCTGCCCCACACATTTTATTTACGCGTCATCTATTATTTTTTTTGGTCGTCGATGTTTCTATTAGTATAATAATATAGACCAATACAAACAAAGAAAAATCAAGCTTATTGTATGTTCTGTTATCCTCGGGCTATTCTTATGATAGCTATGAACATAGTCGCTAGAATTGATTGCCGGTTTTTTCAAGTGGTACTAAACAAATTAATTCCTTAGCTTTTTCAAAAAAGCATCGCGAAGAAACATTTTAAACATTTGTAAGCTTATGTTACCATTTGGTAGACAAATTTCGTATAATCTGCCAAAAATCATTGACAGCTGGACCCAGCCAGGCCATTACGTTCTTCACTGTCTTTTCACCGAAGATTGAAAAATTGTATTTAATTTCTTTTCTTTTGCATACTCCGCTTTTTGAAAATGGTAGGTCATCAATGAATTACTTACTAACTTACTTACTTTCCAGGAAGTCACATATAATTATAATGCAACTTTTTCATCCATTGCATGTAACTAACTTGTTGCTGGAGTACAACTAATTTCACGGTTTGTGGGGTAATAGACGAGTACCCTGTTCTCTTAAGAGAATGAATGAATGAATGTTTTTATTTTCCCACTTCTAGGGGAGTAAATATTATAGAAATAGTGCAGTACATAGTGAAAAGACAAGACACAACTTTAGTTAGAATAAAATTTTACACTTCACACAAACGGACAAAACAGTTGTGCGGAAAAACAGCTTTCTATGCAGCTCGGCAAGTTAAACGGATATGTTTGTGACCAACACCACACCGGAAACTCCACTAGCAGCTACATCATATTTCTTCATCAGGGTGTAAAGCTCAGAAAGGTAGAAGACTGAGTGGCCGGGTGAAGAGCTTGGCAAAAGCTCGTAGGTTATACTATCCCCAGCTCGGAGGCTATACTATCCCCGGTTGCAACGATGTTTCTATTTCGTTAGCATTGCATGCAAGTACCCAAGAGAACGCAGGGACAGAGAACGTTCTCTTCCTACCTCCCCCAGTCAATAACTATACAGTATGCCAAATGCTGAATTTTCTAACCCAATGAATTATTGCTGATTTGACTGAAGCTCAGAAATCAACCAGTCAGAATTCATTGTATCCAGCGTTTGGCATAGGGTATCCAGCGTTAGGCAAATGGTATGCCAAAGGCTAGATATACCCAGCGTTTGGCATAGGGTATCCAGAAATCAGGAATTTGTGATAATTTTAAAGCATTTAGTGACATAATGAAACCTAGCTACCTTTTGAAACCATCTGCCACTGTGAACGTCACTCAACTTTTAACGGCACAGAGGGAGATATTCACGGACATTACCGAGGGTTCGCCGTCACTACCCCAACCCGTCGATTCACCGACCCGTCAAGACGCCCAATCTTCAAATCCGTCGATTCACCCACCCGTCGATTCGCCCACCGTCGATTCGGTCAACCGCTAATTTGCCCAACCGCTGATTCGCCCGGCCGCTGATTGACCGATCCGTTAATTCGTCTACCCGCACGCCCAACGTCGATTCACCCAACGTCCTGTTGCTTGAGCGTCGATCCACCCAGTTCTATGATCCGTCGATTGGCCCACCTGTCGTAAGAACCAAAAAATCCGTCACAACTCCCACTTTTTCCGAAAGTTCGCCTACCCGTCACAAGACCCAAAATCCGTCGATTCCCCCAAAAAATCCGTCACAACCCCCACTTTTTCGGAATGTTCGTCTACCCGTCACAAGAACCCAAAATATCCGTCGATTCGCCCGATTTTCAAAACCGTCCTTTGATCCAGCCCGGCTCCTTATTGAACGCGGTAGAAGAAAGTGACTGAGTCACAGGGGAGTAAATAAGAAGGATACGATACCGTCCGATGTAAATAAGGGTGAAAAATAGTCAATACAGCTTGAGCCAGAATGATGAGAAGCATGATATAAGACCTCGGTGCTGATAATGAAAGTGGAAATGGAGGATGAATGCAAGAGTAAAATATCAATGAGCTACCATATTTTTAGGTACAACATGTACCGAAAGCGGTAGGCTACATACTGCGATTATTTGGTCGGTTAAAGGAAATATAATGCCACACGATAATTCAATTCTCAATAGAGTAAAATTTGATTGGTGCTCCCCAATACCTTTGGTCGGCAGACATGACCCAATGTCGGCTAAACCTTTGGTCGGCAGGAATACCAAAGGTTCCGACGGGAACCCAGAGGAGAATATTTATGAAACTATTACAGCTGGAATCGGAAAACGATTGTACTAATTAGTCAGTAACTTTAAAGCTTCTACAGAACAGCTGGCCGACTACAATTGTAAGTCAACCTTTTCACTCAACTTTTTATTTTTCCGTTATCCCAAATCATTTTGACCTCCCCTACCGACAGTTAGTATTCGGCACTTTGAACCAGGACGATTTTAGCCGTCCCTGAGAGCATTTTAAACTGTCGGAATTTTGGACCTTTGACATTTTTGAAGACTTTGATTTCAGGGTCTACACCCTGAATTATGGCATTTTGAGTCGTGGGCATTGTGAGATTGGGCAAAAAGGTCGTGGTGATTTTGGGAACCACCCGAAAAATTTCTATGATATCCCCATTTCTGTTTGTGTAGGGTTTTCGTGCCCCCATCTCGGCAATCTAATCGATTCTGCTCGAACTTTTACAAGACATTATTTACCGTTTTTCAACGGCACGAAAATAAGTGTGTTAATTATTCAGCCTTATACTTGGCCTTTGAACAAAGATTTAATCAAGTAAGAGAAAAACTGGAGTATCCAGTATCCAGTTTCACAGAAGTGCAAAAAGTATCACAAGTAGATCACCAGATTGCGTGTGGAACTGATGACGAATTCGTTTGCGGGAGGTTTTACAGCGGGGAAGACATTTCCGAAAAATGCTTTGCTCTATTGAGACTTCATGGATCTTAAGAGCTGATGAGCTAATTGACCCATTTCTAGGTGTTGAAGGGCATGTTGTGGCCACCCTCCTCCTTCTTCCCCCTTCAGCTTCCCCTCGTGTGAGGTCTTACTAGCATCTAAATGTCTAACATTTATGACGTCATTTAGTTCAATAACAAATAACACTTCGCTACACTTGTGATATTTTCTGTTACGATTTTGCAAATTTTGGGTATATAGTGAGTATGATACGCAACAATTCAAGCATTATTATGCATGTGTTCTGCATGGTTTTGTAAGATTTGTATTGAGGAGAAACTGAGCTCGTTCGCAGGGTAAGTTTGGGTGAGACATTCTTAGGAAATGCTTACATTCTACTGAAACTTGATCACGAGCATGTATCGGTTGGATGATGCGCACTTTAAGGTCGCTAGAAATTCTTCTGTAATCAAAACCCTTGACACAAAAATGATCTTGGGCCCTTTAAGCCGCGTTCACAAACATGCCTAGCGAAGCAGAGACGCCTAGGCACTTGCCCATGCTTAGCCAGGCACCGAGTTCTACAGCCTGGAACCCCGTCCCTGTCCCAAAACCTGTGCCTATGCATGGATGTGAACGGTGATGCTAGACACGTGCCTAAGCATCGGTGCTTGGCTAGGCATGCTTGTGAACGGGGCTTTAGATCATAAATGTATATTGTTTGGTCAAAAGTATTTTTTCTTACTTTTCTGTTAAGATGCGCACTTTAAGCGTGCTAGAAATTCGTTTTAAGCAGAACCATTTTGGCAAAAATGATCATGGGCTCATGAAGATCATGAAAATGCAGGTTTTGCTGAAGAATATTTTGTGTATTTTGCGGTTAAGATGAGTACTTTAAGGGATGGTCGGACCTGGTAAGTGACAATTTCTAAGCCAATGTGGTCAAGTCTCTAATGTTCAAGCCAAGTTTCATCGTCCTAGCACATCTGGAAGAAGCCTACATTAAATAACGATCATCGGAATTCTGGATCCCCCTCCAACTCCCAGAGTGATCGAATCCGGTCCGGTTTTGTCACTAATGTATCTAGGGCTTACGCTTGTTCTTTCCACCAAGTGTTACCCCAATCGCTATATTCAAAGCATGTTTCAAAATTTCCGGTCCCTCCCCCCCCCCCCCCGACTCCCCCACATTGATCGGATCCTGTCCGCACTTGAAAGCTACCGACGAAACGTCCCCATGACAAAACGTCCCCTGGCGAAACGTCCCCGTGACAAAACGTCCCCGTGACAAAACGTCCCCGTGACAAAACGTCCCCGTGACAAAACGTTCCCGTGACAATATGTCCCCGTGGCAAAACGTCCCCAAGCATAGATTTTTTAAGTTAGCCTCGATCTTCAGGTGCATGATCGAGGTAAACCAACTTCAGATTGTGCATTGCAAATATGTGAACATTCCTTATAAGCAGGACAGATTGGGCATAGGACCGGTTGCTTCATAAATGTATTGTTTTCAGTTAAAATATGTCGTAACTGATCAGTTCTAGGTAACATGCACAATCTGAGGAGCACCAATATGCTTCTCAGAGAAAGGGAAAGCCCGCTATGCTTCAAAGACAGTAAAACAAAGAAAATGCAAAAATAAGCGTAGTTCCGTTATGCTGGATAAAAACGACATGGGAAGCGAGGAAACGAAAGCTGAAGAAAACGAATAGTTAGGTAAAGAGACATAGTAAATCTAGGCTAGACGGGTTTGGTCCTTTAATAAAATCTTTTAATAATAAGTATCATCAACTTAAATATCAAACAAAAGCGAGATCAATTAGTTATATTCCAGCATAAATTAAAACACAAAATAAACCAATTAAATAAAAGATAAAACGAAAACTGACAAACTACTAAATCTTTGCGCTTTCCTTAAGAAATGGCTATAGCCAGTAGCAACACATTGGTTTGTTTCTTGAGTATCGGTCAAATGCTGAAGTAGTGAACCCATCGTGGATTTCAAAAGTATATATTCCAAAAAAGAATTCGTCTGAACTGAAGATGCAATCAGTAGCCTCATAGGCCCAGCTATCCCTCAGCGAATTGTGTAGCCGGAGACGTTTCGCCAGGGGACTTTTTGATCGGGGACTTTTCACCACGGGGACGTTTTGTCGTGGGGACGTTCTGTCACGGGGCGGGGACGTTTCGAATGAGGACGTTTTGTCGACAACCTGCACTTGAAATGGGACATCTGAGACATGAGCTCTTTCCGAATATCAAGTTTCATTAAGATCCGATCACCGTTCAAAAATTGGACATACCTCAAGATGCTAGATTCCCCCTCCCTCCACCCCCCACCCCCAGCCACGGTGGTCAAATCGGAGAAACGACTGTTCTTAAGTTAAAATCGTGGAGTCGCTAATATGCTTGCCAAGTTTCATCGTCCCAATCTTAAGTCGGGATCACGGTAATTCCGGAGCCCTCCCTCCAACTCTCCCACAGTGCTCGGATCGAGTCCGGTCTTTTTAACTATGTTTCTACGGCTTGTGCTTGTTCTTCCCAGCAAGTTTCATCCCGATCCGTCCATTCTGAAGATGTCACACGATTTCCGGTTCCCCCCTCCAACTTCCCCCAGCGTTGTCGGATCCATTCCATACTTGAACTGTGACATCTGAGACACGAGGTCTCTCCGAATATAAAAGCTTCATTAAGATACAATTCCCCGTTCAAAAATTAGAAATACGTCAATATTCCGGATTACTATTTTACTATTTCCATGTTAGTTTGGTCGGATCCATAAGATGCCTGCCAAGTTCCATCGTCCTAGCACATGTATCAGCATCTCAAGTCGGGACCACTGGAATTCCGGAACCCGCCCTCCAACTCCCCTCACAGTGCTCGGGTCCGACCCGATCCTGTCAACTATGTATCTAGGGCTTGTGCTTGTTCTTCCCACCAAGTTTCATCCCGATCCGTCCACTCTGAACATGTCACACGATTTCCGGTTCCCCCCTCCAACTCCTCCCCACAAAGTCACCGGATCGATTCCGGACTTGAAGTGTGACATCTGAAACAAGAGGTCTTTCCAAATATCAAGTTTCATAAGGTCCGATCACCTGTTCGAAAGTTATGCATGCTGCTAAATTCCGGATTCCGTGGTCTCCCCTACCCCGACGATGGTCGGATCGGGCAAATGACTATTCTCGAGTTAGTTTGGTCGGATCCCTCTCGTTGTCCTAGCACGTCGGTAAGTACCCTAACTCGAGGACAGTGGCCTGTCCGACAGACCGAAAAGTGATCGGTATATCGCACTTGAGCGGAGCTGCAAGTGCTATAACCGTAGCTCCTTTTTCTGATATTTTACTCTTGCATTCATCCTCTTTTGATACTTCTGATCAATCTTGCTCAAGCTATATTGACTAGTTTCCACCCATATTAACATGGGACGGTATCGCAACCTTCTTAATTACTCCCCTGCGACTCACTCGCTTTCTGATACCGCTTTCAATGACAGAGGCCGCGCTAGATCAGAGGTTGATTTTGAGAATCTGGCGAATCGGCGGATTTTTTGGGTCTTGTGACGGGTAAGCGAGCAGTCGTGAAAAGTGGGGGTTGTGACGTTTTTTGAGTCTTATGACGGGTGGGGTAAACTGACGTTTGGAAGAATCGACGTTTGGGTGAATCGACGTTTGGACGAATTGACGGATTTAAGGAGTGGGTGAATCGACGCTTCAGGAAAATGAGGTTGGCCGAATCGACGGTAGTTGAATCGACAGGTGGAGGAATCAAAGGTTAGACTAATCAGCGGTTGGGCGAATCAGCGGGTTGGCGAATCGACGGATATTTTGGGTCTTGTGGCGGTTCGGTGAACTGTCGGAAAAAGTGGGGGATGTGACGTATTTTTTGGGCATAATGACGTTGGGCGAATCGACGGGTAGGCGAATTGATTGGTCGGCGAATAGACGGGTCCCCGTACCGAGTACTAATAGTAAAATAAAGTACAAATTCAAGTCACAAACTCTTATCCTTTCGAGTCTGTTCTTAGTCTATTTTGCACCTTTTTCTCGCCAGAGCTATGGCGTCCGGCGTTTGTAAGACTTTCATGACCCTTCTTCCCAACAGAAGAAGAAGAAGACCAAAGGTTTCGATGGGATCCCAAAATGGAATATTTATTGGACTTCTTGATCCAGACAATCGGATTTTGCAGATTTCTGAGTCTTCGCCAGACGCTTTTAACATTTTGCTATTTATTCATAACAAACCGCTTGAATATTTACAAAATTATTGTTACCGTTTTGGAGTTTTTGGCATCTTACGGCCAAACAACTAACAGATGAGAAAACCAAGTTCAGATATGGATTCAGCAAGGATGTATACTCCAATATCTCATCCTAATCGATTTCAGAAAGGTCCTTTACTTTGACAAAATTCTTCGTAATTTAGCAGCATTCCCGGCGAACTGCATGCAGAGCAGAAGAGCTAGTTACTGAGAGGAGAACCATTCATTCCAAATTTCCGGGTTTTGGCAAATTTTGCCAGCTTATCTTTCATGGAAATAAAGTTCAAAGTTCAATTCAGCATGTCTCCTTACCCCGATACCGAGTCTCTAATCGACTTTCGAAACAACTTGAGCTTCAACAAAATTTCCAGTTTCGGCCGAATTTTGGGTGAATCATTTGTCCGGCAAGAAAACAAAGTTAGATATGGATTCATTTGACTGCCCCCCCCCTCCCAAACAAGAATGTTACTTTCTCGATCAAATTTAATAATATCCCATAGTATGGATATAATATTCAAAAACATTTTTAGAATTATTAAAGACAAATGTTGCTTACCTTCATTGGCCTGCGAGATGCGAGAAAGAACGTGGCAACAGTGATAACAGTTTACTGAAAATAGAGGAGATAGGATACAGCTATGCAGTGAAAAATCTTGGGAACGCGAATGGATGGAAATACTACTGAAGTAGAATGAATCACTATCGTAAGCATTTTGAGCTGGGATAATCGTATTCTTTCCTACCAAGAAGTATGGAGATACTGATATAGAGCCTGCTTGATAGGACTACACTCTACCAGATCATAATACCCACTACAGCTTACTTCCAAAACTTCTCACCGTTAATTAAAGCTTGGGAACTGGCTTCCATATAGGCAGAGGGGCTGGAAAATTTGCCTACCAAACTCCAACTAATTCCACGTATCTGTCAAGTTGTTCAGTACTTTGATTTGAAAGAAGAATTGTTTTCTTTCCAGGACCTGTCCTGGCTTGAAGGTTCTAACCTACAATATAAAGAAAGGTTCCTGGAGGCATTCCACGCTTTCCGTCACCACATCGTTTTTGATTTCTGGAGTCGCTCGTTAATTCCCTTGAACCCATACCCGGAGGGCAAGGGAGCCAAAGACTACTTACTAAATGGGCGGCTTCTGGACCAAATGAAGGCGGAGCAGCTGGCCCTCGGGAACCTGGATCCATCGAACCTTCAGCCAAGAAACGCTTACCAGCTAGATAAGACAAAGGTAAGTTTTAACATGTCTAGGTGCTTCGACCTGCGTTGCAGTATCTTATGCCTAATATTATATAAAGAGGTATATTCTAAAAAAAAAAAAAGTTGAGTTCAGTTGAGTTTGTGGGAACTATTCTTTTAATTTGACACTAACAATACTAAAAAATTGAGTTACGTTGCAATCTTGGGAGAAAGAATGCGCTGAGTGCCAAGAGAGTATTGGCCCGTATAAGAATCTGTATTTCCCCATTAATAATATTCTTTAATAAAACAGCTTTACCGCTCGGTCCTATTCTAAATACCGGTTTGTTCTAATTATAAACTTCGTTTTAGGTATAATTGATATCCACTGATTGTCCTAAGCATTCTGCATTTTGCGAATTTTCGGAATTGCAAAACGTTGTTGACGGGATACCTTGGTATGACTTGGAAGGTCCGCCATTCATCTGAGAGCCTACTTCTGTTAAGTAAAGTAGCTCTCAAGGGATGAGATATTTTCCTTAAGCTTGGTGTGAGAATTTCTGGGGTAAAATTACAGGTCAAGTTTGTAGATGAACCCCGTAGCTTTATGTAAGACTAAAGGAGAAAGACTAAAGTGGACAGACTAAAGTGGAAAGACTAAAGTGGAAAGACTAAAGTGGACAGACTACAGTGGAGAGACTAAAGTGGACAGACTAAAGTGGAAAGACTAAAGTGGACAGACTAAAGTGGAAAGACTATAGTGGAAAGACTAAAGTGGACAGACTAAAGTGGAAAGACTAAAGTGGACAGACGATAGTGGAAATGACTGAAGTGGAAAGACTAAAGTGGAAAGACTAAAGTGGTTAGACGAAAGTGGACAGACTAAAGTGGACAGACTATAGTGGAAATGACTAAAGTGGAAAGACTATTGTGGACAGACTAAAGTGGACAGACTAAAGTGGAAAGACTAAAGTGGACAGACTAGAGTGGAAAGACTAAAGTGGAAAGACTAAAATGGAAAGACTAAAGTAGACAGACTATAGTGGAAAGACTAAAGTGGACAGACTGAAGTGGAAAGACTCAGTGGACAGACTAAAGTGTACACACTGAAGTGGACAGAATAAAGTGGAAAGACTAAAGTGGACAGACTATAGTGGAAAGACTAAAGTGGACAGACTAACAGACTAAAGTGGAAAGACTAAAATGGAAAGACTAAAGTGGACAGACTATAGTGGAAAGACTAAAGTAAACAGTCTATAGTGGAAAGACTATAGTGGAAAGACTAAAGTGGACAGACTAAAGTGAAAAGACTAAAGTGGACAGACTAAAGTTCCTATCATGTAAGGAAGTTCGTATAAGCAGAACTCGGCAGGATGATGATTAACTTTTTGAACGAGATGTTTGTGGGCGGGGGGCTTAAAATTATGTTTCTTAAACTGATACGATAGTCTATTTAAGGGGAAGTAATGGGGAAGTAGATATAAGTTGACAATATTTTACTCTAGCGGCGCTATTCAAAGATTTGTAAGGCATGCTTACCTGCCTGATTTGCTGATGATTGTGAACCTGGTGTCGGTACCCAAGTCGTGAACGACAGATCCATCTAGTTTCGATAATTATCAGCCATTTGCTCTTGCTACGGTGCTGTTGAAGATTATTTTTGAAATACTTAGCTGGCCAAATGAAACAGTGGCTCATCACCGCGCCCTATCGGTTTGGCTTCAAACATAAGTATGGAGTTGATTTCGCGATTTTCCTTCTGAAATTCGCGGTCGATTATTTTCTGTTTTCTCTGATGAATCATTTGCTGGTGCGTCGCAAGCGTTCAATCGCGTTAACCGCCGTTTTATGCTAGATATTAGAGGGATCCCAAGGGTGTAAATGAAACTATTATGTTTTCGGTTCACTCAACAAAGATTTCGCGTACGTTGGGTTGATAGCTAAAGTGAGTTTTTTTTACCTTAATAATGGTCTGTGCTAGGGGATCGTTCAATCTCCGCTTCTATATCGATTTATACTGACGAGTTTTCGTTAAAGATATGCCTTACGAGGATTGGTTGTCACATATGTTTGTCACATATTGTCACCCTCAATCAGCTCCTAAAAATGTGCGATGATTATTTTACGTCCCACGATATTCTGTTTAATACAAAAAAAAACCTTCGCAATGGATTACCTACACCCTCGTTTACTGATCCACCGGCTTGGTGGTAAGGAAATCATGTTAGCCCGAGCTTTTACGGATATGGCTTAGACTCTCCGGGATAACTGTTGCGACGACTATCATGAAAACCGTGCTTCGAAGAGTTTTTTTTTTCAAGCGAGGTAACATGATCGTCCTTAAATTTTGTGACTATTCTGATTCAGTGAAAGCTCGCCTGTTTCAGTGCTACCAGCTTTTGGGGTCTTCCAAGTGGCCATGTTTCACTTAAATCGGCCAGGTTGCATAATCAGACTCCGACTCAAACAGATCAGTACCATGAGACATGAACATATCGCCCGTTGGTGTTGTACACTTAATGAGGTAGCGAGGTAACGAGGCGAGCAAAGTTGTCCCTCCAGCAGCGAATTTTTCTATCTAAGAGTTCTCTATTCAGGTGCAGCTGATCCCTTTTTCAGCTGACTCCCGTGAGGAGGGCGCTATTTCTGTGCATATTCATTTATAGTCTACATATATATCGCGGCTTAGCTTGAACACACAGTACCTTAACTCTTCTTAGTTCTAGTTGAACGCCACCAGCATCTGGCAACAAAGAGACTGGGGAGCATCTTCAAAGAGCAACATCTCGCCGGAAACAGGTTAGCCAGGTTTCTTTGCTTCATTTGTGTCCTCAGCGGGAGTGAACCAAAAAGCTAGGCAAGTTCAACATGAATGTCAGCGGTAGATACTGTGAGAAGATTCGTATCAAGATCCAAAGTTTGTCCTCTACTGGCAATCTTAAGCTTTCGGAGTCTGTCAGTCAGTCGTAGAAATCTAACATAGCAGCTTTTTCGGCAATTTTAGCCAATTGGGGCGTTCAGAGTTTTGAGGAATTTAGTTACGACAGCCTCACGACTGCCAGTGGAGGACCCGATTAAATCGTTGGCAAAATAAAGGGGAATTCGAATAACGTCTGCTGGAATAAAACACATTCTTCCAGTCGATGGTGGAGTAATCTTTTATTACAGTTCGAGATTCTTCAGCCCCAAAGTATTTCCTATTATGTCGAGACGGGGGTTGGGAATAGCATCACCGTCCTGCAGGCGAGGCAGATTATGAAAATATCGACACAGCGAAGCGAATTTGATGGTTTATATGACCGTCGAGATTGTTATTCCGGTATGAACTGAGATGGAGGAAATTTAACTGCTTTTATTTTTTTTTCGAATAGAAATTAATTTTATCGCAGCTCCAGCTCATGTAATGTTGACTCCAATGGTGCTGAAGTGAAGATCAGGTTTTCCCGGCCATGTTTTTTGCTTTCGTCAATATGTTGGCATAACTGGCATGTAGAGCTTGATCCTAGATGGTCAGACTGTGCTTGTATGGAACAGATGACCGACCGCCCGACTAGGCCCGAAGCTGTGCCAAGAGTGGATGGCGCGCCACCGCAAAATAACTCGGAGGACCGCCAACGCTAAAGCCTGGCTGCCGCCTAGTCTTTTTGGTGGTGTTTTCAGTTCTTACTGTTGCTTTCTTCTCCGTTCGTATACTTAAATAATTATTTTATTTCTATCAAATTTCCATTTTTTATAAATTCCGGGCTAACTGTTGCCCAGTGAGGAAATGGAGTTCAGTTCTCGGTTCAGCATGTTTCCTTACCCTTAAATCAACTCTCATATCTGCTTGAATTTTTTTTTTCATCCGTTAATTTAAAACCCCCTCCCCCACCACTAAACATTGGGCTAAAGGGCCCATCTGCGAACACAGCCTGTACTTCGGCCCAGTGGATCCCCACACCAAGTTTGAACAAAATATCTCAGCGACTTCTAGAGTTATCGTGCAGACAGACGGTCAGACGGATGAACAGACGGACATCTGTTACAAAGTCATAGGTTTCCCTCCACTTACGTTTTGGGATCCCAAAAACTAGGAAGAATCATGTTGAAAACTGATATACCACTTCCAAGGGTAATTAACGTCGGCTATGTCAGCTAAGATTCGCACTATCAAGGTCGGATGCCTTGTCGCAAGGTTTCCCGAACTCCCCTCTAATTCCGCCGTTCTTTACCGAACCCCGTCCAGAGCTGTAGGCTAAATGGAAAGTCCAAAACACCTGCTACTGGGAACTATCAACTTAACTCCAAATTCGATCACGCGTTGGAGAGGAGCACATGTCGAGTAAATTATATTTGACGTTGCAAAACGGAAAAGTCAGCTACATTTTATTAGAGCTGTTTTTCTTGGCAAGGATCCTCTTCAGGCCAAAGCCGCTCAGGCTGGAAATTAGCTTGTGGAAAAACAATTCAAGATTCTTCCTTAAATATTTGATTTTGTGAACTTCTTCTCTGAAAATTGGTTGGGGTTAAAGCTGGTGCTGTGATGTCATTCTGAACACGAGCGATGTTTTTGTTGTTCGATTGTGTTGTTGAAAGGGTGGAGATTCTTCTGCATTTTGGTAGGACCAACTTGCCAAGAAGGGCCGAAATATAGCTCTAATGAAATGTAGCTGACGTTTGCACCCTCAAATATGATTCGCAGTCAACTTGGGCTGAAGGAATATCTATCACTGAAGTTCGAAACTTCAAATCACCCATACATTGCGCCTACAAGTATCCATCTTAGCTGGAAAGAAGAAGAGAGAGGTGACTCCAAAATCAAAATGCAGAAGATTCTCTACCCTTTCGACGACTGAGTGGAACAGCAAGAACAGCAGTCGTGACCAGAATGAAATCACAGCACCAGCTTTAACTCCAATTAATTTTCAGAGAAAAAGCTCACAGAATCAGATATAGAAGGAAGAATCTTTAATTGTTTTTCCAAAAGTTCATTGTCCAGCTGAAGCGTCTTTAGCCTGAAGAGGACCCTTGCCAAGAAGGGTCGAAATATAGCTCTCACAAAATGTAGCTGACTTATCCGTTTTGCACCGTCAAATATGATTAGCAGTCATCTTGGGCTGAAAGAATATCTGTCACGTCAATTTCTGAGATCCCGCCAAACTCCCGGCAAGATCCGATCGGGCTCCATAAACGGTATTCCCCCATGCTTATGCCTGATACCTTCATTCAAAGTGTACCCCAGTATGTTAGACACCACCCCTACATCCAAATTAACCCACAGCTGGAATAAGTACCTCCTAAATGAAGCATTGTTTTCCACAATCAGGTTTCATCCAGATCTAATGGTTCTTTCTAATGTTATTATTCATCACAAAATCACGGACTTCCCTTTCCTCTTCTCCCATTGGGATGCTGGATCCGAAAGCAAAAATTTCTCAATTCCCGATGAACGACGAAAAAGTTTAATCCCTTTTGCCATATTGAAGTACCCTTACAAGTGGAGTCGAAACGGATGGCTCACAAGAGCTACGAGCTCATATAGCACTTGTTACGAGTAGGTGGTACAAGAAAGTAGAAGAGAACTTCACAAAACACCCCGCCATCAAAAAATGCGGTTCGGACCTGGAATTAGGATATCTAGTTCCCCTCAAGTCTGAAAATTTCCGACTTCACCTCCAAGCCCTCGCCGACCCTCCAAGTTTCAACGCAAGAAATCCACTTGCTATGTCCCTAGACGTGCCCAATATTTCCATCACCCCCCTCCAACTCCCCATATACCGCGTCCGAATCTGATCCTGACTCCTAACTGGATCATCTGAAGCATTTTCTCTTACCAATGTTTCACTCGAATATGAGCATTTTTGGGGAACTTTCGGTAAATCTCTCCCCCCCCCCACCGCGGTTAGATCCGGTTTGAACCTTAAGATATGTCATCTAGGCCATTTGATGTCTTTACCTTCCAAGTTCCATGCAAATCACTCCACTTGTTTGACCCTTATGCGAGCCACAAAATTTCCGGGACTACCCTTCAATCTCCAACCACCATGACTGAATACGACTAGGTAACATCTATGTCGCATCTCTGACTTACCCTCTTCCCGTCCATCACGTTTGACTGGAATCGGAGCAGAGCCTATCTGCAAATATTATCCCCCCCCCCTCCCAGTCCCACTCCCCCTCACCTTGGCCGTATACTGTCCGGATGCCAAATAACAAATCAAGGCCGCATAAACTCGGCACTGTCCAACTCGCATCCTATTTTGTCCATCCGTTTAGTTTTTGTCCATGTCAAAAACTTTTCGCACCCCCCATGATGGTCGGATCGGGGAAACGGCTATTCTCAAGTCGGGACGGCCAGAATTAAGCCTCCCCCCCCAGCTCCCCCACTCTGTCCGAATCTGGTCCGATTATGTCAACGACGTTTCTAGGATTTGCGCTTGTTCTTCCCACCAAGTTACATCCCGATCCCTCCACTCTAAGCATTTCCCAAGATTTCCGGTTCTCCCCTCCGGCCTCCGGCCAGGATCCGATCCAGATTTGAACTGGGTCGTCTGAGTCTTTCCAAATATCAAGTTTCATTAAGATCCAATCACCCGTTGGAAAGTTATAAATACTTTAAGATTAGGATTCCCCCTTCCTTCACTCCTCCAGGACCTGACATGGAACATCTAAGAAAAGCTCTTTCCACTTACCCAATAAACCGCTCACAAACTGCACGTGCCACTAGATTCCGGATTCCCAGTCCCTCCACTCCCCTCACGATGGTCGGATCGAGGAAACGACTTTTCTCAAGACAATCAATTCGGTTCCCTGACATGCCTACCAAGTTTCATGGTCCTAGCCCATCAGGAAGTACCGAACTCGCCCGCTTACTAGATATCCCCCCCCCCAACTGCCCCACAGTGCCCGAATCCCGTCATATTATGTCAATAACGTATCTAGAACTTGTGCTTGTTCTTCCCACCATGTTTCGTCCCGATCCCTCCACTCTAAGTGTTTCCAAAGATTTCCGGTTCCCCCCTCCAACTCCCTCCCAGTGTCACCGGTTCCGGTCCGAACAAAAAATGGGACGTCTGAGGCACGAGATCTTCCTAAATATCAAGTCTCGTTTAATTCCGATCACCCGTACAATGGCTACCCATGGCACGAGATTCCAGATTCCCCATCCCTCCACTCCTCCCACGATGGCCAAATAAAGGAAACGAATATTCTCAAGTCAATCTGTTCGGGTCCCTGAAGCGTCTACCAAGTTTTATCGTCCTAGCCCATCAGAGAGTACCCAACTCGCGCGATCATTGGAAATCCGGACCACCACCACCCCAACTCACCCACAGTGCCTGAAACTCGTCTTATTATGACAATGACCTGTCTATAACTTTTGCTTGTTCTCCCCACCAAGTTTCATACCGATTCCTCCACTCTAAGCGTTTCCAAAGATTTCCGGCTCCCCCCTCCAACTCCTCCCAGTGTCACCGGATCCAGCCTGGATTTAAAGTGGGACATCTGAGGCGCGAGGTCTTTCTAAATATCAAGTTTCATTTAAATCCGATAACCCGTTCAATAGCTGAGCTTGCCACTAGATTCCGGATTCCCCATCCCTACACTCCCCCACGATGGTCGGATCAGAGAAACGACATTCTTAAGTCAATCTGTTCGGCTACCTGGCAAGCCTGTCAAGTTTTATCGTCCTAGCACATCAGGAAGTACCGAACTCGCAAGATCACTAGATACTCGCCCCCCAACTCCCCCACAGTGACTAGTCTGAACCGGTTCTGTCACTCACGTATGTTGGACTCGTGCTTGTTCTTCCCACCAAGTTTATTCTGGACCCTCTACTCTGAGCGTTTCCCAAGATTTCCGGTTCCCCCCTTCGACTCCCCCCAATATCACCGGACCCGGTTCGGATTTCCGGAAAATGGGGCTTCTGAGACGCGAAATCTTTCTACATAGCAAGTTTCATTAAGATTCGTTCACCTGTTCGCAGGTTAAAAATGCCTCACTGCCTCCACAATGCCTCCACCCCCTAGATGTTCGGATCGGGGAAACGACTCTTCTCAAGTCAAATTGTTTCTCCACAAGTTCATTTTCCAGCTTGAGTGGCTTAAGCCTGAAGAGGACCCTTGCCAAGAAGGGCCGAAATATAGCTCTAATAAAATGTAGCTGACTTATCCGTTTTGCACCATCAAATATCAAGTCAGGCTGTTCGGGTCCCTTACACGCCTGGCAAGTTATATCGTCCTAGCATATCAGGAACTACCGAACTCGCGGGAGCACTAGAAATTCGAACCACCCCCTCATCTCTCCACAGTGAACCGATCCGGTCCGGTTATGTCAATCACGTATCTAGGACTTGTGTTGGTTCTTTCCACCAAGTTTCATCCCGATCTCTCCACTCTAAGCATTTTCCAATATTTCTTGTTTCCCCCTCCAACTCCCCCCAGTGTCTCCGGATCCGGTCTAGATTAAAATGGGAGATGTGAGAAACAAAGTCCTTTCGTATATCAAGTTTTATTAAGATCCGACCACCT
Organism: Branchinecta sandiegonensis; assembly: GCA_030848855.1. Lineage (NCBI taxonomy): Eukaryota > Metazoa > Arthropoda > Branchiopoda > Anostraca > Branchinectidae > Branchinecta > Branchinecta sandiegonensis. Next base: position 28,047,575 of record JAUPMV010000002.1, read on the forward strand.
TTTCGTAAGTTAAAATACCTAATTTTTCCTAATTGTTCCTGATTCCCCGTCCCTCCACTCCCCCCCCCCCAGATGGTCGGATCGGGGAAGTGACTGTTTTCTAATTTAATCTGGTCCGGTCCCTGATAGGCCTGCCAACTTTCATCGTCCTAGCTTATCTGTAACCCGAGTGAAAATACAGACAGAGTCAATTTTAGTTCCCATGGCCCTATTGTCACGATACAAACCATGTATACGTGATTGTTCATTGTTTTGTATTGGTTCTATTTGCGTCTAAAGTTGCTATAGTCTAATAGTTTTGTATCATTCTCAGTAGGTACCTGTCAATCATTAATGAAGCGGCTTTTATGGTCTGGTATGGGAGCGAAAAGGTTGAGGACTCTTAGGGGGATAGAACCCTCAGTCTCAAGTCACTTTTGTTCTGAAGCAAAATGGTGGCGGAGCGGAACGGGATCGATCCTGCGACCTCTTTGTCGAGTATCGTGCACTATAACGCTCGCGGCTTTCCTGACTTGTTAGAAGGGCTGAATGTATGAAGTGTTACAGTATATGGATCAAAATAAGACCGAAATTATTTGACTTGCTGTCTGAGGAAGTTTGCGAGGAAATTTGTTTAAAAGAAATAGTCTAGTACAATTGGTCCTTGAATTATACATGTTTAGATAGTCCGCCTTATGTCTGACTTTTCTAAGGAATTTAAAAATAGATGGTCGTTTCTTTTGAAGTTATTCCTGTTTGAAGATTTCTTCTATTTGCGGGCGTCGAGAGAAAATGCACGAGTCTTCAACTCCCTAGTCTTACCGTCATTTTTTTTTTTAACTAAACCCAAATCAAGGTGGTACTACGACTTCCGAGGCCGACATGCTGGCTTTAGTAGAATCATCTGATAGGCGGCGTCACTTCTGAAATAGCAGTAGCATTTTCTTCGGCTTTTGCTTTTCCCTTTTCGGCTGTAGCTTTAAGTTTTTTTGGAGATTTTCACCTTTTGCAAAGTCGTCTTTTCTTCTAAGTACTTATCTCTTTTTCTTGGATACAAATTTAATTTTTGACAGATAGCGATCAAGTACAGGGAGTTCCCTTTTTGCAAGGCGCGAAGAAAGGCGAAAGTCGTCGTTTGCCTTTGTGACAAAAAGCAGGATATGGCCAAGGACCGTCTAGCAAAACGCAAAAAAATAAATAAAAAGCCGTTATAACGGCAAGTGAAAAGGCGAACAAAGACGCACCAGCAATTGGAATCAACCGCTAGCTAATTGCTTCGGATTCCGACCTAACTCTCCTTTCTTATTAATATGTTTGAATACTCATTGACTCTAACCTGACTTGGAATCAGATGTAATAAATGGCTCAAAACGGATTGAATAAAATTGGTCAGTTAGAATTATGTTCATAGCGATATTTTGATCCTTCTTGGCAAGCGTTTAAAGCTTTTCAAACCGAAGAGGATCCTTACTAGATAGGGCTGAAATATCACTGTGGAATATGTACATTTTAAGTTATTTCTTATTCGATTATACTTTTATGACAAGTAAGTTGGAAAAGATCTTAAATTATTGCGAATATGATATCCCCAAGAAAGGGAAGCGTAATTTCAGTTTTGCAATGTGGATTTTTTTTTGTTAATCTACTTTGAGTTCTTGTCTAGTCTTTTGTACTAGGTTACTTTGATTCTCTGTAGTTTCGATGTCAAAAGTATTGGGCATATTCAGTGCTTATGGGAAATTATTTAAACATACATTAGTTGTCTTTTGACGTTCCTGTAATTAGTCGAACGATAAGGGACGGGATGCGCATCAGAATTTACCGAAACGTGACGACGTGCGCGTCCCCTTACAAGTTTAAACGACTGAAGTTTTCAGCTAGATGGCATTCCCTTGAGAAATGTCCCAGTTTCCCACATTCAAAACATTCTTTGGGACGAGGACCGGCGGATTGACTGCGACATTGTCTTGCCAAATGCCCTACCCTTTGACAACTATAGCAACGCATAGTACGGGGTGCGTGACATTCCCGAGCAAAATGACCGGTTTTGTTGCAGTTGAAACAATTCTTATTCGAACCGCCAGGTTTCCGGGACTCGGACCTCCCATAGGAACCTTCCCGAACCCCTCTCGTGTCACGAGATCTACCCCTAAAGCTGCTTGTGTCATTCGACAGTCGGTTACTTTGTGACGGTTCCCGACGGCGAAACGTTGGGTGACTTGATCGCCGGAAAATAGTGCCGTCGATACGGTTATCTGGTATGTTTTCTGAAACCATACCATCTCGTGTGGCTCCATTTGCTAGTATACTAGGCCTAGTTTCGACTGAAGCGGAAGCAATAGTAGAAAGCACATGAGGCGACTTGGCTTTAGCAAATTCACGTGCACGAAAATCGTTTATCAAAAACTGTGTGGCCTCCTCAAAATCTTTGGGACACTTCGCGACCACCCGCATTCCTAGTTGAGGGGAAAGGCTGTCTAGGAGGAGGTTTTTCAAAAGATTTGAATAGCCATCAAAGCTTCCTTCGGTTGCCGACGGAATTTGATCAAACCCATAAGTTTCAAAGTCTTTAATTTCAGTTTTTCGAAAAACGAATTCGGAAGTTGTCTGTCCGTCCGTCTGTTAGCATGATAACTCTCGAAGGGCTTGATATATTTTGATCAAACTTGGCATGAGGACTCTTTAGATCAAAGTATAGGTCAAGTTCGAAGATGGGCTATGTAGCTCTGTATCTAGAGGTGGGGGAGGGGTTTGAAATTAAGGGAAACAAAAAATATTTTTTAAAAGCTAATGAAATAGTTGAACTAGGGGTAAGGAGACTTGCTGAATCCGAACATGAAACTTATTTTCTAGCCGAACAAACAGTTGCCCTGGAATCCGGCGAAAACCGGAAAATTTGTGAAAAGTAAAAGTTTAATCTTCAGTTTATTAGAGGTTCAGTTTAGGGGCAAAGAGGCGTGCTGAGTCCGAATATGAAAATTATTTTCTCTCCGGACAATTAGTTCGGCGGGAATCAGGCCAAAACCGGAGAATTTGTTTAAAGTAAAAATCTTACTTAAATTTTATAAGATGTTCGATTTCGGTAAGAAGACATGGTGAATTCGAACATGACAATCATTTTTTCCCCGGCGCATGATCGCTCGGAATCCGGTTGAAACCGGAAAATTTGTTAAAAAAAAATTTACTCTGAAGTTGATTAGAGGGTCGATATAGGGACAAGAAGAAATGCTGAATTCGTTTTTGAGTTTTAGTTTTTTTCCAGAAAAGTAGTTTTTCAGGAATCCGGCCGAAAACCAGAAGTTGTGCAGAAGTAAGTAAGGAAGGAGATACGACGTGGGCTATACCGTAAACCATATGCTGAATCCATATCTGAATATTTGACAGCGCAAAATGGACAACTTTGTGAAATTCAGCTGGCGCATCCGTTTTGCACTGTCAAGCACCAACTTAGTCTTCTCCAATTATTGCCAGTAGTTTAATTTGTTTCTAAATTTTATAAGTAAGAATGTTTAAGAAGTCTGTTGAAGACCGAATATCTACAAGACTGAATCGTCTGGAGCAGATATTGAAATTTTGGGATCCCATCGAATCCTTTGGTCTTGTTTCTCTTCTCATTGATTCATCGAAAAAGGGTTATAGTCTGGTTATAGTCGTCACATTTGTGCACTAGATATTTCTAAAGCTTTTGACAGTATTCTGCATTCTCAGTCTGTTCTTTAGAGTAATTGCATTAACCTTTCCATTATAGTTCTTCTTTGTTATTGGTATGGAAAATCTTACCTCCGATTAAAATCTAATGGTTCTGTTTCAGCGTCAGGGATTGCTGTCCGTTGTGGTGTAAGACAACTGGTGTACTTTCTCCTAGTATATTCAAAATGTGAATTACTGAAACGCTTGCTAATATTTCTTCTTCTCATCTCCTCGGTTTTCCAAATAATTCATATATTGCTTATGCAGATGACTTTCTATTAATTAGCCGATCTAGGAGCTAGTTATCGCGTTTGGTTCAGAAAGTTTCCTATTCTTTTTCCATATTGGACTCTCTTTAAATGTAAAAACATGCCAATATCTGTCTTTTAACTCTGTGTCCCGAAATGTCCCGAAATTGCTTGAAGTTTTCTATTCCCAAGTTTTGATTCTATTCGGTGGTTGGGTGTTGCCATTACTAAAAAGCATTCGTTCTTTCCGATCCCGGACGGTTTCCGATTGTAGACAAAAAATTCAATTGGGTTATTCGAAAATTGTTGCTAACAGGGGGAAATACTAACAGAGAGCTTTTGGCAAGCTATACTCTTCCTTCTGTGACCATCAGTGGCTTCGCAAGTGCATTTTCGGGCGGGGGGGGGGGGTGCAGAGCCAAAATTTTACCGAATCTTTCAAAAATTCTACCGAATCCTAGAACTAAGATTTCGAGCTTTAAATTATGGAACAGAAACGATTAAGTAGGAAGAGCAATAATAAAGGGCAGCATGAAAGACGATAAGCCAACTATTAGGCGGCGTTTTGGCGAAGCCCACATGGAGAATATATTTGTCGGGCATGATTGCATCAACAGCTTCTATCTATTAGAGCCAATAGAAAATTAAATCGAGCGCCGCAGGTCCCCTTTTTTCTGTATGCTAAAATTTAACTGCTTCTCTTAAAAATTCTATCATTTACCGTTGATTAAAACCGAGACTCTAAGAAGTTCCAGAAAACGGATGGAGCGACGTTCCGGCAGCAGCAGCAACTGTAGTCTAGTCAATATACTACCCATAATCACATAAAGTTAGCGCCGCAGGCGAAATTTGTTTTTGCTTTTTCCTGCCAAATTTAATTTCCATCCCAATTCTAGCTTTTAATGTTTCGAAATCTCAATTCTAAAAGTGGCTTAAAACCCCCGTCAAATGACGCGCCCTTCCACAAAGTAGAGAATATTACGAAAAGTGCTGCAGGCGGAATTTATCGATGATATCATAGATCATCCTTTTTGTGTGCGACCAGTGCTTCACTCGACCTCTTCTGAGTTTCGAGGATCGTGGTAACTCCCGAATCCTGGCAATTATGACGAATTAATTACCGAATCCCAGTTCTTATACCGAATTGTTTTGGTATCGAAAGACTGCCGAACAATATTCATATTCGGTATACTTTCGTCGAAACTGGAACAAAGTCAGGATTCGTGGTTAACTTCCTAATCCTGAAAATTATACTGAATAAATTACCCAACCCCTATCATGATACGAATAATTTTGAACCAATAGCTTATTACTAAGGAATCTCCATAAAATATACCGAATAGTTCCGGCTTCGAAAAATTGCCAAATGATTTCAGTAAATTCTCTCACCAAATTCGTGATAACGACCGAATGCTGGCAATTATACCGAATCCCGATCATTACACCGAAGAAATTTGTACAGATAGCCTATTTTGGATTCTGTATAACTACGAATCCCCGTAAATATATCGAACAGTTCTGCTATCGAAAAAACACCGAACAATTTTAGTAATATTTTGGGCCTTCGGCCCAAAATTTTTACCGAATCTCAAAAAGGTGAGGGGTGCTGCACCCCCGCACCCCCCTTGCGACGCCCCTGGTGACCATTCTATCCTTTTTCTATCTGGTGTTTCTCCTGTTTTAAGGAAAGAGGATATTAAAGCTATGCGATCCTGTTACTTTCTTTTTTGTAAATTTCTTCTTTTTCTCCCTCCTTTGCAAAGAAATTCTAAAATTAGTAGTCAGTACTCGCTTCCGGATATTCCTGAGAAATTGTCTGTTCTCCACGGAAAACTGTCCGAAGCGGCGTACGCGCGTCTGTCGACCTCTCATGGGCTTATTCGTCTGTTTGAGTCTTGAGTAGATTTTGTTTGTATGTGTTGTGTTTTCCCTATTTAGTCTTCTTATATTCTTTTGTACTCTACTGTCTTCGTCTTGCACGATTTGTGGGTTAAAAATAAATTATTGTTATTATTATTTAATAGTATTGTCGTCGAGAAGTTCACCTAACACTGACCTTTTTCGGACAATACAGGAGATATATCTCGATAACTCTTAATACTCATTCATCAGGAGTGAATATCCTTATGTGGCCTACCCTACGAGACAAACTAGAAACTTGACTCAATTCATTAACAGAGATTTTCTAGTTTTTCTGGCGTCATCATAGATTACCAAGGAAACGATCGTATCTCTAATATTTGTCTTTATACAGCAGGCCCCAAAAGCTCTCTCAAGTCCGCCAGACCGTCCACCGGTGTTACCGAAGGTGAACAGTTCAAGGTCAAAGCTCTTCCAACTGCTATCATAGAAAATGACTGCAATTGTGGATGCGCGGACAGTGGGCGTTGCAACAGACAACAGATAGTGGCAAATACCAAAGGTCAACATATACATGGAAACCATAAAAGGCGTAAGAGCATCAGCAACCCTCGGTGAACCTTCATCTTCATTTGGTAGAGTTTCAGAATGGCCACCTGTGGACGAGGTGAGGCAGATCTCGCCGATAGGATTAGAGAGGAAAAGGACACACACCTCCGAAGCGTCTGTTGACAGTGTTGAGCGAGTAGTACGAGTAGGTCCGACAAAGCGGGCTTTTGAGTGTGGAAACTTCGTTGAATGGACTGGTATGAGGAACGGTTTTATGCTGGAGTCGCAGGATTCGAATCTTGTTGAGAAGTCACTGCATCCCGAACTTAAGACTGAGTGGCCGAAAAGTTCTGTGAAGTTGTGCAACCACGAGCGGACACTCGAAAGAGAAGCTCAAGTCCAACCTGGAAGCTCAAGGGTGTCGACGTCTGACCAGAACTTCGCTCGCGCGAACATCTCATCTCAAGTGGTAAGCCCAACTACAATTATAGCCATTGTTCTTTTTTTTTTTAAACAAAAGAACTGAAAACACGGCATTTAAGAACAGGAGAGAAACAGAAACGGGTGATATGAAATAGTTACCCTGTTTTGTTTCTGTTCTGTATAGCAATTTTCAAAGAGGTGTAATAAGCAAAATAGCGCTATTCAAAGAGGAAGTGAAAACGTTCTTACCAGTGCAGAGTTCGGTTTTGCCAAGCGGATACAGTTTTTCGAGCTTCTAAAGATCAGAAAAAGTGTTCTTGTTTTTCGACAAATATGTTTTTCCAACTTAAGCGGTCTTTAGCCTGAAGAGGACACTTGCCAAGAAGGGCCAAAATATAGCTCCAATAAGATTCAGCTTACGAATCCGTTTTTCACTGTCAACTATTTCTAGTACAGAGCACCAGGTCTATACTGAATATGGGGTGGTTTGTAGCCTACTGGATGGTGGGTATGGTCCTCAGTGGATCATAGAAATTGTTCAGCATAGGTCATATGATTTTAACTTTACTACTTGGCGAAATTCCTTTCTTTCGTCAAATACTTAAGATATTAGAAAATAATATGGGATCTTTTTGTTAAATTGTTTTAGAAATCAATGATATGAAAACATATATCTAATCTCGTGTGGTAATCTGATTTTAGTCTTCTCAGTAACGTTAGAACAGAGTAAGCTGTCTGGGAAGTTGGGAGAAGTGTCTTCCGTACTGCTTAATACAGCTTTTTGGCGCTGCGGACGTGACCCAACTACTTGATGAGGCCGAGGAGTCAGGCCTTTGGTCTTTGACGCATTTCGGTTGGAGTGCGTAAGATAGGTCATCTGTTTTCAAGGAGGGCACTGCTTAAGGCTACGCTGACCGGCTCACCTTAGGAACGGCTTCGCAGGGATATGATACGATACTTAGTGACTTTCCAAATTCAAAATCAGATTAAATAAACCCCTCTCGATGCTTTGTCGAAAGCCTAAGGAGTCTTCCCAACCAGAGGCGTTACTAGCCAAAATGTTTGGGGGGGGGGGCATTCACCGACTGGCTGGTAATTTTTACCGACTGTTTTGGCAGAAAAACGACTGTTTTCAAGAAAAAAACGACATTTTTGAAGAAAATTGACTGGTTTTCAGAAAAACCGACTGTTTTGACGAAAAAACTGACTGTTTTCATGAAAAAAATCAACTGTTTTGACGAAAAATCGAACCTCAAGTAGAACCTCAAGTAGCTGAAATGACCCTCTGAGATGAAGTTGTTTTTTTCACATTTTTTTTTTCATCAGCAATTTATAGTCAAAGAAAAATCCAGAATTGCAGCATTTGTTTATAAAACAAGAGCTACGAGCCCATATGGAACTTGTTACGAGTAAGTGGTGTGAGAAACGAGAAAGTGAATCTGAGCATTTTTCCGGAAATTCCGGCGCCCCTCCCCACCTTGCTCTGTCCGGACCCTAAAATATGTCATCTAAGGCACACGATCTCTCTGCTTTCCTAGTTTCATTCAAATCATTCCACTCGTTTAAACCCTTTGCGAGCCACACCGCTTCTGGGACTCTCTCTCCAACTCCCCCCCTCCACTGTGGTCGAATACGACTCAGACACATAAACTTCGGATCTCTAACATCTCCTCTTCCCGTCCATCAAGTTTACCTCGAATCGGACCATATCTTCCAATTTCGGTTCCCGCCTCATCCTACCTTGGTCGGATCCGGTTCTGACGCCAAATGACAAATCTATGCCGCAAAAACTTGGTACTGTCCAACTTGCCCATTCGGCCCATTCTTTGTTTTTTGTGCATGTCATAAAGTTTCTGGACCCCCCCCCAACTCTCCCAACCATGGTCGCGTGGGGTTCAGCCGCATGCTTTGCATGTCTAGGTCATCAGGTCTTATCACCCATAAAGTTTCACTTGGATCGGACCATTTGTTCGCAACTTACGGAAGTCAGTAATTTCCGGATTCCCCCTCCCTCATCTCCACTAAACATGGTGAGATCCAGGAACGGAAATCTTCTTAGGCCGTTGTGTCGGGTCCTTAAGTCTATTCGGGCGGGTCCTCTGCCAAGTTTTATCGTTCTTGGCACATCAGGAAGTACTCGAACTCGCAATCACCGGAATTCCAGTAAACCCTCTTCAGCTCCCCCAAAGCCCCGATATGATCTGTGTCTGTCAAAAACGTATGTAATGCTTCTGCTTGTTCTTCCCACCAAATTCCATCCCGATCCCTCGATTCGAAGCGTTTCACAGGAAATCCCGTGCTCCCTTCCAATTCCTCCCTCCCCCCAAGTATCGTATTCGACCCGGACTTGACATGGGACATCTGAGACAGTAGCTTTTTCCACTTGCCGAATTTTATTCAAATGCGATCGCCTGTTCAAAAGTTATTGATGCCACTAGATTCCGGAATCCCCATCCCTCCACTCCCCACGGTGTTCGGATCGTGCAAACGGTACATTCAAGTCGGTCTATTCTGATCCCTCATATTCCTACCGAGTTTAATGATTCTAGTACATTGGAAAGTACCAAACCCGCTAAATCTTCAGAATTCCCCCCTCCCTAACTCCACCCACAGTGACCCTTGCCAAGAACGGACGAACTATCGTTGATGAAGCATCGTAGCTGACGCATCCATTGTATACATCATTTGAATAAATGTTTCAAAGTCAGCTTGGGCTCAAGGAATATTTACCCCCACAGTGCCCGAATCCGGTCCTGTTCTGTCAATGATATGAGCTTGGTCGTCCCACCAAGTTTCATCCCGATCCCTCCACTCTAAGCGTTTCCAGAGATTTCCGGTTCCCCCTCAAACTTCCCCGAAAGTAACCGGATCCGGTTCGGATTTGAAGTGGGTCGTCTCAGACACGAGGTCTTACCAAATCTCAAGTTTCATGAAGATCCGATCAGGCGTTCAGAGTTATAAATACCACAAAATTTCGGGTTCCCTCCCTCCACTCCCCCCATGATGGTTGGATTGAGGAAATGACTGTTTTGAAGTTCATCTTTCCGAGTAAGTAAGTAACTAATTTATTTCTGACCCGCCATTTGAAAAGCGGAGCGTGTAAAATAAAATAAAAGAATTAAATAAAACACAACAAATATAGTTCCTGATACGCTTGCCAAGTTTCGTCGTCCTAGCTTATGTGGAAGTGCCCGAACTAGCATAACCCGGACCGACGGACGGACAGAAATAGCGATCGCTGTGACATGAAAGAAGAAAAATAGTTTGCGGGTACGATCAAACGAATCAAATTTAAACATGAAAAGCTAATTAAAATTCCCAAGCATATTACCTACTTTTGTGGTTCGTAAAGAGCAGGGATACGCTTTTCCCATGTCAATGGACAAAATCTGTTTCAAGCGTGTCTAGTGAAATTGACGGTGGTGGAAAAATTCCAAGATACCCATTTTGTAGAACATTTTACGGGCTACAAAATGTTTTGAGCAGTTTTGCAAAGCTGACACAACGTTTGCCAAGTAGGCTAAAAATAAGAAAAAAGTGTCTTATCCGCCAACTCGCTGTCCGAGACTCGGGTAAACTCTGTTGCGATAAAAGAATAAGCGACAAAATGTTTGGAATGGATTTTAGAATTTTCGTTTGTTGTAGTTTTAGTTCCTTCTGTTCTCCAAAAAATACATTTTTCTCGTATCGTTTATAGCATGGGCTGTTATCGCACGGATGCATCAAGACCTGCAACCCTATTTGGACAGCAGAGGCTATTCACAGGTGTTCAAGAAGGGAGATCATGAAAACAGATTACTGTGCCAGATTATATAACAAATAATAAAATAGAAAAACGAGATTTTCGGTTTTTTTCTGGATCAGCTACTTACCCCTCCAAGATGATGTGCGAGGGATAAATACAATTTCGGATACTTCGGTTGCACTTCTGGCAAACCGTCCTCAGCGAAAAAAAACAAAACTAAATCATAAAATCCACCACAATCACAAAAGGAAAACGATGTGGAACAAACAGACAATAAGACGACATGTATCTAGAAACCAGAAAAACGATGCGGACTGAACGACATGCAGATAAAAATAAAATAACGAAAGATAAAATGTGCGTGTTCAAAGTGGATATGTAAAAATCTGTCATTATTTACAATTCTGAGTTCTGTATATATTTACAATTTACCATCCGTCTGATGAAAGCGCAGAAGCTTTCACCCAGAAAACGGCCCACTCCAAAAATCCATAAGATGTTTGTCCACTTTCAATAAAACCTTCCACAGAACGTCGTTTTCGTTCATCGTTTTCGTTCAAAATCTCGTTTTTCTATTTTATTTGAAATGGGTCAGCTTGGCTTCAAACCTTATATAACAAATAATTCAAAGGACTTCCAGTAATACGGCATGTTTCCATAAGTCAGTTGTATAGTACAATTCAATCGTGAAGCAAATGGCAAAAAAGAACAAGAGAGCCTTGAGACCTGTACAAATTCATTGGGAGGACTTGAAGTAAAATACAGGAAGTTAAAACTAGGACGCCCGATTTTGCCTAGATGTGTACTTAGGGAGATATCAAAGGATTACGCCGTCGCAAATGACACACCGACAAGAAGTGAGACAACTACAGAAAATTCGGATAATGACCACACCATCAAAACTCGGACAGCGTTCAGAGACTTTTTAAAATGCCCTGAACTTGAAATCTGCCGACGGCTCGTCAACGTACCCTATATATGTCTGTGTTGCGAAGCTCAAGTTGTCTAGCATATGTAACTATACTTTCTTTGTTCTTCCATTCAAGTAGGCTAATGAGTCTCTAAGAAACTTATTGCATCACAGCCTAGTTGATTTTCTAGCACTTGCCCTTCAGCCAACTGCTACATAGCTAAGAGGGGGGTGCTGCAGCTGCATTTCTGCGTAGAAGGGTCAATTTTTGTATTCGGTGGGAGCCACTGGTCTATATGGAATAAATCATGGTAGATAGATCCAATAACTTTCTTTGGTTCTGAGGCATTTAAGTTGTCATCAATAGTATGATCTTTCTTATCGAAATTACCTTGCGCTGGTCCTCTAATCTCTTTAAATGCCCTAGGAGTCATTAGCATAAACAGTATATAGCTGGCGTAATTAGACAACCCATTTCCACTACTGACCAATGTACTATTTATCCAGATTTGAATTTGTGAAAAATATTGCTGGAATATTATTTTCAAAGTAAACCTGTTCTTCAGCTTTTGGGCTTCCTTTCGTTGCTGTCTTAATACACTCAAGCTTGAGCTCCATGAAACTACTTGCCAGATCTAAGAAGGTGTCCTCATTTGAGCACAAACGAAATTCAATCGGTGTGTTGTTAGCAAGGGTCTGAATAGGAAAGAAAGGCTCAAAGTAACCATGTCTTATACTAACATTCATATGCTCAGCATGAAAAAGGTTTGGATTAGAAGGCACGCATGCACCACCATCAGGATGCGGAAGATATGACATTATCCCCTAGAGAAAATCAGCTTTAACCCTTCTGTTAACCGCATTGACACGTCGGGTAGCTTTTTTAGTGTTAGCTGATCTCTTGTTCTTTCGCTTAGGCTTGTGCTTTCTTGGTTTCGTATGTCTAGCACGTTTCCTTGTTATTGCAAGACTGATTATTTTTGGTGTCGGTCTCTTCCTTTTCAACCCTCGTCCTGTCTGTTTGAGTGATTGCCCAAGAGCTGAAGCGCTTTTTCGTAAGTTCTTTTTAAGGCTGTCTTCAACGTTTTGAACGCCTACAAAATCTGAAAGCGTGTTTGCTGCAAACGAGGCAGCATTTGGGAGGATATATTTCTTAGCAGGTGGTAGAAGGGAACGGAACATCTTAGAAAAACAGAACCAAGACCATATCCTCGCTGCTGACTTCTTCCATGCTAGAATTCCATACCAGATACATTCTGTGGTCGTAGGGTGTTGTAATAACAGCTGATATCAGAACAGAGGAACGGTTGACGGGTATTACGCATCTTTTAATAGGCCGAAGTGGCAGGTTATGACGGAGATTCCTCTAGCAAGTGGAAGAAGTTTTCCTGTTTCTGTTTTTAGTGACAGTTGGCACAGTTCTAACTCCTTAGCGTTTAAAGGGATGTATACTCTTTCAAAGATGTCCCATGAGTTAACTTCCTCTTTGGTGCTCTTCCGATTAAGTATCCTTAATAGTGGAACATTCGAGCTACCTACACGAACGTTGTCAGCAAAAGAGGCATAAACCATAATGGAGCAATATGAAGCAATATGATATGATATGAAGCAAGAAAGCCTGGTTGTAGGTCACCATGCTTACCATGAGTTTTCTCATACTCGTTCGTGATTTTTTGAATATTCTCCCGAAAACCAAGAATGTCTTTTATATCATCACTCATCCATAGCTTTTCGTTTTCTTTTAGCCCGCGAATTGACACTCTTTTATACTGATTCGAACATTCTATGTTGAGTCTGTTCCCAGATTTGCCACCATGAAGGTTGAGCATAATATCGCGACATAGTTCGTCAATACCTTCAAACTGTTTATACGGAACTACATATCTTAGGGGGCTAGGTACGTTCGAAGGCCAATTATAAGGTAGAAGTTGGATTTCGTAGTTACTATCCTTCTGGATCACATCATAAATATTTGTAATTATAGCCTGTATTACAGCACATTCATATCTTTCTTCAAGCTTAATAGGTTTATTGAACTTGGTCCAGAATTCAGAGGATTTATTTTCCACAGATAATGGGCTCTCAACATTTGAAATGAAGTTTATATAAAAATCAGAAATTTTTCAGTTCACTAGCATCTACCCATGAATCGAAATCTGTACGTATAGCCTAACCACCAATAACCAGGTTATTGGATTGGTTGCTTTAATTTCGGAAACTCGAAAAGTTTCCCTGCTCCACCAGAATTCGGATTTCTCGAAATTTGATTGAAAGCGGGGTATGCGAATCGCATCACCAATTTGAAACTTAGCTTTTGATTCCTTTGAGAAGACATAGTTTTTCTAAAATAAACTTGCAGAATTTTGATTATTCATATCTGCAGGTGCTAATTTATTAAGGGAGGAATGTGGTCTTTGGTTATAGGTGTCTACTATTTTGTCAAGATCATGAATAAAACTATGTGTATTATGAAGGCTGCAATTAATTGTTTGAAGCTTCTAATGAATCTCTCAGCAATAGCACACTTTATTTGCGAATTAGAATGATATAATTTTGTATTATGCTTTACTAAAACACGGGCAAAATGATCGTTCAAATATTCTTTCCCACGGTCACTTTGAAGAAGAGAAAATCGGTTTGCAGAGAGTATAGAATCTAATGCTGGTCCAACTTCTTTACCTGTTTTGGTCTTTAAAGCTCTAGTAAATACATAACGTGAAAATACACAAATAACAACTAGAATATAACGATAGCCACTTTTGCTTTTACGTTGCACATCATTTAAACTGCTAAATTGGTTTGGGCTAAATCGTTTAGCCCATAAGCAAAAGTTTTGCGATATTTTTTAGCTCTAAGATATCTTTGCCTATGTAGAGTGTAACTTTCTTCTCCTTTCAGAAAATTTTCCGCTTCTTTTAGGCTAGTACCAGCTTCTTTGGCAAGGTTATGAGGAGCTGAAAGGCTCCCTGCACCTCCTATGTTGCTATAAACTTCTCTCAGTCTTCTACGATCCATGGTTTTCTCAGCAAAGTCATGTGAGGTGAGATGTACTTCTTGTAGGATGCTCGACTTGTGTTTGGTGTGGAAGCTGAGATGCTGTCATAATTTGCATGGTCACTCATAGACTGGGAAGGAGAGAGTACGGAGCTGAAGCTAAGCTGTTTTGATCGTGAAATACGCTTAACCACGTTTTTATTAGCTATCATAGAAAGTGGAAACCTGATCTTTCCTAGATAGGCTATCAATGTGTCATCAGCAGCATTTAGTATTTTCCTTGAACTACAAAGATCGCTAAGTAAATCAATTATATTATATTTTATACCGGAAATGTCTACATTACTAGATTGAAAATCACTCTTGACCTCAGCTTGTCGGACTAAAAATTCCAGTACACGCTTTGCTTTGTTTTGATAGGAAGTGGGTAAGTTATTAATTAATTCCTTTACCAGCCTCTTCATCGATTGAAGGAGTCACAACATCACTTTTTCTTGTAAGCTGAGACCCTACCACTCCATCATTCAAAGTTGGGGGTGAAGTATTCTGTCTCGTTTTCTGAAGCCGACGTAAGGCGTTGTGCAATAACGTTAGCTTTAAGTCATCCGCGATTCGATTGTCTGACAGCAGTGAGGCAATATCGTTTTCAATCCTTTTCTCTGGGGCTAGTGCAACTTCATAAGGGATCAGTTTGGATGGCTTAGCCATCTTTGTTCTGATTTCTTGTAATTAATGAACCGATTAGAGAAGCAACAACCGGAACAAAAAACTTAGTATCCCTTTTCCTTTCTGCTTGAGATAGCGACGGTTCTGATGCCCTTTTTTGCGCTTCGATGGTTTTGTTATTGAATGTTGATATGCTTTCATTCGCGTACGGAGATCGTCTGACAGATCGATGTTATCTTTTCTCAGATTTTAGCATAGCTCACAAATCAATTTAATGCAACTATCGTTAACGTTTGCCAATATTGCGTTTCTTAATTTAGGAGAAGATTCGGAAAGAACCAACAGTAACGGATAGGTCTTCTCTAATTTCTCGATTATCATTTACGATTTCCCGTCTCTGACACCATGGGAAGAAAAACAGTGACTTCTTTTTCAAACTCGTCTGTCAAAACGCGAAGCTCGTCTGGTGTGGTCGTATTAAGATCAATTAATATATAACCAAAAGGAGTGGCTGTTGCGAAGTTATAACTTGATAATAAGTAACTCATTTGATAAGGAAATATTTGCTTGTTCAGGACGATTATGCTAGAGGAGTCACGTGGCACCTTCCAGATTGCTATATAGTTGCAGTTGAGTTGGAGCAGTCTCATAGTTTTTGATTGGCGAAACAAGGAATGCGTAATGAGAATGCAGCTTATTCTAGAATGGTGGGATGTAACTGTGAACAGATCAATGAACTCTTTCGAATGTTGGTCAATATGTTCGGCTACATCATCAAGGACGAGTAGACTGTCTTCCTGAAGTCAACCAAAGACACCATCTAAGCCATTGATAAAACGAATAAAAGGAACCTTTTTTTTTTCAAATTGTCTTATGCTGGTAGCCAAGCTTTATAAACATAGACAATCGAATCCTCAATATTTGGGATAATCAGTTTTTCCTTTTCTTCAATTAATCTATGACAAAATGTTGTCTTCCCGCAATTGCTAGGTCCATTCAGTATCAGTTTGAATGGTGCTTTAAAGCAGAACCTTCCCTCAGAAACCATGACATCTAACTGAAAGGAATGATTAGTTGAAAACAGCATTTATTATTTTAAACGTTGACAACTTTTGTGACATAAAACTAAATCACCTATTTATTTTTTTAAATTTGTTCATACCATCAATCTCATCAATGCCTCGGGCACAAAGTTCTTCCGTGTGACGCATAAAACATAGACACCTTAATGGGGAGTGGAAGGAGCATGCAGATCTTTCACACATCTTGCAGTAGCTCTTAAAATAGCGATGTAGCCCACAACCTGCAATTGCACAGTGTTCACATTCTGGGTCTAGTAAAACAGGGTTGCACTTGTCACACTGATTTGAAGTTATGTTATAATAGCAGTATGGACACGTATACATTCTCCTTCCTAGGCTGATGGTGGGTTGTAAAATTCCTCGGTGATCAGGCTCTCGGTGAAGGTTATAACTCTTCGTTCCGTCGGAGGCTTGTGTGTCTGAAAGTAACTTCCAATCATGCTAGATAAAACCTGATCGTCATAATCATGGAAATAACTTGGAAGATAGACTGTAAGAGATTCACCACGATAGTCAATTTGAATAATCACTGTTTTTCCATATTTAGAGTGACTCTCCATGTAGCTCAACACTCTATAAAAGTCAGCTTTATGAAAGCTTGTTAGCGGGGTATAGTTCTCCTTCGGGGGACCTGGGCGGTTCAGAACATCGTAGAAATGTTTCTTGCTTTGATCTTTTCTCAACTGTCCTTTCTTCTTGATATTCGTTTTCACTATTGGCTTAAATGACTCCTCTTCGTTTAAATAAGTTGATAAGTTAGCAGGAAAATCTTCTTGTGGTGGATCTGGGATATCAAAAGAAGCCATGCTCACCTTCTTCCTCTGAGCTAAAGACAACAATTACTTAGCAATCCCAAGGAAGATTCAGGTTTTATATCGACTGTATACGCCTAAAGCGAAAAAGAATAACTGGTTGAATCCAGATTTCATATCCGTGAATGACCTGATAACCAATGAGCACTACTGTCTCCTTATTTAAACAGTTGATTGATAAAAGGCGGCAGTAATGGCCCAAACAAAACTACTTCCGTTCTCGCTTCTGAATCCTTGATTCTCGTACAAACCACGGTTTTTGCTCCTCTGGCTTCTCCATTCTCGCTTTTGATAAAAACATTAATTTGGCAGCTCGTCCCTAACCAAGCAAATTTGACGGTGTAAAACGGATAAGTCAGCTAAATCTTATTTAATACTTGTCGGCGACATGTAAGGGCGATTTGAAGTTCCGTACTGTTGTGATAGATAGTCCTTCAGCCCAAGCTGAATGCGAATCAAATAAAATGTAGCTGAGTTATCCGTTCTACACCCTCACATTTTTTTTCTTCCAGTATACGTGTTTATGCATATTGAACACCTGCACTCTGTTGACTAGTCAGGGAGGGGAACGGAGAGAGGAAAAACGAGAATTTACCATCGGAGCAACTTCTTGATTCTGCAGAATCGCGAGGCTTTCCCTGTTCTCGATTCTGACAAAAACGCAAGAAAAAATGAATTTGCTTCATCTGAATAGTCTAAAATCGCGAAATAAGAGAATTGCGAGGAATTCGGATTAAAAACGCAACTAATGACAAAACCGACTGAAAGAAATTTTCCGGATTCGCCCAGAAACGATATAAAAATAGACCCAAAGACCTCTTAAACAAAAATCATTTAGATACTCTATTTGGCTCGAACTGATAAATATTCACAGACGGAAGGCTCTGGCAACTGATACTTCTACTGGATAAACATGCGGTTGAATTTATCAGGCCTGAAGTTTGGAGTGCCGTTTTACTGTCCGGATTGTCGCATGAAATGCCTCTTTTTTAGTTTACACCAATGCAATCTGTACGTTCAAGAGCGCCATCTGCTGTCTTTAGTGTCGTCGTTCATGTACATGGAAAGAAATTCCTCATCCCCGTGATGGAAAATGCCGCTTCCGTCGGATGGCTAGCAGAAGAGGTTGCTAGAAGATTCTCCAGTTCTGAGTAAGTGTTTCCTATCGCAATGATGGAACTACGCGATTGCTTGTAAAATCATAAGCGTAGCCGTTCATACTGATTTATCTGTACTAAGCAAGAAACAACAACTTTTTAAATTAGAGCCGGAAAGCAGACAAAATATGCTTGGCTAGGGCTCTCTGCCGTCGCAAATAAAAACAAAAAAGTTATCAGCTGAGTAAATCAAGGAAAAAAGATATAATAAATGTCGGTTAAGGTACGTCATCAACTAGAAAAAAATATGGTTGAAGCCAATCCGATCCATCTGCTCAAGTCGGTCTCTTTGTATTAAACAAATAATTCGTCTGGGATCTGGAGCCCACCAATTGAGCACGAGTTGGACTTGTTTTGTATTAGGATTATCAATGTCGGAGGAGCTTTCCGTAAAACGGTACTTATAGAATTCTAGAAAGGAGGCAGGAAGCGTCAAACGAGTATCCCCCACCAGTTACTTCAGTCGTAGTTGAGGGCTCATGAAGCAGGCGATTATACATGGTGAATGGCTCTTGGCATATGTGGGAATTGAATTTATTTTTTCACCTTCTCTTATTGTCCACCATTCCAATGAAATAAAATAATTTGCGATTTATTCCTTGTCTCCTTTTTTTTGGGGGGGGGGGGGGAGATGTTGGAAAACCTGTTTCTCCTTTGCATTTGAGCCTCTCGATGCAAAAGCCTGTCGAAATGAAAAATCCCAGCCTCATCCGTTCAACCTCATTGTTCAGATTTTTTTATTCAAGATGTTGGGCAAGATTGTTTGTCGAATCCTTGGAGCAGGTGAGCCGTCGACTTTTTGTAGTGGGGAAATCGTGGGAGGGGGGGGGGGACATGCCTCCGCAACGTCTAAGTATCCCTGCATAACCCTGCTGATGCCACCCTTTTTCTTTTCGTGGTTTTGAACCGGTCACACACATTTCTGGGCATCGTTTCCTCAAGGTCTGGGCCTGCCTCAACGTATTGTCATAGTGTTCAGACGTTGGGGCACCATGCCCTGCAGCAAGGGCATACTACACCCATACGAATCTGGTAAATTGAGGACCTGTAATGAATTCAAACATTTTTATGGTGGTTCATGCCCATTTCTCTAAGAATGTCTTGGATATCATACTTAACATCTCTAGAAATTTCTCAACTTACACTTTGAGCACCGTAGCCTAAGAAACAAAGCAAAAGTTCAAGTCAGATGACGAGGCTTTGCGAAAAATATTTGCACTTTTTGCAAAAGTAGTTTTGATCAATTCAATTTTTTACTTAATCATCTGTGACTTCATTTAGAACTAATATAATGCTTGCTTTAGGTTTCTAAAGACTTTGTGGAGAATTTCCAGTAGTAACAATAATATTCCCCATTTTTCAGTCAAGCTCAGAGAAAGCCAATCATAGCTCTTGTGAACGAAGAAGCTGTCTCTCTCTCGGGAAGTGACTTTGTTACTGTCGTCGTCAAAGAAGGAGAGCAGCTGTTAGCAGTCATCCAGGGATGGCAGTCCGTTCCACTCTTCCAGAAGTATAAGGAAATTTGTGCCAGGCAGAAATCTAGTGAGTAAAATACCTAATTAACCATAAGCCTATGACGCGATAGACGTATAAAAGAATATCCAGAAATATAGGAATCTGTTTTTAAAGCCAATGAGGTTGGATTGCCTCACGACACTGATGACATGTTTTCTCGGCTCGTTATTCCTGTCTAACAGGCCCAATGAGAGTCACCTTGTACGAGGCTCTTGTTTCCTAGTACTATAGGCAGAGGAAAATACAAATGTGCGAACGTGCACTAGCAGCCCCAGCGGCCATAGCCTACTAATTGGTCTTTTTGTCTTTGACGTAGCGCTAAGACCCTTTGAGCCGAAAAAAACCTTAGGGCTGGTGGAGCTGCTATGATAGACATTTTTTTGTTTTTATTTTAATGTCTTACCCCACTAGTCGTTCTTTAGCTTAGCCGCTCACGCTGGATCCTCTGAATCCAAAGGAGTTGAGGAACCCAACTAAAGGGAAAGCTACGGCTTGGGTCCAAAAAACGAAGAGTTTTGCAAGAAGCGACTCTCCTTAAATCTGACAGGTATTAGAAAGGTAACGGAGCAAGCCCTGGAATTGGAGTACCTGGGAAGCACTGTGGAGAAGATCGATAAAGAAAGATATTTGCTGAACAGCACTGTTATCTGGGTTCATATACATCAGCCAATGCAAGACATATCAGGTAAAAGGGATCCTTGCCTTTGAGACAGAATCTCTCCGCAGAATCTTCAATATTATTTAGTAGCAGCGGTCCAGCCTGTAGGTTCGAAGGCTAACTGGCACAACGATTTTTAACTGAACTTATCAAGACCAAAAGATGGGGAGACTATACTTGGGCGGCTACGTCATCCTTATGGATGAATCCAGAGAAAGACGGTTCAAAATTTGTAGCGGCAATGAAGACGTCGACCGGGAAGACCAAAAAACAAAATCTATCTCCCCGTATCAGAGAGACCTTGCAAACATTTATGTGAGTCTGAAACTTAAGTTGGAGAAAGGCTTCCAACGACAGCAGCTGTGTGAGCCTCCTCTGTTCTGGATGGAAGCTTGGCTACTATGAGAAGTTGAAAAAATTACTTCTCCCGCAACCTTCGCTTTGCTTTTCCAATCAAATTGCCGTACCAAGCGGAATATTACCATAAAAATTGGTTGCAGATTTGTGAACTCAGTGTTGGAAAAGTTGGAAAAGAGCCGATTATTTTATATGTTTAAACAGTTTATTTAGTAGTAAGATTTGGTTCTTTATGTCACACCTTAATTTGTCAACAGCATCATGCAAATAAAAATGCGGCCATGGCTTTAAAATACCAAAAGCTTCATCGTCATTGAGCTACCTCTAAATATTGTTCGACTGCGCTAATGTTTTTCCTGAAAATTAAATTCTGACATAGGAACAAAGTGAGAGGTCAAGAAGATACTATTTTTGAAGTTAAAAAATGACCTCCACCCTTCTGCTAGCTGGTCGCCTACCAAACAAGTCAGACGGAATAAATTTATTACTTTGTTAACGTTTAGTTCAGTTTTCGCTATAAGATACATTAAACATCACAGCGGAAAATGGCACTAATCCGGGTCCAGCAGTGGTCTCTTAATTCAGGAGCTGTATAAAAAAAGTCGTTTAGCTGCAAGGAGCCAGTAACAAGAAGATCCTTACCACCATACACGATGAGCAAGCTAATTTAACAGATTGAGTCTACAGAGTCCAACCTACTTTGGCCTTGACGACTTGATAAGTCAGCCACGGGAAAAAGTAGGAGGCCCAGTTCATCGCATTAAGTGACAGGACAGTAAATACTTTGCAGGTAGGAAGAAACAAAGGACTTGTCCTGCCTCATAAATATAGTTTAAAGCTGAAAATGCAAGAGTTCTCTAAAAGTGATCAAGTAAAACATCATTTTTCTAGTCACATACAGCAACATCGAGAAAGCAATGGAAGTGCTTGAATTTACAGATGTATTCCAAATTCCTGGTAGCAGTATGAAAGAAGCCAGTCTGCTTCCAGCCATAAAGGCAATAGGAACATACTGTTCAATTGTAGAGATTGACCTGACTGGACATCAGCTAGGTGATGAGAACTTACAGGTAAGAGTAGCCAGTTGCATAGATGGGAGCAGAAGGGGTAACCTTCCCCGCGAATATCTCAAAAAAAAAGAGAAGACCTCTTGTTTATCATCATGCCACTGGAAAGTCAGCAGGTATTTTTTGGCTCACTTCGTAAAAGTTAAAAGGGGATTCTAAACTAAGAGATGAAAAAAGTATTTTTTCAATAAATACTCCTTGGGCCAATGCTGACTGGTAAACAAATATTCGAACAATGCACAAAACGGATACGTCAGAAGTATCCATCTTATGCATTGTTTGAATATAATATTTTGCAAGCTAATATGAGAGTCGATTCAGGGGTAAGAATACACGTTGAATCGAGAACTGAACCGTTTTCTCGCCGGACAACCTTTCATGCCGGACAAGTACTTTTCCCGGAATCCAACAAAAACCGGAAAATTGGTAGGGTGAAAGTCTTATCTCAATTTGATTAGAGGTTAAGCACTGGTCGATTAGGGCTTCAGTTTAGAGGTAAGAATACATCCTGAATCCATATTTGAAGTATATGTTCCCGCCGGACAAGCAGGCTGACCGGAATCTGGTATAAAACAGAAATTCGGTAGGAGTAAAGTTTATTCTGAAGTCGATCGGAGCATCCGGTTAGGAGCAATAATACAAACTGAATCCATGTGTGGACCTGAATTTTCTCGCTTTAACTCGTCCGGAATCCGGGAAAAAACGGAAATTTTATATTAGCAAAAAAAAAATTAAGTCGACCGGAGCATCGAGAAGGGGCTACCAATACATGTTGAATCCAAATTTGAGCTTTATTTTGTCACCGGGAAAGTAGTTTGACTGGAGTCGGGCCAAAACCGGAAGAGACAAAAGACAAAATTCCGATTTCAATAAAAATTGATTTGAGGATGTAGGTGTACCCGAAAAAGCCAGGTCGAATGAGGAAATACTATTTATTCTCGCCTCAGATGTCTGTCGGAATCTAGTCAAAACAAGATTTTTTCGAACGATCCTAATTCTTCGATATGATTTTAGCTGCATAGTTTAAACTGACATCAAAAAACAAATATACCCCTTTGGGATCCCATCAAAAACTTTGGTCTTGTTTGTTTGCGTTCACAAATTGTAAGATCATAAATTACTTCTATAGGTTCTCGTTGCGTCATGGGGAAATCATATGAGAAGTTTGCGAAGACTCTGCCTCCGAGCGACTGGCATCACAGAGATGGGGCTAAGGAAGCTAGCGGACTCACTTATGCCGGAAAGCCAAGGAAGTGGAAGAAATGGTCCTGTTCTAGCTGTAAGTTCGATAAATGTGCAGGAGTGCTGCCATTTGCTCTCCATATCGACTCAGGTCGTCTTTTTCCGTAATTTAATTTTTTAACTGTTAAAATTAGCTTATAGCAAAAGTAGATTCTAATCAAATGTACACACAATGGACATCTTACGCCGTTGTTATCGTACGAATTCGCTGGGTTGGCCGGATTCCTCGGAATCTGGTGAAACAAGAATCTATCTGTCTGCGTTGTAATATTAGCGTACCGGGTAAATAGATCTATCGCGATCTGAATTAAATTGGAAATTTCGGAAAGGAAAAAATCGTCAGATAAGACTTGTAAAGGTCGTGTGTAGAAAGAAAAAAAAGAAAACAAGTTTGATTCAAATTTTCTGTGAATTGATATTCCAATTTTCTTGTGAATACTGATATTCCAATCGCTATCTGCTGTTGACCGAAAATAAAAGACAGAAAGGAATTTCCTATTCAATCTGGTTATGTGATTGATTAGGGATATGTAATATGTTTACGAGATCTAGCGAAGACTCCAAATCTGCAAGACACGACATTCCTGATGAGACAGTCTAATAAATAGTACAATTTGGGATCCTATCGGAACCTTTGTTATTGTTGTTCCCATTGTCCCACTGTTATATCCTTCCATCCGTGACCTCAAACTGAGTTTTTTTGCTAATTTGCTTTTGGCGGCGAGGGTTCTTTCTTTCTGATTGACTCTTTAGCTCTGGAACGCCCCACCGGTTACCCAAAGCGTCGCATACTAGTACAGTTAATATAAGGTTTGATCGCAAACAAATTGCAGCAGAAATGATTTTTACACCATCTTGTAGAGAGAAAGAAGTATACAACTTATCAAGATTTGAGAAACCTAGTGGGGTGCAAAATTCGTATTTTCTTAGCGTTTTATCTTTTCTTTACTATCTTTCAGCTGAAATTTTCGATTTTCTTGAGGCTTAGTGTTTCCTTCATTGGAAGTATATTTCGACTGTAGTTTTCTGTGTCGAACAAGAATATCACATCAGATTAAAGATACGGTCCACCGAAAGTGTTTCACATTCATCAATGTTAAAAGATATAACGATTTCTATTCCATCATCTCATTGTTCGCACTTAGGACCTAATAAAGACCCATATGAATGTGTTAGAATAGCTGATTCATAACTGTGCTGTATTTATTGGTGACTTAAAGGCATCATTTGTCTTTCGCACTACTTTTGTTAGGTGTACGAATTGGCAGATGCTATGTATAACTTGGGGTGAATTTAATTGCGACATGAGTAATCATTCGTTTTCGTTTAGGCCAGTTTTCGACCCTAAGACAAAATTGCTATGTTTTCTTGGCTGCGCATCTCTATGTGTGGCGAGCCAAGCTTAGCATGAACAGGTCTAGGACTGCCTTAATAACGTAGTTATCCAAGGAAATAACTAAATACCAAGTTTTACGGGTAGAAGCAATATTATTAGTCGTCACATCATACAATTAGTCATGCCTAATATATAATAATATAATATAATATAGCCTACATATATGTAATTATTAAAATCGCTAAAACCATCCTCGTTCGGTGTTTGCAGATGTTCTCGTCGGGCCATGCTGAGGCATCTCTTCTAGCGACAACTTTGAGCCGACGGTTGTCTGTAGTAGGTTTACAAACCTAAGGTCGTCTTTTGGGACTAACAACACTAAGCCTTACGAAAATAAATAATATCAGCTGAAAAACAAAAATAGCTTTTAAAACTCTAAGAAACTCGAATTTTGCACCCCGCTGTGTTTCTCAAATGTTGCATTGTTGTACAGTTTGTTTGGGATCTTAAAACGAAGTGGAGGGATACCTATGACATCGCAAACGTTATCCGTCTGTCTGTCTGTGAGCCCGATAACTCTCGAAGGGAATGAGATATTTTGATGAAACTTGGTGGGAGGATCCTTTGGGGCAAGGGAAGGTCGAGGTTGTGGATGGGCTCTATAGCCCTACATTTAGGAGTGGGGGAGGGGGTTCAAATTCAGGAACAAACATAATACTTTTAAACAGCTAATGAGATGAATGAGCTAATGAGAAAACCATTTTCTCGCCGGACCAGTAGCTCGCCCGGATTCCGGCCAAAACCGGAAAGTTTGTTAAAAGTAAAAGTTTTTATTTGTAGTTGATTAGATGTCCGATTTAGGGGTAAGAAGAGATGCTGATCCGTATATCACAATCATTTTTTAGCCAGATATATAGTTCGTCCGGAATACCGGAAAATTTGTTATAAATCACATCTTCATTTGAAGTGAATTAGATGTGGGGTATAGTGGTAAGGAGATACGCTGTATTTGCTTTTTAGCTTAATTTTTTTGCCGGACTACTGTCCGGCTGTCTGTGAGCACGATAACTCTCGAAGGGAACGAGATATTTGGATGAAACTTGGTGTGAGGATTCTTTGGTTCAAGGGACGGGTCGAGTTCGTAGATGGGTTCTGTAGCTCCCGAACGGCCGATTAACTCAGTTTGTTGGTGCCCTTAACTGACCTTGCTGATTTTATCGGACGCGCTGCCAGATCCCACGATAAGACTTGATTTGTTTCTAGATTTTTAAAATAATAACATCTAATTGTCTGGATTAAATATTAAGTTTTTGGGATCCCATCGAATAAATCAATAAATAAAGCTTTGGTCTTGTTTCACTACAATATGGTGTACACATCTTTTCTATTGCAATTTTAGTACAGTCAGAGATGATTTTCACACCACCTTGTAGAGAAAAATAAATGTACAACATATCAAAACTTGAGAAACGTAGCGGGGTGCAAAATTAGTGTTTTTTAGCGTTATAAAAGCTATTGTTTTCAAAACGTATAAGGCATCGCAATGACATCGCGAAAGTTGTCCGTCTGTCCGTGCGTTTGTCAGCAGCTTCTTTTCATGTTCAGGTTCGTTTATTATTTTCATTAATTGTACACAGGTAAATTAAAAAATACTCCCGGCAGAGGGCAGAGCACGAATGGCACGGGAGTGATAAATGAAAACAATTAGCTTCTTAAAAATACAAGAAAAATATTAGTACTCACCAGTTCAAACTCGCAATAAATAATAAAAATAATTAATAATGTTAATTAATTAATAAATATCTGGAACCAACAAGAGGGGCGCATCCAACATCAAAAAACCAAAACAAATCCCTCCCAACCCTAAAACTAAATAAATGATCATAATCTATAATTAATTTAATTTTAATACAACAGTTTTACTTTAATACTTACTAATTACAAATTCTTTGAATTTTTTTTTTATACTACCTGGAGACAATCCTTTTATATTATTTTTGTATTTGTTGTAATTAGTGGCCAAACTATACTTCAAGGAAACCGGGATCGCTCACATCTGACGAAAGGCTGGTGAGCACTTGATGCTTGTCTAGTCATGTACTGATGAGTTGGTTCCAGGGGAAGCAGGTCGGACATTTGTAGCAGAGATGGAAGTAACTTTTTGGTATATTTCACTGCAAACAACACTGTCACAAATGGTATGAGTAGTGTACTAGGTAAAATATTGAGGTATGTGTAAGCGCTCTTTGTCGGGGACGATTCTGGTATAGACGATGGTGCAGGCAGGTAGCTCGTAAGGATTCGCGTGACTTTATTTTGTAGCACTTGAAGTGGGCGAAGATGGGTCTTGAAGGTATTGGCGTAGACGATCGCACAGTAGTTTGTGTACGAATGAACCAGAGAAAAATAGATGCATCGCATTGCATGGTAAGGTAGAAGAGGACGGAAGTGCCTCATTATCCCAACATTTCTGCTCAGCTTGATACGAAGCTTGTCAATTTGGGTCTTCAATGAAAAATTTTCGTCCAAAATAACTCCGAAGTATCTGATCGTCTCAACTCTCTTCACTTTTAAGTCACTTTTTTCGATCACAGTTTCACTTAGCTCTGAAAACTTTTTTTGAGTTCTGGAGTACACAATAAACTTAGTCTTGTCGAGTCGAGCGGAGACCTCCGACAGATTTTGTCTGAGAGAAGATTCTTGTCGAGCCTTTACACTACAGGCCGTATCATCAGCAAAGAGCACGGTCAGTCCTAGTTCCTCTAGTGAATGGGCGAGGTCATTGATGTAAATTAAAAATAGTAGAGGGCCTAAGATAGAACCTTGGGGGACCCCGACACTATTTGACTGTAGCACTTCAGACGACGAAATGTCACCCCCATCTGGATGTTGCTTTCGGTCATTTAAATACGAGGTAATCAGGTCATTTGCTGGGCCTCTGATTCCATATCGATCTAACTTAACCTTCAGTATTAAATGAAAAATCGTATCAAAGGCCTTTTTGATGTAAACAAATATTGTCGCCGCTGTTTCTCCGTTATCCAATGCGTCGTGGATAAATTGAGAGATGACCAAAATGGCGTGTTCGGTGGAGTGATTCTTCCTGAAGCCAAATTGCGACGGAGTGAAGAATCCTGTGCTCATCAAAAACTTTACAATTCTGTTGTAGAGACATCTTTCAAATAATTTCGAAAATGCTGAAAGAATAGATATAGGTCGGTAATTTGATGGGTTTGTTGGGTCTCCCCCTTTAGGTAAAGCAATGATCCGAGCTGTTTTGAGGCACTGAGGAAATGTCCCCTCCTTAAAACAGATGTTAATGATGTGCGCTAAGACTTCCGCTATTGCCGGGATAATTTGTTTGAGTAGGTTAGTCGTGGATCCATCTGTTCCTGGTGATGTACCATTCTTTAGTAGTCGAGTGATTGTAACCAGTTCTTCTGAACATACGGGTGTAAGAAATATCGACTTTTCACTGACTGGAGGTAGAAAAGACGAAAAGTCTGCGTTATTCTGATTATCACTGGAAGCAATGATATTAGCCGTTTGTTCGCCAATTTGTGCAAAGTGGGTGTTGAGGAGCTCCACTACATCCTGCTTGTTGGAGGCGCTGGTATTTCCATCCGTCGATTTCATTTCGTGTGGTAAAGTTTGCGTACAGGATTGGCCTAGGTGTTGGTTGATTAGTGACCATGTTTTTTTGGTGATCCTTCAGCCTCAGAGAGAGCTTTTGTGTAAAATGACTGCTTCGCTTTTTCTCAGGATAGCCGTGAGTGCACTCTTATACTTAGTGAATTGTAGTTTATTTGCCTCACTCGGCCTCTCTTTGTATAAATGATAAAGCATATCTTTCCCCATTCTAGATTGCATTAGGCATTTTTTATCCAGGGATTTCTTGGTTATCTTCTACCTCTGATTGTTCGGGGAGGACAAGCTTCATCTAAAGTGGACTTAAATTTAGCCATAAAAAATTCAGCAGATGTATTGAAGTCGATAGCTTCGTAGCAGTCGCTGAAATCGGTTGTTCTCAGTAGAACATTTAGTTTCTCAATGTTTTTTTTTTTGTAAATTTCTTACTCTTTTAGGTGGTTCTTTCTTTTTTCCTGATTTACTTTCTATGTCTACCATTACAAGAAAGTGGTCAGAAGAATCTTGGATAGTTACGTTGCATGACTTAATCTTTAATTCAGTGAATATATTGTCAATAAGAGTCGCGCACGTTTCTGTGATTCTTGTGGGTACCTTGCATGCAGGCAGTAGACCATTAATTAAGAGTAGTGACATCCAATCAACAGTAGTAGAAGTTGTCCTTATTGCCTCATTTTGCAATTCATATAAGTCAATGTTGGAATCCCCCATCAGCACCAGTCTTGGATTTTGCTTCTGAATACCTGATAGCAACAATTCAATCTTTTCCAAGAAAACCTTTACACTTGAACTTGGCGGTCTGTACACCACTGCAAATACAGTACGTTCGCCACCCAAATCAGCTTCAATCACTAGAAATTCAAAAATCATCCTTCGTAAATATAATCAAACTCACGTAACACTTTATGAGATACACCATCTTTAATAAATATTGCCAATCCTCCGTGTTTCTTATTAATCCTTGTTTTGCTTATACGAGCGTATCCTTGGAGGTTGGTAAGTGCCAACGTTTCAGTCGTTTCTATTAAGAACGTTTCGCAAGCTCCGAATATATCAACTTTGGAATCAGGAATAACTGATGACAAACACTCAGCGCTACTCAGAAATCCCCTGCAGTTAAAAACGCCAGCCTCAGCCCAGATGGATTATTACAACGTGGTATCATCTCTGGTACAACATATTTATAATTTGGGGAATGTTCTAACTTATCAACTATTTTATCTTTATCACCCACCCCCTTAATAAAATCACAAATATTTAGAGGACTTGCTTCAAGCTGTTTCAGTCGACCGCACCCTTCGTCAGTTCCGATGCTACTAAAATTTAATATCACTTACCAGGGATGTAGTTTGCGAGTTTGAGCTGGAGAAAAAAAGACATAATTTCAGTACCGATAACTCACGATAACTCTCGAAGGGATATTTTGATGAAACTTGGTGAGGATTCTTTGGATCGAGGGACAGGTCGAGTTCGTCGATGGGCTCTGTAGCCCTACATTAAGGGGTGGAGTTTCAAATTAAGGGGCCCACAGAATAATGAATTAGACAAATTAATGGATTAAACTTAAATTAATTAATTAATTTAACATAATTAGACAGCTTAACAGCAGATGAAATACGTGATTTAGGGGTAAGAAGACATGCTGGAGACGTATATGAAAATCATTTTCTCGCCGGACAAGTAGTTCTCCCGAAATCCGGCCAAAAACGATTTTTTTTAAAAGTAAAAGTTTTATTGATGTTGATTAGATGTTGTATTTAGGGGTAAGAAAAAATGCTGAACAGTATATGAAAATCGTTTTCTCGCCAACAAGTAGTTCGCCTGGAATCCGGTCAAAATCGGAAAATTAGTAAAATTAAAAGTTTTATTTGAAGTTGATTAGATGTTCGATATAGGGATAAGAAGACATGCTGAATCCATACAAGACAATGATTTTCTACCCAGAAATGTAGTTCGCTCGGAATCCGGATGAAACCGGAAAATTTGTTATAGCCTCAGTAAAGGTTTTTTCTGATTTTGGGGATGTATGCTGAATCCGTATATGAAAATTATTTTCTCGCCGGACAAATAGTTCGCCCGGAATCCGGCCAAAAACTGAAAAGGTTCAATAAGAGGTTCGATAAGAGCTTCGATTCGATTTAGGAAATCCGCTGAATTCGTTTTTATGCTTTAGTTTTTTGTCGCACAGATAGTTCGCCCAGGATTCGGCCGAAACTGGAAACCGAACTTGTTCAGTTTCTTCAAAGTAGATATGACTGACGTATACGGATAAACACACATGCTGAATTCATATCTTATGTTGATTATTATTCGTTGGTATGTATGGTTAGTATGTTTCTAAATTTAGTAGTAAGAATGTTTAACTAAGTTTCCACTAACTTTCTGGAATCACTATCGGGAAATGCTGCTTCGGTTTCCAAGCAGCCTGAAACCCACTGGAAAGAGACTCCAACTTTGCTTTCCAGCTCGCCAATACCCTCTTTATATTCAGTCTCACTCGAGTCGAGAGTCTGGTCACAGCCTGGTCTGGTCAAACCGAGAATCCCAACCTTAGAATCCCTAGACAAATCCGTCTGTCGTCTCGGACCATTCAAAATTAAACCATCACAAAAATGAGACGAAGAACACAACCAAAAACCAGCTTACACCTGGAAGCCACGGAAAAAAATGTTGCTGATGTAGGGAAGCGGAGAACGGAGAAATGACGGAGAAGCAAACGCTGACTAGGAAGTACCGAGGTAAACGGCGCAACATGGGAGAATCTGTTTCAGTTCCAAACTTCCCGCGAAGAGACCGCACAGTACCAGCAAGTACCACAGTACCCTTCCCCTAAAAGAAAAGGTCCAGCAACGACTGGAAACCGATGGCGCTACCACCTTGCACAAAGCACCGAAGAAAGCCAAGGCCCTAACCAACAACGCAAACCAGTCACCACGAAGCCCCAAATGGCTCATCTTCGTAACAACTAAATTCCAGGACAACCCACGACCTGTCCCCAACAAGAACCTTGAGCCCCTTGAGGCTATGAACGATATGAAAATAATTTTTGAACTTAGTAAATATGAAAAGCTCATTAAGAGCGTAATAATCAGAGACCCACCTAAGGGGACCAAGAGATCCAGGACTCAGCTCCTTTGAGCCCGAAAGAACTAGTGGACCAAAACTGATGAATCGAAAAGAAGCTGAGACAAAGATGGACGCAGCTTTCGTACAGTACGTAGATGTGCGACTGATCCCGGAGGCAGTCATCCTAAAGTTCCCTCGGGAACTAGACTCAAAAGACGACCTAAGGTTGCTGAACTTACTTTCTAGAGGCAACCTTCGGTCCAAATTTGAAGCTCGAAGAGATGCCGTAGGGTAACATAGCTCGAAGAGAACATCAGCAAGCACCATGTGAGGACGATTTTAATAGTTACATATATGTCGGCTCTATCCATATATATTACAAATATATATATTGAAAGATTATTAACGATATAGAACGATTAATAATTGGTGCTACCCGTAAAACTTTGTATTGAGTTTATATCCCTGGATAACTACGAATATTTGGGTAAGCCTGTCTTAGACCTGTTCAGGCTTAAGCTTTACACACACAGGCTTGAGTAGACAATTAAAGACAGCCCGTTTTGTCTTAGGGTTGAAAACGGTTTGATAAGATAAAGGATAGATTACTCATATCGCAATTACAATTCACCCCAATTTTATATACAGTATCTGCCTACTCATGTGCCTAACTAGGAGGGACAAGTGATGAGTCTAAAATTAGTGACGTCAATCAAATATAGAATAATTAAATAATTATTAAATAATAATGAGTAATTATTAATAATGAATCCCGTACAGTTATTAACTGGCCATTCAACACATCCATTCGGGTCTCTATTCGGTCCTAAGTGCAAACAACGGATAACATATAGAAATATGGATTTCTGGAATAGGGATGAATGTGAAACGCTATCTTCACTATCTTTTATCTGATGTGATATTCGACTTCAGCAGAAATGTGTTTCCCATGAAGTAAACAAAAAAATTAAGCTGAAAAATACAGAATTCAAAAGAAAATTCTAAAAAACAGGAATTTGCACACCGCTAGGTATCTCAACTTTTGATATAATGTACAGTTTTTTTTTCTCTACAAGATGGTGTAAAAATTATTTCTGTTGCAATTTGTTTTCGGTCAAACCTTATATTGACTGGACTATTTGTTTGCGGTCAAGTCGTATTTGACGCTAAATTGACCGTATTATACCTTGAACTCCTCGTCTTTCTAACGCCAGTAATTTGATGGGAGCTGTTGGTCAGATTGATTCACATACAATTCAGTATGTATCCTTTCGGGAAAGAAAACAAAAAGAAGCTGCGTAAGTTGTGCTATATTAATTTGATCTTTCAGAACCTCTCACACGTTGATATTAGCTCCAATCTGTTTGGCGACAGTTCTGGAGATATTCTTGCCGTCATCATACAGCATCTACATGCGCTAGATTGTTTGAAAATCGAAAGCTGCCACCTTACGCACAAAGTGTTCGACAAAAGCCAGGAGCTCGAATCTTCGATACGAGGTATGTTTCCAAGCTGATTGGCAGCCATACAGAAACTCAAAAACAGACAGACAGTGATGGAATTGCATTTCGATTCATTCAGAGAAACGACAGACTAACAGTATTCTTTCATCATTGGTACTCTCAGGTCTTTTAGGAGGATTCTTTTCTTTAGTAAGCGAGCTTGTCATGACTAAAAGTTAGTTGTATGTTTTCTGCGGAACGACAGCGCTGAGGTGGAGTGACAGGGAAAAAAATATGACAGAACCAATTGGTCACAGAATTTTTTAACTGACTGTAGCGACTATATACCGCTGTGTTCCTCCGGGTTATGCGTAGTAAATGCACTCTACTTGGGGTGTCGCTCAATGTCGAAAGTTGCTGAAGAATGTGATGAAATTCAGACCTAGCAAACATCTATATACAGTCCTGAGTGCAGAAAAACAATTTACGTAAAATAGAGTAAATTTGAACCCATGCACTTTCATGTTTTCTAATGTTTGAGCCATCTCATAAACACGGAAAAAGTCTGTTATGATGTTAGCGATACTCGGCCCTTTTTGGCACGGGTCCTCGTCAGAATATTGCTGGAAAAAAACAATTATAATAAGAAAATATACTCAGGCGAAAAACAAAACCAAAATTATCGAAGAATTGGAAAATATTCAAGATCATTCTCCGTATATTTACTCCAAGCACCCTGCCAGGTTTTTATTAAATGAATTGAACAAGAGATTCGGGTTCAAATGGTAGTTCGGTTCGTTCAGCTAAAACTCGGGGGTGCGCTTCTAGGTAGTATATAATCTTGTGGTGGCTCTGACTCTGCTCCATACCCTGTATTTAACCCCTTTCTGGGACATCTTTCCGAGACTTGGTAAGAAAGAAATGCGAAAATTGTTCTTTAAAGCACAATAACTGAAGATGAAATGGTATTTTGAAGATGAAAAGGTTCAGACTTCGGTTTTTCGAAAATACCATTACTTTCCACGCAAAATTGGCGATTTTCTTTTTACCGGTTGTCAAGTCTGTCCAGCCTTCCATTTCCCCGACGTGATGGCTGGATGTAAATTATTTTAAAACTGAACGCGCCGTGGTAAATAAATCCAAACAGAAGATAGACCTTTGGTCTACGATGTCTTCGAAAAAAACAAGTCCAAAGGTTTCGATGGGATACCAAAAATTTTAGACTTGATTCAGACAATAAGATGTTGTTATTTAAAATTTAGAAACAAATCAAGGCTTAAAGTGCAGGTTGAAACATGCTTAAAACTTAAAACAAATAATATTTTTTTCGTTGCCGTGCTCACAGACCAACGGACACTAGTCCTGCAAACAAAAAGTTAAAAAATGAATTTAGCTTATCTCCTTACCCCTATATCCAACATCTAATTCCCTTCAAATGAAAATTTAATTTATAACAAATTCTCCTGTTTTAATCGGATTCCGGACGAAATATATGTCCGGCTAAGAAATGATAGTGATATACGGATTCAGCCTCTCTTCTTACCCCTAAATCGGACATCTAATCAACTACAAATGCAACTTTTGCTTTTAACAAATTTTCCGGTTTTGGCCGGATTCCGGGCGAACTACTTGTTCGGCGAGAAAATGGTTTTCATATTCGTGTTCAGATCCTCCCACCTCCCACCAAGTTTCATCAAGATATCTCATTCCCTTCGAGAGTTACCGTGCTCACAGACAGACCGACAGACGGACAACTTTTAAGATGTCATAGGTATCCCTCCACTTGGGATCCCAAAAACACTTCGAAGTTTCCGTGTCTCTTTGAGTGAAAAAGTTGTCGGAGGACCTTGACGCTTCCTTGCATGTTTGGTAAAACTCGGCTAGTCCAAAAAAGTACTAAAAGTCGTAGGTATAAAACGAAACAACGGTAAAAGGTGGGGACTTCAGAGTTTGTAATTCCATAAAGGAGCTAGCGATAATATAAAAGGCATAGTAAGCAAAAGAGGTCCTTTAAGGATGCTAAGTTTTCCCCCTTGATTACTAGTTGGCGGCGCTCCAATCTTTGTGAGAAATAATGAATTCGATATCTCAATTGTGCAGCTGATGCCCAACTACCTACTTAGGTCACTTGACCCAATCACCCTTGGAAATTCACTTCCTTGTAGTCAATTTTGCGTCTACTGTAGTGGTGGTGGACAAGCAAATGGTTCTTTAAACTTTTTTACCTTTCTGAGTAATTCGCAATTTTTTCTTTTCAACCTGATGCTTAATAAAGTCACTTGCTTACTAACCGAGGCCGTGTTCCAGGTTCTCAGCTGTCGCAGTGGTTCATTGGGTACAACAGATGGGGTAGAGCTGGACTGGAAAAGTGGTTGTCGATCCTTAAAGGAAAGCAGCTACGGGCCATCGGTGCTGGAGGATTATGCACGAGGTTGGCGAGCATGGATTCTTGCACGGAAGAAAATGTCTGTGCATTCATCAGCGGAATATTCCATGGAATGGCCCAAGTTCCACTAGAAGAGCTGGACTTAAGCGAATGCGGCATTCATACAGTCTCTGTCATTCGGTCACTAAACAGGTAAAATCTGTTCCCTTCCTCCCAGCCGGACTGCAGAGTTGCACTTTGAGTTGACTGAATCTGGCGAAGAAAGGAAGATGACATGGGCCTACACGGTTTGTGCGTATAAAGAGGTCTAATAAATATTTTCTTTGGGATCCCACCGTAGTGAATTGAAGGCTTTGGTGTGAATAATTGTGTTGCGAGAGCAACACTTAGGTTTCGTCCTCGTTTTTTTTTGTTTTTTTTTTCCTATGACGCCGATTTCATCATATTCCTGGCAACTGGCAAGGGTCCTACCTGTGCAGTTTTTACGGAAATTGTGGACCTTAGGCTGGATTGATGAATATGACATTACAGTTTGGAAAGCTCCCTAGAACTCCTGCCTGGGGTAAAAGGGATGATTTTTGCTTTTCCTCGAGCCAAAGCCTACGGTGTGCGAAGTGAAGTGTAGCCCATCGTGCAGCCAAGCTTTCGTTTCATTAAATTACGTTTCTGCTTTCGAGTGGAAAGCTCCGATCTAGCATGCAAGCAGGCAGACACCATTTCAAATTGAAGATGGACTAAAATCTTTGAGTGCTAAATATATGCGGGAGCTCCCCGGCCCAACAGCCAATATATCGTCTTTCAGTGATAATTAGAGAAATCTGCAGAATAAAATAAGTGGCATTTTCCCATAGGTCCGATAGTGCTGCTATCTATTGTTTTACCCATTTCTGTTTTACTGAGTTTATCATTCCATTTCTTGTACTTGGGATTAAGGTAGAGAAATGGTATCAGATGTACCTCTTAAACTTTGAAAGATCTCTCCCTGCTAACGAAATTAGAGCTTACCCTTTGATCCTTTCTAGGCGTTGATATTAGAAAGTTGGCCTACGGCAAAAAGTCAACTGTTGAACTAATAGAGATAGAATTTTTTTTATGTATGTGCCATCTGCTTTCTCATACAAAAATAACTTAATGAGATACACCAGTTTGAAAATTAAGAGGGGTCGACAACTTCAGTAGTAAGGTACACATTGAAACCAAGAATGGGCCGATCCCAATCTTGAGACATGTAGGGGACTTGTAAGCAACCCTTGTTTGTTAGACCATAATCATCTTCAGTGGTTAGGGGCTTGTAACTTTTACTAGTCGGTGAACCTAATGATCTTATTTTTGTTTCTGGTGTATTTGATGGTAAGAACAATTTAGTACCGTAAAGGAGAGGGACTTCTAAGTAAAAATCAGGTACTTGAAGGGTACCTGGAACTTGTGCAAATTAGTGCACATTTTTTTATCCCTTCTGAGGGTAAGAAAATAAGTCTCCATGGTCTATTGATGTAACTGAGAAATAAGCGTTTACGCGACGGTCACAAATGATAATGTAAAACAATGACGTAGTTTCGCAGTAGTTACTGGAGTGGAATCTATTGTAAAGTCAGTTCACTTTTAGTCCCTTCTTCCGACGTTGTTTTTTTTGTCAACGCTGAGGGATAGCCTTTGATCATGTTAAAGTTTCGAGGGGTAAACAACTTCAGTGTTAGGGTACACAGTAAAAAAAGAAGGCGGATCCCAATTGTGAGACATTTCAGGGATTTTTAAGTAACAATCGGCTGTTACACCATAATCATCTTCGGCGATGAGGGGTTTCGAACTTTTCCTGCTTTGTGTACCTATTTGGTTTCCGATGTTTTTGATGATTAGAACAATTTGGTTCCATGCCTATCACGGAGAGAGAGACTTGTCAGGAAGAATCGGTTGCTAAAGCATTGACATTTTCATGAGTCTTGACAATGGTGTATGGTGATGGTCTATCACCGTAACTAAAATGTAAAACTATGAGATGGTTTCGCAATAATTACTAGATTGGCATCTATGGTATTTTGACCCTAGAAAGTAACGGACAGCTTGGTAGTACCAACTAGATTCCATAAGACAATGTTTTCACCAGTCACGATGTCTACGATTGAAAAGTATAAAATTTACCTGGCTGCATAAGTCAATTTAGTTCCTCCTTCCAGTAGTCTATTTTCTTTCAGCGCTGAGTTATAGTCATTTGATACTGATTGTGTCATCAGTTCAGGAAACAAGAGCTGTAAGCTCATATGGCACCTGCAACTGTATGTAGTATGTAAGGGCTCTGTCAGATTTTTCGGGTCCCTGGTATGCCTGCGAAGTTTCGTCTTGAAAAACGCCATGACATGAATTCTGGAAGGCCCCCCTCCACCACCACCCTCCAAGTGTCCGGATCCAGTCCAACTGTGCAAACGATTTATCTAGAATAAATGCCTGTTCTTCCCAGCAAGTTTAGCTCCGTTCCCTGCATTCTAACCGTTTCTTGATATTTTCGATCACCCCCTACCAACTCCCCCATAGCTGTTGAATCCTCTATCATAAGCTAAGATGAATCATTTGATAAAAAGTACTTTACGACTTTGCAGTTAACATGCGCACTTCAAGGGAGCTATAACTTCATTTGTATGCAAAACCCTTGATTCAAAAAATTCATATTTCACTTAAAAGTATTTTTCTTACTTTGTTCTCAAGATTGGTACTTTAAGGGAATAGTCGGATTTGGAAAGTGGTCATTTCCAAGCCAATCTTGTCGGATTACTAATATTCCAGACAAGTTCCATCGTCCTACCACATCTAGAAGCAAGTTTCACTCAGGATCACCGGAATTCCGACCCCCCTCAAACTCCCCCACAGTCGACGGAGCCAATCCAGTTCTGAAAAAGAATTATCCAGAGTATTTGTGTGTTATTCCCAAAAAGTTCCATCCCAATCTCTCTAGTATCAGCCAGTCAAGTATTTTCCGGTCTCCCTCCCCCCCCCCCCAACTGTTGTCGGATCAGGTCTGGACATGAAAAATATCACCAGAGAAATGTCCTCTGTTCAATTATTAAATTTTACTCAAATCCGATCACCCGTTCCAAAGTTACGCATGACTCAATATTCCAGATTCCCCCTCCCTCCACACCCCCACGACTATCGGATCGCGTAAATTCTTATTTACCAGTCAGTTTGATCGGATCCCAGATATGCCTCCCAAGTTTCGTTGTGGAAAATCAACAAAATGTGACATCACCGGAATTGAGGGAAACTCCCCTCCAGCCCCCCCCCCAGGGTCCGGATCTGTTCTAATTATGTAAACGATTTATCTGGGGCAGAGGCTTGTTCTTCCCCGCGAGTTTCACTCCGATCCCTTAATTCTAACCGTTTCTCGAGATTTCCGGTCTCCCCCCAACTTCCCCATA
Organism: Branchinecta sandiegonensis; assembly: GCA_030848855.1. Taxonomy (NCBI): domain Eukaryota; kingdom Metazoa; phylum Arthropoda; class Branchiopoda; order Anostraca; family Branchinectidae; genus Branchinecta; species Branchinecta sandiegonensis. The sequence goes on from JAUPMV010000002.1 coordinate 28,085,817, forward strand.
GCTACCGAATCCGGTCCGAACTTGAAATGGGACATCAGAGATATGTCCTTTATCCAGTTAGCAAGTTATATTCCAATCCCATCACCTGTTCAAAAGTTAAGCACTACTCAGTTTTCCAGATTCCTCCGCCCTCCACCCCCCCCCCCCCAGATAGTCTTATCGGGGAACTGATTATTTCCAAGTTAGTTTGGTTGGGTCCCTGATATGCCTGCCAAGTTTCATCCTCCTAGCACATCTGGAAGTACCCTAACTTGAAAAAGTATGAAAAACTGCCCTAAATTTTTCAGATTCCTCCGCCCTCCAGTCCCCCGCAGATGATCGGATCGGGAAATTGATTATTTCCAGGTTAGTTTGGTTGGGTCCCTGATATGCCTGCCAAGTTTCATCGTCCTAGCACATCTGGAAGTACCCTAACTCGAACAAGTGTGACAAAAAATTCCCGACCGATCAACCGACCGACAGACAGAATTGCGATCGGTATATGGCACTTGAGTCAGAGGCCTGCTCATACTGCTTTACAGTTCAGCCGTTAATCATAAAATCGGGAGCCGCAAATTCTATTTATCTTGGAACTAGTAACCAGTGACTATACTCAACAACAAAAGACGAGAAAAAGTCAGAATGGAAGCATGTTTAAATTCTTCTTAATGGTGCTATTTGTGCTGTTTACAAGCTTGAGCTTCATGAAAGTGTGAAGCCGTTTTTCATTAAAGCTTAAGAAAATAAGTGTGGCTTGAGTTCGTGGCAAAATATCTAATAAATGATAAAAATACTAGTTATAACTGTATAAAGTAGAAGGAAAGACTTTCGCCCATAAATAACTCTGCGAAATTTGGAGTAATTGTACTAATCGGACTTAAAAATCCTATTTATCATCCACTTCAAACAATTAATCGGTACATTAACCACATATTCGCTAAGGCTGTTCAAAGGAACAACGATGTGCTACCAAAAGTCTACTTATACACTTCCTTGTGGAATCGTAATTTTGCAAGCTTGAACGCATGACTCCGATGATGACGGTTATTGCTGAATCTTCTTCTTTGCAGCGTCAGACACTCCGGTTTATCAGGTAAAGTAATAATAATAACGCTTGTTTATTGAGCCAAAAAGCCGTACAAGGTTTAATACACGTTACACTTCACAAATAAACTATTACACCTCTGGAACTACTATGCTGCGTAAACTAAGCTATACTTTCATTTCTGATACTATATTCTTTATTCGCATATTTACAAACATCTAGCCGGCTAGAGTTAAGACGAGTTCTTTAATCGGCTTTCATCTCAACATTTGTTGTTGTGGAGAGTGGCTTCAGGTATGAATGTAAAATTAAGTTCGTGCCGATCATGCTTATCTTGGGCTTATTCGAACTATAGTGCGCTAACTAAAAAAGAGACATATTCTTGATGCTCGTGTAATAGACCTTTCTGTGCGTGTAATTTTTTCTCACAAGTACTTGTATTGGTTTCATTTGAAAGTTGAAACTGAAAGTTTATTAATAGTATGATACTGCTTCTATTTTTTTCGATTTGATTATTAACAGCATACTAGAACTAGCACAGAGTCTACCCAGGAACTTCCATGCCCACAAGGAATGTCGGCGTGCTGTTATCGACGGCTTAACGTAGATAAATGCTTATTTTTTTCAAAAGTTTGCCCGCCGTGCTAGGTTAACCCCCCTCCCCCTTCATAGATACGCCCCTAATAAAAACTGCAAAAATAAAGCTTTTGGCAGATGCGAGATGCACCGGTTCAGTCTCAGAGCTGATGATCACAGAATCTCATGGAATTGGAATTTCTATCGGACCAACTTTTGACTTGGTCTTAACTTTCTCCCTTTATATTTCCCTAACTGTTTGCTTTGTCTGAAGTTTGGGATCTTTTTGGTGTTTCAGGACCCTACCTCAGAAGGTATATTTATAGGTAAAGTACACGTCTTGTCGGGTTATTTTATGAGGTTCCGGCGAACAACTCCTCGTTGCCAACCCCCACCCGCACCCCGACCAAATCTGAAATCAGCGTTGTCACATATTCACTTGAGTTCTCGAAATCTACGATTTGGTTGCGGGTATTCTGTACCGTTTTAAGATATTGACAATCAAATGTCTTTCCCCTTTTTTTGTTGTTTTGAGATCCCAAAACGTTAGTGATAGGACACCTATGACTTCGTAAAGTCTATTCGTCCGTGGATAATTTTAGATATTGGTTCAAACTTGGTGTGAGGATCCTTAGGATTAAAGCTTAACCGAAAAGGGCTGGGATAGGACAACCTCGTTACCCATCACTTCTTCAATTAACATGGCTTGAAGACCCGCTGAAAGTGCGTTACTTCGCTGTTCTGCTATTCACGAACAATCGATTTTCAAAAAGTGAAATTCAGTGTGATTTGTGGCACCTCTTTGCGCTTGTATTTTTGTTGTATGCCTTACGAGAAAGATTTATGGTTTTTGTTTTGTTCAGGCACTAAGCAATCTTCTCCAGTCTCACCACTGCCCACTAAAAGCCGCGTTTGTGTTGAGACAAAAATTTCCCGCGTTATAGTAGAATTTGCGCTGTGCGGACGGCCGCAGATATTCTGAACGTCATAACTAGAGCAGATAATGGAAAATAATAAAATCCCTTTGCGGAGTCCAAATAATTCAGTATTTTCAATAAAATGAAACAAAAACTAGACCTACGTTGCCTGGATAATGTGATGTGTTGCAGCAACCTTTTGTTCGGCTTTGCCGACAAAATTATTGCGAGAGCAACACTTTGATTTCATTTCTTCGCTATCGGTCCACTCGAATGCAGGAACATGGTTTGATGAACGAAAGCTTGGCAAAGACTTAATTCTAAGTTACAGAAACTGATGTTCTGAACCTCACATTTAAAGAGATCAAATAAAATGTGCACAAATTTGCATTAGTTTCTAGTCCCTTATGAACCCTTTCTAGTAACCAATTACTACTTATAAGTCCATCTCCCCATGATAGACATTAGTACCAAATTGTTCTCAATTCAAATAAGCCGGAAACAAATAAAAGGATTAATAGTTACACCAACTAGTAAAAGTTACAGCCCCTCATTGCCAAAGATGATTATGGTCTAACAGTCGATTTTTGGTTACAAGTAAAAACAGCAAAAGAATATCGAAAGTAGGGACTAAATTAACTTAGCAGCCAGTTGAACTTTATCCTTTTCAATCGTAGACATCGTGACTTTTGGATACTTGGAACATCATCTTATATAAACTAGTTGGTAATATAAAGCTATCCGTAACTTTTAAGGATCAAAATACGATAGAAGCCACTCTGCTAATTATTTCGAAACTATATCGTTGTATTACATTATCATTTATATTGCGTGAATTCTATGTTACAGTGGTAGACCATCACCATAGACCATTGTAGCATCTCATGAAAATTACAATGCTATAGCAGCTGATTTGAACGATGACATGAACCAAACTTTTCTTATCATCGAAAACAGCGGAAACAAAATAGATGAACAAACTAGGAAAAGTCGAAAACCCCTCCCCGCTGAAGACAATTATGCTTTAACAGCCGATTGTTACTTGCAAGTCCCTGACATGTCTAACAATTGGGTTCCGCCTATTCTTTGTTTGAGTGTGTACGCTACCACTAAAGTTGTCAACCTCTCAAAGGCTTAATTCTAAGTTGCAGTGATAGACCAAGGAAACTAATTTTCTTACCCTCAGATTTATATAGATCAAGTAATGTACACCAATTTTCACAAGTTTCTAGCCCCTCAATAACCCCTATTAGCAACCGATTCTTACTTATAAGTCCATCTCCCCCGTATGGTACCGAATTGTTCTAGCGATCAAATACACCGGAAAGAAATAATAGGTACACCAACTAGCAAAAGCTGCAAACCCCTCATTACTGAAGATGATTATGGTCTAACAGCCGATTGTTGCTTACAAGTCCCGTACATGTCTCACAATTGGGATCGGACTATGTTTGGTTTCAGTGTGTACCTTACTACTGAAGTTGTCAACCCCTCTTAAACTTTCAAGCTGTTTTATCTCATGAAGGAATTTTTGTACCAAAATACGGATGACATATTCTTTGATCAGCTCACCAATATCTATCGATCGCCGTTGAAAAAAAAATTATATCTGCATTAGTTCAAAAGTTAGCCAACTTTCTAATATCACCACTTTGAAAGGAGCAAAGGGTAAGCTTTAATTTCTTTAGCAGTGAGAGAACTTTTAAAGTTTAAGAAACCCATCTGATATCACTTCTCTTCCTCACTCCCAAGTGTAAGAAATGGAATGATAAACTCAGCTGAAATCACGAACAGACACGGCTAGAAACAATAGATGGCAGCACTTTCGGACCCGTGGTTAAATTACACTTTTTTTCTTCCGTAAATTTTTCTATGTATCACTCAAAGAAGATATATTGACTGTGGGGCCAGCGAACTGCCGCACATATTTCGCACTTATAGATTTTAGTCCATCATCAGTTTAAAACTGGTGCCTGTCTGCTTGCATGCTCGAACGGAGCTTTCCACTCGAAAGCAGAAACGTAATTTAATGAAACTAAAGCTTGGCTGCACAACTTCAGATAGTCCTCTCTGACATGGGCTCTATAACTCCACTTCACTTCGCACACCGTAGATTCACACTTTCCGTAAAAACCGCACAGGTTAGACCCTTACCAGTTACCAGAAATAAAATGAAATCGGCGGCATAGGAAAAAAAAAACGAGGGCAAAACCAAAGTGTTGCTCTCGCAACACAATAAGTTGGCTTTTCAGTTAATCTTTAAAGTTCAGGTCAAGTTGTACATGGATCCCATGGTCCTATATTTAGGGGTGGGAAGGGGTTTCAAATTAAGGGATATTTTTTCAAAGCTAATTGCATAGTCGAATCAGGGGCTAGAACTTATTTTGTCGCCGGATAAGTAGTCGTCCGGAAAGCTACTTTCATAGTCGAATTAGGTGATAGGAAAACTTACTTTGTCGCCGGACAAGTAGTTTGTCCGGAATCCGGCTAAAAGCGGAACATTTGTTAAAAGTAAAAGTTTTTACTGAAGTTGATTAGAGTTGCGGTATATAGTGCTAAGGAGACAATGGATTCGTTTTTATAGCATTCTTCCAAGTGCCATATAATGAGCGCAATTTCTGTCCGTCCGTCGGCCTGTAATCTGAAAGTAAGTCACATCGGCCTGTGATTAACTTGGAAACAGTCATTTCCCCGACCCGACCATCGTGGGGGGAGTGGAGGGAGGGGGAATCAGGAATATTGAGGTATTTATAACTTTTGAATTGGTGATCGGATCTTAATGAAACTTGATATTTGAAAAGACCTCGTGTCTGAGACGATCCACTTCAAATGCGAACTAGATCCAGTGATTTTGGGGGGAGTTGGACGGGGAACCGCAAATCTTGGGAAACGTTTAGGGTAAGATTGATCAGGATGAAACTTGGTTAAAAAGAACAAGCACAAGTCCTAGGTACTTCAGATACATAACCGGACCGGATTCTGGCACAGTGGGGGGAGTTGAGGGGGGGGGGGAGGATTTTGATGATGCAGCGAGTTCGGTACTTCCAGATGTACTAGGATGATGAATCTCGGCAAGAATATGAGGGATCCAAAGAGATCGGCTTAAGAATAATCGTTTGCACGATCCGAACATCGTAGGAGTGGACGGATGTGGAATCCGAAATCCAGTGGCATTAGTAACTTTTGAAAGGGCGATCGGATTTGAATAAAACTTTGCAAGTGGAAAGAGCTATTTTCTCAGATGTTCCATGACAAGTCCGGACCGCATCTGATACTTGAGGGGGGGGGGGGGGGGGTTGGAAGGGACATTTTAATTTTTGTGAAACGCTTAGCGTCGATGGATCGGGATGGGATTTTGTGGGAAGAACAAGCATAAGAATTATATACCTTCTCGACAGAACCAGATCATATCGGGGCTCTTTGTGGGGAGTCTTAGGGGATTTCCGGAATCCCGGTGATCGCGAGCTACGATACTTCCGGATGTGCTAAGGACGATAAAAATTGGTATGTATATTCGTAACCCGACCAAATAGACTTAACGACCCGATACAATGCCCTAGGAAGACTTCCAACCATTTTTGGGGGAGTTGAGGGAGGAGGAATCAGAAAATTACTGACTTCCGTAGGTTACAAAAAATGGTCCGATTCAAGTGACATTTTATAGGTGACACGAACTGTTGACCTAGATATGCAGAGGATGTGTCCGAGCCACACACGGCCAAAAAACAAACTTATGGGCCAAATGTGATGCAAGTTGGACAGTACCAAGCTTATGCGGCCTAAATTTGTCATTTGGCGTCCGAACCGAATCCGACCAAGGTAGGATGAGGATGAATCGGGAACCAGAAATTTGCAGATATGCAAAGATTCGAGTTAAAATTGATGGGCGGGAAGAGGAGATGTTAGAGATGTGAAATCTATGTGGCCGAGTCATATTCGGCCACAGTAGGGGGAGTTGAAGGGGGAGTCTCGGAAATGTTGCGGCTCGCATACGGGTTAAACGAGTGGAGTGATTTAAATGAAACTTGGAAAGAAGAGAGATCGCATTCCTTAGATAATATATTTTAGGGTCCGGACCGGATCCGAGAGAGGTAGGGAGTGGTACCTGAATTTCCTGAAAAAAAAAAATTCTCGTTTATCACACCACCTACCCGTAACAAGTGTCATATGAGCTCGTAGATCTTGATTAATTTGATTTGCTTGCCAGAAAAGAACTTTTCCCGGAATCCGTCCGAAACCGGAAAATTTGAAGAAGTAAAAGTAAAATAGGCGTAAAAATACACCATTTCCTTTTGCGAAGGACAGCCGGAGTCCTGCCAAAGCTGGAAGAATTTTTGGGGTCCCGTCAGTACCACAACACGTCAGTTGACATACACGTCAGTTCGCCACAGAATCCGTCAGTACGCCAACATTTTCCGACAGTTCGTCTACACGTCAGTTGACCCCCAAAACTCCGTCAGTTGACCAACACGTCACTTCAGCAACACGTCAGTTGATCAACACGTCAGTTGGACAACACGTCAGTTGACCTACACGTCAGTTGACCAAACGTCAGTTCGCCTACTGTCAGTTGACATCAACGTCAGTAGACCTACACGTCAGTTCACCTAATCCTAAATTCCGACAGTTGAGATACACGTCAGTTAGCACACCGTCAGTTCGCCTACCGTCACTTAACATATGCGTCAGTTGGTATATACGTCAGTTGACATAAACGTCAGTTGGCATAAACGTCAGTTGGTATAAACGTCAGTTGGCATAACCGTCAGTTGACATAAACGTCAGTTGACATAAACGTCAGTTGACATAAACGTCAGTTGACATAAACGTCAGTTGACATAAACGTCAGTTGACATAAACGTCAGTTGACATAAACGTCAGTTGACATAAACGTCAGTTGACATAAACGTCAGTTGACATAAACGTCAGTTCGCCTACAAAATCCGTCACCACGCGCAAAGGTTCAGACCAGCCTATTAGTTCGAAGTCGGCTGGGTCACCGAAAGCAATTAAGCAGAGGGAATAAACCCAGGGGATTAATAAAAAGAAGCCAACGTTTGCGCAAGCTGAAAGGGTAAACTTAGTTCAGTATCGCCGGGAGCTTGCAATCAGATGCGGCAGGTAAAGTATAAAAAGGAAAGAACAGATGCAAAGTATTCAATCAGTACAAGCTGTTGCGAAGGTTTTGAACGGGGCTAGTCAAACGGAAACTGAAAAATATGAGGTGAACGTATAATTAAACACATATAAGGGCTTAACAACCATCGCAAGGTGAAGGACCAAAATGTGCAAGTGATTCTCTATCTTTGCCGAAAGGTAAAGATAGAGCCTCAAGTACTTTGGTGAAAAGTTCGCTTAGCACGATTTTCAGTACCATGTTTATCATTTTCGCTGAAACTGAATGGACATTAGGGATCTAGTGATTCTTTGTGCGAGCCTGAAGTGGTTTTGAAGAATAGCTAACTATGCAGCTTTTCTTCATCAGGTATGCAGCCTAGAGCTGGTAACATCTAAATTCGGTTAAAAATTTAAAACTGAAAATTGACGCTCTGTTATATTCCGTTCCGTACATTTGCAGGAAGTTCAGATCCACCACCCCCCTCCCCTTCAAAACATACAAATATAAACGTTTATTTATGGGCTCTAGCGTCTGATCTTGTTTAATTGTTAGAAATGGAGTAGCACCCCCCCCCCCCGCAACAAACTACTCGATCCGGAGCTTACCATTAAGAACAAGACAAAAGGTTTCAGTGAGATCGCGAAGAGAAAATTTTTGTGTTACTCTTCGTCCACAAAATCAGGTAATATACACTTCCGGTGCCAGATCGCGTAGCCTAACTGTTTTTTTTATCTGCACTCAACCCCTTAATTAAATCCCTTAGGCAATCTACAAACTACTCGATCCGGAGCTTACCATTAAGAACAAGACATAAGGTTTCAGTGAAATCGCGAAGAGAAAATTTTTGTGTTACTCTTCGTCCACAAAATCAGTTAATATACACTTCCGGTGCCAGATCGCGTAGCCTAACTGTTTTTTTTTTTTTATCTGCACTCAACCCCTTAATTAAATCCCTTAGGCAATCGTTTTCTCTCTTGATTGATTGATTAGTTTAAATCATAGGCACGTTCTGTACCTCGAAATAAACTTTCTAATAAGTTTGGTCAGATGATGTTGGTCTTTCGAAATTTTGTCAGTAAACTAAGGCAAATATGATTCGCAGTCACCGAAGTACGTCAGCTACGATGCTTTGGCAGCGATATTTCGTGTGAGTTTCATGTAGGGATACCTATGACATCGCAAAAATGTCCGTCTGTACGTCCGTCTGTCTGCTAAAGCATCGTAGCTGACGTACCCGTTGTATGCAGTGTTTAAAAAAAAATGGAAAATGAATATTTTTCGACTTAAATACACACAAGTTTTAACAAAGACTGAACCAGACTGTTTTAAAACTTTATGCCGCAGGCAAAAATTTCGAAAGTCAAAGTCTTTCATGGTACGCAAACTGACTACTCTTTGAGTAAAACAGAAAATTAATCTTGGTGCCTCAGTCAAATCTTGTCTAATTTTCTTCTTTTTTTTCACGGAAAAGTAGCAACAATAATTAATAATGATGTATAAAATGGCTTTCAAACGAAACGTCCCCATGACAAAACGTCCCCTGGCGAAACGTCCTCGTGTGAAAACTCAAAACGTCCCCACGCCAAAACGTCCCCACGCATCGATTTTTAAGTTCGCCTCGGTCTTCAGGTGCATGATCGACGTAAAATAACTTCAGAGTTTGCATTACAGATGCGGGAACATTCTTTATAAGCAGGAAAGATCGGACATAGCACCGGTTGCTTCATCAATGTACTGTTTTCAGTTGGACTGGTTTGATCCTTAATAAAAGAGTTATATCGCTTCATAAATGTATTGTTCTCCGTTGGATGGGTTTGATCCTTTAATAAAATCTTTTAGTAATAAATATCATCAGGTTAAAATCGAAAAAAATCGAGATCAATGAGTTATATCGAAGCGTGAACTAACACAAAACATAAACCAATTAAATGCAAGATAAAACGAAAACTGACAAACTACTAAATCTTTGCGCTTTCTTTAAGAAATGGCTATAGCCGGGAGCAACACTTTCTGAGTGTTGAGTAGGCCTTTTGGGACCTTGAGTAGGCCTTATCGATTAAATGCTGAAGTAGTCAACCCATCGTGGTTTTGAAAAGTTTATATTCCGAAAACATGTTTTGCCTGAACGGATGATGCAGTCACTAATCTCATAGGCCTAGCTATCCCTCGGCGATGAACCAAAACATCTGTAGCCGGTCGACGTTTTGATCGGGGACGTTTTGTCATGGGGACGTTTTTTCACGGGGACGTTTTGAATGGGTACGTGTTTTCGACAGCCTGTATAAAACTGATGAATATTCTGGCAACAGACCTGCAAGAAGGATCGCCTTGTCAGGTGCAGTGTTGGGAAATACTTAAGTAAAAGTACTCAAGTAATTTTTAAGTAAAGAACTCGAGTACTTATCCTCTACTTAAGTAAAAAACTTCAGAAGTACTTGATACTCGTACTTAAGTAACTTTCATAACGGTGAAAAGTTCGATTATCACAATTTTCAGTACCATGTTTATCATTTTCGCTAATACTGAATGGACATTAGGGATCTAGTGATTCTTTGTATGAGCCTGCAGTTGTGGTTTGAAGAATAGCTAACCAGAGAAGTTACTAGCCAAAATGTTTGGAGGGGGGGGGGGGACGAGACATTTACCGACTGGCTGGTAATTTCTACCGACTTCTTCTGCAGAAAAAACGACGGTTTTCAACAACAAAAATTAAATTTATGAAAAAAATCGACTGATTTTCAGAAAACCGACTAAATTTTCAGAAAAACAGACTATTATGACGAAAAATCAACCAATTTTCAGAAAAGCCAACTGTTTTCGTGAAAAAATCAACTGTTTTGACGAAAAATCGCGGCGCTTTGCGCCGACTCGGTTTTTTTTACCGACTGGCCGATAGTATTGGACACGGGGGGAGGGCCTCCCCCCCCCCAGTTGTGACGCCCCTTTAGATAACTATGTATAGCTTTTGTTCTTCACCAGGTCTGTAGCCTAGAGCTGACAACATCTCGATTCATTTAAATTTCTTAGACTGAATTCCGTAAATATGTGGGTAGTTCCCGCCCACTAATGGAAAAAGGCTTGGGACAACGCTGACTGTTGATGAACGTGTCACCATTTTGTTTGACACTGGCAGAGAATGCAGGAAAACTAACTGGTTAATTTTTTTTTGTTCTAATAAACGGAAATCCCTCAATTCCAGACAGAACAGGTCAAAAGGACAACCAATAATCCCAGCCTTTTCTTGATTTACTACATTTGCTAGAAAATAGTATTCAAGCAGCATGGACCACGGCCGTATCCAGTGAGGGCGGATAGGGGGTTCGACCAACATCATCTGACCAAACTTATTAGATAGTTTATTTCGATGTACAGAACGTGCCTATGTTTTAAATTAATCAATCAATCAAGAGAGAAAACGATTGCCTAAGGGATTTGATTAATGGGTTGAGTGCAGATAAAAAACAGTTAGGCTACGCGATCTGGCAAAGACCGGAATTGTATATTACCCGATTTCGAGGAAGAAGAAGTAATACAAATATACACACTGAAACCTTTCGTCTTGTTCTTAATTATAAGTTCCGGATCCAGTAGTTTGTTGCGGTGCGGGGGGGGGGGGGGCTACTCTATTTCTAACAATAAAACAAGATCAGAGGTTAGAGCCCATAAATAAACGTTTATATTGTATGTTTTGAGGGGGAGGGGGTGGACCGGAACTTACCGCAAATTTACGGAACGGAATATAACAGAGCGTCAATTTTCCGAATTGAGATATTATCAGCTCTAGGCTACATACCTGATGAAGAAAAGCTGCATAGTTAGCTATTCTTCAAAACCACTTCAGGTTCGCACAAAAAATCACTAGATCCCTAATGTCCATTCAGTTTCAGCGAAAATGATAAACATGGTACTGAAAATCGTGCTAATCGAACTTTTCACCAAAGTACTTGAGTATAACTACTTCTTTTTTTTACTTAAGTAAGAGTATTAAGGACTTCTGAACTTTTTGACTTAAGTAGAGTACAAGTATTCGAATTTTTTACTTAAGTAATTATTTAAGTACTTTTACTTAAGTATTTCCCAACACTGGAGTAAACCCACACACTGAATCCATATCTGTACTTGGTTTGTTCAGATGGTCAGCCATTGACCTTAATTTGTTTCTAAATTTCAACAGTTAAAATTTTCAAGAACTTTGGTAAAGACTGGATATCTATCTACAAGATCTGGATCAAATATGAAATTTTTGGGATCCCGTCTGAACATTTGGTCTTGTTTGAAGATAATAGCGGAAGCATTGGCCAAGAGAAAAGTAATTCGTCCCTCATTGTTTCCGGGACCCTTTCGGTAAAGATAGAGAATCACTGGCACATTTTGGTCGGTCACTTTGCGATGGTTGTCAAGCCCCTATATGTGTTTAATTATACGTTCACCTCATATTTTTCAGTTTCCGTTTGACTAGCCCCGTTAAAAACCTTCGCAACAGCTTGTACTGATTGAATACTTTGCATCTGTTCTTTCTTTTTTGACTTTACCTGCCGCATCTGATTGCAAGCTCCCGGCGATTCTGAACTCATTTTACCCTCATCAACTTGCGCAAACGTCGGCTTCTTTTTATTAATCCCCTGGGTTTTATTCCCTCTGCTTAATTGCTTTCGATGACCCGGTCGACTTCGAACTAATAGGCTGGTCTGAACCTTTGCGCGTGGTGATGGATTTTGTAGGCGAACTAACGTTTATGTCAACTGACGTTTATGTCAACTGACGTTTATGTCAACTGACGTTTTATGTCAACTGACGTTTATGTCAACTGACGTTTATATCAACTGACGTTTATACCAACTGACGTTTATGTCAACTGACGTTTATGCCAACTGACTTTTATGTCAACTGACGGCAAGTCAACTGACCTGTAGGGCAACTGACGTGTAGATGAACTGACGTGTTGACGAACTGACGGATTTCCAAAATAGGCGAACTGAGGCGAGTGAACTGACGTTTATGTCAACTGACGTTTATGTCAACTGACGTTTATGTCAACTGACGTTTATGTCAACTGACGTTTATGTCAACTGACGTTTATGTCAACTGACGGTAGGCGAACTGACGTGTAGCTGAACTGACGTTTAGGCGAACTTACGTGTAGACGAACTGACGTGTAGGGCAACTGACGTGTAGGGGAACTGACGTGTTGACGAACTGTCGGATTTTTGGTTTAGGCAAACTGACGTTTATGCGAACTGACGTGTTGCGGTAGTGACAGCGACCCGATTTTTTCAAGTAAGAATTTGGTCTAAAATTCGGAATTCGAAATAGGGGTAAAAAGACACACTTGATCCTGATAATTTGCTTGATCTTTCTGCCAGACCGGTATTCAGCCGGAATCCGGCAAAATCTTTAATATCAAACTTCTTATAATTGCTTGACCTAGTGGTTTGACGGTGGGGTAAGCTGACTTGTTGAATCGATATGTCTGCTTTGTTTTCCTGCTTGGCTGATACTACCGACGGAAACTGGATAACCGGAAGTTCAGGGGCGATCTTCCTATTTCTTCTTCCTATGAAGTTGCTAGGTCTTTATCCGACACGTATCTTTATCAGAATGTCTTCATCGTCTTTACAAACTGTTTGTTTCGGTATAGAGAAAAGAAGATTGCTTTGTATTCCCTGTTAATGATACGATCGCGTTGTGATATAAACCGTAAATTATGTATTTACATTTTTACAGTACAAATTATCCCGTCACATTTATAAAGATGGTGTTTATTTAAGTAAAAAATGGATCCAAATACCATCCATTTTTTAGTAACACTGTTGTTGTCTTTGAATCAGGCTAGATCGGAATTAAAGACATAAATAACATAACCAAACGTATTTGGTTAAGTAATTGATAAGGGATGAATAACATGATTACGGGATTTAGTGAAGACTGGAATTCTCAAAGACTCGTTAATCCTGATGAAAAAAAGCATTCCTCTTTGGTATCGAGTCGAAACCTTTGGTCTAGTTATTCTATCATGCAACTTACTTCATGGATTGAAATTTAACCACCTGTTGTTGGGTTGTTCCTTTATTGTGAGGCCAGAGAAATACTGAATGTTTTTTTTTCTATTATTAAAAATGGAATAACTAATTGACAGGAATATCTTTTCCAGGCTACTGATTCGAGCGAAAAACATCCGTAAACTGCATCTGGACAAAAACTCTAACCTTACATTTGTCGAGCTGACCTCTCTGCTGAAAAATTTGCTTCAGAAAAGATGCCTTCTTGAAGAAGCAACCTTCACCGGTTCAGAGGAAATCTTCCCCCACCGGCTGTTTACTCAACCCCCTGACGGTAAAACTCCAGTTGCATCCGTACAAGATGAACAGGTGCGAACCTTTTTAGAACTATTGGCCAAGTTTTATGCGACCAAAACTTTAGTGAAAGTGGAGTTTACCCTACATCCCAAGGTGTCTGAACAGTGGCTTTGTTTCCTTAAAGGGATGTGGGTGACGGCGAAAGGCAATAGCGGTCAAGTGACGCAAGGGGAAAGAGGCCGAGTCTTAATGGTCTGTTGTAGCTCACAGTTTGAAAATGAGAATGGTACAGAACCAGAAGGAATCCTCACGCCGAACCGTGTACGTCCTATGGGAAGAAAACTCTTGGGTAGTCACCATTGACGTCCTCGTTATCACGTTTGATGAAGTGTGATACGTTTCAAATTTGGTTTTGGAAACTGTGCAGTTTTATTATCCTGCTTAAAACAAATATGTTGCCTGGGTCTTTGTCAATTTTTGACTGTACATTCTGTCCGGTGTTTGCTGCATTCTAGAATATAACTGTAAATTTTTACTCGTATATATTTTAATGGATTGCCAAGGTGTTACATAAGATTTCGGACAAGGATATGAAACGCTGTTTCGCTGAAAAATGTACATGTTCGTTTGAATAGTTTTTGTTCGAAAACTAGGCTAAACGTGAACCATAGATTCTGAACTGACTATGAGTTTGGACCTTTTCAGCTTCACGTGGGTTATATCCTGGACAGACCAAAAACAATGAGAAGACCTGTTCGATGTTCGTACGGACGTATATCTTGGTAATTTGGTCCACGGCCTCTCATGAACTGCTTGACGTCTCTGCGGTTATAGAATCGCATGACTGTAAAATACTTGCAGCCCCACCGTGAGCCGTGTTTGATAAGTAAAACTGGGGAAAGTACACAATCAGAATATCATCAATATCTGCCAATATCTAGATCAAGAAATGCGATGATTACCATCGATATTTTTCTATGTAGAATCCGTCGGATATATGGCTATCCGACGCGCGTGGTACTCACATATGCTTCTTTTGGGGTAAGGGTAGCGGGGCAGGACGCTGCTTTCTGTCTGTCCAAGGAGGCCCAGTGCTATTCTGAAGAAAAAAAAATAAACATTTAAAGACTATTTTATTGCTGATCTACTTTGAGATATGTAGTTGCGCCGTCCAGCCCATTTTCATGTGGCTTTGTTCGAGCTGACTATGAGTGGAGTAAGTGTTTAACTGCAACTGGGTATTTTTCGCCATTGCAACGGGTAAATAAAAATGACAAGACCAAAGTTTTCGTTGGGATCCCAAAGGAATTTCTTGCTCCACACAGTCGTTCTTGACGATTTCCGGTTTTCGTCAGTCGCCTTAAAAATGTTATCTTTTAATCTCTAACCAACCGCTTGAAGATATAAAGAAAGGATACCAAATTGGGATTTGAAAAAATGTGGCCGAACGTCCAATTAGCTGGGAAAACCAAGCTCAGATATGGACTCAGCATTTATGTTTACCTCAGTGTACCACCCCCCTCGAACAAAGGAAAAAACTTAAACTGAGCATTCACAGAGCGCACAAACGAAATTTTTTCACCAGACCCTTTTTCTGCTTCCGAGTGGAAAGCTCTCGGCTCTAGCAGGCAAGCAGGCAGGCACCAGTTTTGAATTGAAGAATGACTAAAATCTGTAAGTATGTAAGTAAATGTGCGGCAGTTCCCTGGCCCCACAGCCAACAAATCTTCTTTTAGTGATAAATAGAAAAAATTACAGAATAAAACATGTGGCATTTTCCCACGGGTCCGAAAGTGCTGTCATCTATTGTTTCTACCCAGTTCTGTTCGTGATGTCAGCTGAGTTTACCATTTCATTTCTTACACTTGGGATTGAGGAAGAGAAATAATATCAGATGGGCCTCTTAAATTTTAAAAGTTCCTTCATTGCTAAAGAAATTATTTGCTTCTTTCGAAGTGGTAATAGTAGAAAGTTGGCCTAAAGCAAAACAGTCAAATTTGAACTAATACAGATATTTTTGTTTCAACAGCAATCGATAGAACTTTTCATCTTCATCTTTCATCTTCAGGGTAAATGTCGGGGAAGGAAACAAACCAGGGGAAGAAAAAAACCCTGTATTCTTACAGGTTTGTTTCCTTCCACGACGTTGACCCTGAAGATTGACAGCCTGATGAGGACCCTTGCCAAGAAAGGCCGTGAAGCATCGTAGCTGACGTATTCCTTGTATACATTATTTGAATAGATCATGTTAAAGTCTCGGATGGTTGACAACTTCGGTGTTAGGGTGTACACTTTAATAAAAAATAGGTGGAACGTGAGGCATGTCCAGGCTGTTAGACCATGATCAACTCCGGCGGTGAGGGCTTTCCAGGTTTGCCTAGTTTGTGTACCTGTTTTGTTTCCAGTATTTTTGATGATAAGAAAATGTTGGTTCCATATTTGTCTATCATGGGTAGACAGACTTGCAAGTTTAAATCGATTGCTATAGCATTGTCATTTTCATGAGGTGCTAGAATGGTTTATGGTGGTGGTCTAGCACTGTAACCGAGAATAGTGATTACGCAACGAGTACAAATAATGCAAAACAATGATATAGTTTCATAATAATTAGTAATATAGCATCTATGGTATTTGGATTGTGAAACGTTACGGAAAGCTTTATAATACAAACTAGGTTGTATTAAAGGTTAACTTCAGACATCGAGGATGATATCGGAAAATAACAACGAGACGGCCATTGAAAATAACCTGTTCGAGCCGAAGGCCGTCGAGATTGTTATCAGGGGCGTCCCGATACCTTCCTGATCGGGGGGGGGGGGGGTGCAGCTTCAGAATTTTACCGGAATTTTTCGAGCTTTTGCCGGATTTTTTCGAGCTTTTACCGGAATATTTCGAGGTTTTACCGAAAATTCTCGTAGTGACAGTCTCTGCAGAAAGTCTAGAATACTGTCGTTTTCTGACTTCGATTACGTATTGTAAACAATAGTAAACAAAAAAAAGGCTCGTTAACACTTACAACAAAACAAAAATCTGACATTCAACACACCCTACACATTTATTCGACTTATTTTAACCATTTTCCATTTATCCTCAACACATCCAATTTCACACTCATCAACTAGATCTGTCTCACATGCTATTAATAGCAGACTTTCAAGACATTGGTCAGCCATTGTTGAACGCAAGGTGGTGTTAACCAGCTTCATCTTGCTAAAATTCGTTTCCCTTTTGCTGAGGTAACAGGGACTGTCTTAGCCAGCTTGAACGCTTTCCATACTAGTGGTAAGACGTCTTTCAGTTGACGAGAGACCTCGAATATATCTTCAAACTTTTTGTTTGTTTCGAGGCTCTATCGGCGACTTTCTACATCACGTCAAAACAAGGCTAATTGGTTTTTTTGGCACTTGCAGCCTCTGGCTCAAGTGCCATGTATCGTCGCAATTCCGTCTGTCGGTCGGTCCGGTTTTTTGTCACACTTTTTCGAGCTAGGGTACTTCCAGATGTGCTAGGACGATGAAACTTGGCAGGCATACCACGGTCCCGAATAAACTAACTTGGAAATTATCAGTTTTTTGATCCGATCATCTGGGGGGGGGGGGAAGGCCGGGGAATCTGGAAAATCGAGTAGTGTGTAACCTTTGAACTGGTGATCGGATTGGAATGAAACTTGATAACTTAATTCTGGACATATCTTTGATGCCCTATTTGGAGTCCGGACCGGATTCGTTAGCTATGGGGGAGTTGGGGGGGGGGAGACCGGAAATCTCGAGAAACGGTTAGAATGGAGGGATCGGAGTGAACCTTGCTGGAACAAGCATCTGCCCCAAATAAATCGTTTACACAGTTGCAAAGGTCC
Organism: Branchinecta sandiegonensis; assembly: GCA_030848855.1. Classification (NCBI taxonomy): domain Eukaryota; kingdom Metazoa; phylum Arthropoda; class Branchiopoda; order Anostraca; family Branchinectidae; genus Branchinecta; species Branchinecta sandiegonensis. Next base: position 28,103,605 of record JAUPMV010000002.1, read on the forward strand.
AATTTGGCGGCCACTGCATGAAAACGAAATCAGGTTGCTGATCGCGCAGTGGTGGCTGCATGCAAACGGAATTGAAGAAAGGTCCAATTGGCGGCCGCTGCATGGAAACGCAATCAAATGGGGTCGCTGATCACGCAGCGGCCACTGCATGGAAACGAAATCAACGGGGTCGCTGATCACGCAGTGGCCGCTGCATGCAAACAAAATTGGACAACGGTCCAATTGGCGGCCGCTGCATGGAAACGCATTCAAATGGGGTCGCTGATCACGCAGCGGCCACTGCATGGAAACGAAATCAACGGGGTCGCTGATCACGCAGTGGCCGCTGTATGCAAACGAAATTGGACAAAGGTCCAATTGACGGCCGCTGCATGAAAACGAAATCCGGTCGCTGATCACGAAGTGTGTGCTGCATGCAAACGGAATTGGACAAAGGTCCAATTAGAGGCAGCTGCATGGAAACGAAATCAAATGGGGTCGCTGATCACGCAGAGGCCGCTGCATGGAAACTTGATCAAATGGGGTCGCTGATCACGCAGTGGCCGCTGTATGCAAACGAAATTGGACAAAGGTCCAATTGACGGCCGCTGCATGGAAACGCAATCAAATGGGGTCGCTGATCACGCAGCGGCCACTGCATGGAAACAAAATCAACGGGGTCGCTGATCACGCAGTGTCCATTGCATGCAAACGAAATTGGACAACGGTCCAATTGGCAGCCGCTACATGGAAACGAAATCAGGTCGCTGATCACGAAGTGTGTGCTGCATGCAAACGGAATTGGACAAAGGTCCAATTGAAGGCTGTTGCATGGAATCGAAATCAAATGGGGTCGCTGATCACGCAGAGGCCGCTGCATGGAAACGAAATCAAATGGGGTCGCTGATCATGCAGTGGCCATGCATGTAAACGAAATTGGACAAAGGTCCAATTGACGGCCGCTGCATCGAAACGAAATCAAATGGGTTCGCTTTCCAGCTACCGCTGCATGGAAACGAAACCAACGGGGTCGCTGATCACGCAGTGGCCGCTGCATGCAAACGGAACTGGACAACGTTCCAATTGGCGGCCGCTTCATGGAAACGCAATCAAATGGGGTCGGTGATCACGCAGCGGACACTGCATGGAAACGAAATCAACGGGGTCGCTGATCACGCAGTGGCCGCTGCATGCAAACGAAGTTGGAGAACTGTCCAATTGGCGGCCGCTGCATGGAAACGAAATCAGGTCTCTGATCACGAAGTGTGTGCATCATGCAAACGGAATTGGAAAAAGGTCCAATTGGAGGCAGCTGCATGGAAACGAAATCAAGTGGGGTCGCTGATCACGCAGTGGCCATGCATGTAAACGAAATTGGACAAAGGTCCAATTGACGGCCGCTGCATCGAAACGAAATCAAATGGGTTCGCTTTCCAGCTACTGCTGCATGGAAACGAAACCAACGGGGTCGCTGATCACGCAGTGGCCGCTGCATGCAAACGAAATCAGGTCGCTGATCACGAAGTGTGTGCTGCATGCAAACAGAATTGGACAAAGGTCCAATTAGAGGCAGCTGCATGGAAACGAAAGCAAATGGGGTCGCTGATCACGAGGAGGCCGCTGCATGGAAAAGAGATCAAATGGGGTCGCTGAATACGCAGTGGCCGCTGCATGCAAATGAAATTGGACAAAGGTCCAACTGATGGCCGCTGCATGGTAACGCAATCAAATGGGGTCGCTGATCACGCAGAGGCCGCTGCATGGAAACGAGATCAAATGGGGTCACTGATCACGCAGCGGCCACTGCATGGAAACGAAATCAACGGGGTCGCTGATCACGCAGTGGCCGCTGTATGCAAACGAAATTGAACAAAGGAAAACGAAATCAGGTCGCTGATCACGAAGTGTGTGCTGCATGCAAACGGAATTGGACAAAGGTCCAATTGGAGGCAGCTGCATGGAAACGAAATCAAATGGGGTCGCTGATCACGCAGAGGCCGCTGCATGGAAACAAGATCAAATGGGGTCGCTGATCACGCAGTGGCCGCTGCATGCAAACGAAATTGGACAAAGGTCCTATTGGTGGTCGCTGCATGGAAACGAACTCAGGTCGCTGATAACGCAGTGGTTGCTGCATGCAAAGGGAATTGGACAAAGGTCCAATTGACGGCCGCTGCATCGAAATGAAATCAAATGGGTTCGCTTTCCAGCTACCGCTGCATGGAAACGAAACCAACGGGGTCGCTGATCACGCAGTGGCCGCTGTATGCAAACGGAACTGGACAACGGTCCAATTGGCGGCCGCGGCATGGAAACGCAATCAAGTGGGGTCGCTGATCACGTAGCGGTCGAGCCTACAAACGAAATCAGGTCGCTGATCACGAAGTGTGTGCTGCATGCAAACTGAATTGGACAAAGGTCCAACTGGAGGCAGCTGCATGGAAACGACATCAAATTGGGTCGCTGATCACGCAGAAGCTCTGCATGCAAACGAAATTGGACAACGGTCCAATTGGCGACCGCTGCATGGACACGAATTCAAATGGGTTCGCTGATCACGCAGTGGCATGCATGTAAACGAAATTGGACAAAGGTCCAATTGACGGCCGCTGCATCGAAACGAAATCAAATGGGTTCGCTTTCCAGCTACCGCTGCATGGAAACCAAACCAACGGGGTCGCTGATCACGCAGTGGCCGCTGCATGCAAACAAAATTGGAGAACTGTCCAATTGGCGGCCGCTGCATGGAAACAAAATCAGGTCGTTGATCACGAAGTGTGTGCTGCATGTAAACGGAATTGGACAAAGGTCCAATTGGAGGCAGCTGCATGGAAACGAAATCAAATGGGGTCGCTGATCACGAGGAGGCCGCTGCATGGAAAAGAGATCAAATGGGGTCGCTGATCACGCAGTGGCCGCTGCATGCAAATGAAATTGGACAAAGGTCCAATTGACGGTCGCTGCATGGTAACGCAATCAAATGGGGTCGCTGATCACGCAGAGGCCGCTGCATGGAAACGAGATCAAATGGGGTCGCTGATCACGCAGCGGCCACTGCATGGAAACGAAATCAACGGGGTCACTGATCACGAAGTGGCCGCTGTATGCAAACGAAATTGGACAAAGGTCGAATTGACGGCCGCTGCATGGAAACGCAATCAAATGGGGTCGCTGATAACGCAGCGGCCACTGCATGGAAACGAAATCAACGGGGTCGCTGATCACGCAGTGGCCGCTGCATGCAAACGAAATTGGAGAACGGTCCAATTGGCGGCCGCTGCATGGAAACGAAATCAGGTCGCTGATCACGAAGTGTGTGGTGCATGCAAACGGAATTGGGCAAAGGTCCAATTGGAGGCAGCTGCATGGAAACGAAATCAAATGGGGTCGCTGATCACGTAGCGGCCGTGCATGGAAACGAAAGCAGGTCGCTGATCACGAAGTGTGTGCTGCATGCAAACGGAATTGGACAAAGGTCCAATTGGAGGCAGCTGCATGGAAACGAAATCAAATTGGGTCGCTGATCACGCAGAGGCTACTGCATGCAAACGAAATTCGACAAAGGTCCAATTGGTGGCCGCTGCATGGAAATGAAGTCAGGTCGCTTATGACGCAGTGGTGGCTGCATGCAAACGGAATTGGACAAAGGTCCAAGTGGCGGCAGCTGCATGGAAACGAAATCAAATGGGCTCACTGATCACTCAGTGGCCGCTGCATGGAATCGAAATCAACGGGGTCGCTGATCACGCAGTGGCCGCTATATGGAAACGAAATCAGGTCGCCGATCACGCAGTGGGTGATTCCTGCAAACGGAATTGGACAAAGGTCCAATTGGCGGCCGCTGCATGGAAACGAAATCAAATGGGGTCGCTGATCACGCAGTGGCCATGCATGTGAACGAAATTGGACAAAGGTCCAATTGACGGCCGCTGCATCGAAACGAATTCAAATGGGTTCGCTGATCACGCAGTGGCCATGCATGTAAACGAAATTGGACAAAGGTCCAATTGACGGCCGCTGCATCGAAACGAAATCAAATGGGTTCGCTTTCCAGCTACCGCTGCATGGAAACCAAACCAACGGGGTCGCTGATCACGCAGTGGCCGCTGCATGCAAACGAAATTGGAGAACTGTCCAATTGGCGGCCGCTGCATGGAAACAAAATCAGGTCGTTGATCACGAAGTGTGTGCTGCATGCAAACGGAATTGGACAAAGGTCCAATTGGAGGCAGCTGCATGGAAACGAAATCAAATGGGGTCGCTGATCACGAGGAGGCCGCTGCATGGAAAAGAGATCAAATGGGGTCGCTGATCGCGCAGTGGCCGTTGCATGCAAACGAAATTGGAGAACTGTCCAATTGGCGGCCGCTGCATGGAAACAAAATCAGGTCGTTGATCACGAAGTGTGTGCTGCATGCAAACGGAATTGGACAAAGGTCCAATTGGAGGCAGCTGCATGGAAACGAAATCAAATGGGGTCGCTGATCACGAGGAGGCCGCTGCATGAAAAGAGATCAAATGGGGTCGCTGATCACGCAGTGGCCGCTGCATGCAAATGAAATTGGACAAAGGTCCAATTGACGGCCGCTGCATGGTAACGCAATCAAATGGGGTCGCTGATCACGCAGAGGCCGCTGCATGGAAACGAGATCAAATGGGGTCACTGATCACGCAGCGGCCACTGCATGGAAACGAAATCAACGGGGTCACTGATCACGCAGTGGCCGCTGTATGCAAACGAAATTGGACAAAGGTCGAATTGACGGCCGCTGCATGGAAACGCAATCAAATGGGGTCGCTGATAACGCAGCGGCCACTGCATGGAAACGAAATCAACGGGGTCGCTGATCACGCAGTGGCCGCTGCATGCAAACGAAAGTGGAGAACGGTCCAATTGGCGGCCGCTGCATGGAAACGAAATCAGGTCGCTGATCACGAAGTGTGTGGTGTATGCAAACGGAATTGGGCAAAGGTCCAATTGGAGACAGCTGCATGGAAACGAAATCAAATGGGGTCGCTGATCACGTAGCGGCCGTGCATGGAAACGAAAGCAGGTCACTGATCACGAAGTGTGTGCTGCATGCCAACGGAATTGGACAAAGGTCCAATTGGAGGCAGCTGCATGGAAACGAAATCAAATTGGGTCGCTGATCACGCAGAGGCCACTGCATGCAAACAAAATTCGACAAAGGTCCAATTGGTGGCCGCTGCATGGAAATGAAGTCAGGTCGCTTATGACGCAGTGGTGGCTGCATGCAAACGGAATTGGACAAAGGTCGAAGTGGGGGCAGCTGCATGGAAACGAAATCAAATGGGCTCACTGATCGCTCAGCGGCCGCTGCATGGAATCGAAATCAACGGGATCGCTGATCACGCAGTGGCCGCTATATGGAAATGAAATCAGGTCGCTGATCACGCAGTGGGTGATTCCTGCAAACGGAATTGGACAAAGGTCCAATAGGCGGCCGCTGCATGGAAACGAAATCAAATGGGGTCGCTGATCACGCAGTGGCCATGCCTGTGAACGAAATTGGACAAAGGTCCAATTGACGGCCGCTGCATCGAAACGAAATCAAATGGATTCGCTTTCCAGCTACCGCTGCATGGAAACGAAACCAACGGGGTCGCTGATCACGCAGTGGCCGCTGCATGCAAAAGGAACTGGACAACTGTCCAATTGGCTGCCGCTGCAAGGAAACGCAATCAAATGGGGTCGCTGATCACGCAGCGGCCACTGCATGGAAACGAAATCAACGGGGTCGCTGATCACGCAGTGGCCGCTGCATGCAAACGAAATTGGAGAACTGTCCAATTGGCGGCCGCTGCATGGAAACGAAATCAGGTCGCTGATCACGAAGTGTGTGCTGCATGCAAACGGATTGGACAAAGGTCCAATTGGAGGCAGCCGCATGGAAACGAAATCAAATGGGTTCGCTTTCCAGCTACCACTGCATGGAAACGAAACCAACGGGGTCGCTGATCACGCAGTGGCAGCTGCATGCAAACGGAACTGGACAACGGTCCAATATGCGGCCGCTGCATGGAAACGCAATCAAATGGGGTCGGTGATCACTCAGCGGCCGCTGCATGGAAACGAGATCAAATGGGGTCACTGATCACGCAGCGGCCACTGCATGGAAACGAAATCAACGGGGTCGCTGATCACGCAGTGGCCGCTGCATGGAAAAGAGATCAAATGGGGTCGCTGGTCACGCAGTGGCCGCTGCATGCAAATGAAATTGGACAAAGGTCCAGTTGATGGCCGCTGCATGGAAACGCAATCAAATGGGGTCGCTGATCACGCAGAGGCCGCTGCATGGAAACGAGATCAAATGGGGTCACTGATCACGCAGCGGCCACTGCATGGAAACGAAATCAACGGGGTCGCTGATCACGCAGTGGCCGCTGTATGCAAACGAAATTGAACAAAGGAAAACGAAATCAGGTCGCTGATCACGCAGTGGCCGCTGCATGGAAAAGAGATCAAATGGGGTCGCTGGTCACGCAGTGGCCGCTGCATGCAAACGAAATTGAACAAAGGAAAACGAAATCAGGTCGCTGATCACGCAGTGGCCGCTGCACGGAAAAGAGATCAAATGGGGTCGCTGGTCACGCAGTGGCCGCTGCATGCAAATGAAATTGGACAAAGGTTCAATTGGAGGCAGCTGCATGGAAACGAGATCAAATGGGGTCGCTGATCACGCAGAGGCCGCTGCATGGAAACGAGATCAAATGGGGTCGCTGATCACGCACTGGCCGCTGCATGCAAACGAAATTGGACAAAGGTCCTATTGGTGGCCGCTGCATAGAAACGAAGTAAGGTCAACGATGACGCAGTGGTTGCTGCATGCAAAGGAAATTGGACAAAGGTTCTATTGGCGGCCGCTGCATGGAAACGAAATCAAACGGGGTCGCTGATGCATGCAAACGAAATCAGGTCGCTGATCACGAAGTGTGTGCTGATTGCCAACGGAATTAGACAAAGGTCCAGTTGGTGTCCGCTGCATGGAATCGAAATCAACGGGGTCGCTGATCACGCAGTAGCCACTACATGGAAACGAAATCAGGTCGCTGATCACGTCAAAGGTCCAATTCGCGGCCACTGCATGGAAACGAAATCAAATGGGGTCGCTGATCACGCAGTGGCCATGCATGTAAACGAAATTGGACAAAGGTCCAATTGACGGCCGCTGCATCGAAACGAAATCAAATGGGTTCGCTTTCCAGCTACCGCTGCATGGAAACGAAACCAACAGGGTTGCTGATCACGCAGTGGCCGCTGCATGCAAACGGAACTGGACAACGGTCCAATTGGCGGCCGCTGCATGGAAACGCAATCAGATGGGTCGCTGATCACGCAGCGGCCGTGCCTGCTGTTGTTGTGCCGCATTTATTTTGAAAAATTAAAATTAAATCAGGTCGCTGATCACGAAGTGTGTGCTGCATGCAAACGGAATTGGACAAAGGTCCAATTGGAGGCAGCTGCATGGAAACGACATCAAATTGGGTCGCTGATCACGCAGAAGCCGCTGCATGCAAACGGAACCGGACAACGGTCCAATTGACGGCCGCTGCAAGGAAACGCAATCAAAAGGGGTCGCTGGTCACGCAGCGGCCACTGCATGGAAACGAAATCAACGGGGTCGCTGATCACGCAGCGGCCACTGCATGGAAACGAAATCAACGGGGTCACTGATCACGAAGTGGCCGCTGTATGCAAACGAAATTGGACAAAGGTCGAATTGACGGCCGCTGCATGGAAACGCAATCAAATGGGGTCGCTGATAACGCAGCGGCCACTGCATGGAAACGAAATCAACGGGGTCGCTGATCACGCAGTGGCCGCTGCATGCAAACGAAATTGGAGAACGGTCCAATTGGCGGCCGCTGCATGGAAACGAAATCAGGTCGCTGATCACGAATTGTGTGGTGCATGCAAACGGAATTGGGCAAAGGTCCAATTGGAGGCAGCTGCATGGAAACGAAATCAAATGGGGTCGCTGATCACGTAGCGGCCGTGCATGGAAACGAAAGCAGGTCGCTGATCACGAAGTGTGTGCTTCATGCAAACGGAATTGGACAAAGGTCCAATTGGAGGCAGCTGCATGGAAACGAAATCAAATTGGGTCGCTGATCACGCAGAGGCTACTGCATGCAAACGAAATTCGACAAAGGCCCAATTGGTGGCCGCTGCATGGATATGAAGTCAGGTCGCTTATGACGCAGTGGTGGCTGCATGCAAACGGAATTGGACAAAGGTCCAAGTGGCGGCAGCTGCATGGAAACGAAATCAAATGGGCTCACTGATCACTCAGTGGCCGCTGCATGGAATCGAAATCAACGGGGTCGCTGATCACGCAGTGGCCGCTATATGGAAACGAAATCAGGTCGCTGATCACGCAGTGGGTGATTCCTGCAAACGGAACTGGACAAAGGTCCAATTGGCGGCCGCTGCATGGAAACGAAATCAAATGGGGTCGCTGATCACGCAGTGGCCATGCATGTGAACGAAATTGGACAAAGGTCCAATTGACGGCCGCTGCATCGAAACGAATTCAAATGGGTTCGCTGATCACGCAGTGGCCATGCATGTAAACGAAATTGAACAAAGGTCCAATTGACGGCCGCTGCATCGAAACGAAATCAAATGGGTTCGCTTTCCAGCTACCGCTGCATGGAAACCAAACCAACGGGGTCGCTGATCACGCAGTGGCCGCTGCATGCAAACGGAATTGGAGAACTGTCCAATTGGCGGCCGCTGCATGGAAACAAAATCAGGTCGTTGATCACGAAGTGTGTGCTGCATGCAAACGGAATTGGACAAAGGTCCAATTGGAGGCAGCTGCATGGAAACGAAATCAAATGGGGTCGCTGATCACGAGGAGGCCGCTGCATGGAAAAGAGATCAAATGGGGTCGCTGATCGCGCTGTGGCCGTTGCATGCAAACGAAATTGGAGAACTGTCCAATTGGCGGCCGCTGCATGGAAACAAAATCAGGTCGTTGATCACGAAGTGTGTGCTGCATGCAAACGGAATTGGACAAAGGTCCAATTGGAGGCAGCTGCATGGAAACGAAATCAAATGGGGTCGCTGATCACGAGGAAGCTGCTGCATGAAAAGAGATCAAATGGGGTCGCTGATCACGCAGTGGCCGCTGCATGCAAATGAAATTGGACAAAGGTCCAATTGACGGCCGCTGCATGGTAACGCAATCAAATGGGGTCGCTGATCACGCAGAGGCCGCTGCATGGAAACGAGATCAAATGGGGTCGCTGATCACGCAGCGGCCACTGCATGGAAACGAAATCAACGGGGTCACTGATCACGCAGTGGCCGCTGTATGCAAACGAAATTGGACAAAGGTCGAATTGACGGCCGCTGCATGGAAACGCAATCAAATGGGGTCGCTGATAACGCAGCGGCCACTGCATGGAAACGAAATCAACGGGGTCGCTGATCACGCAGTGGCCGCTGCATGCAAACGAAAGTGGAGAACGGTCCAATTGGCGGCCGCTGCATGGAAACGAAATCAGGTCGCTGATCACGAAGTGTGTGGTGTATGCAAACGGAATTGGGCAAAGGTCCAATTGGAGACAGCTGCATGGAAACGAAATCAAATGGGGTCGCTGATCACGTAGCGGCCGTGCATGGAAACGAAAGAAGGTCGCTGATCACGAAGTGTGTGCTGCATGCAAACGGAATTGGACAAAGGTCCAATTGGAGGCAGCTGCATGGAAACGAAATCAAATTGGGTCGCTGATCACGCAGAGGCCACTGCATGCAAACGAAATTCGACAAAGGTCCAATTGGTGGCCGCTGCATGGAAATGAAGTCAGGTCGCTTATGACGCAGTGGTGGCTGCATGCAAACGGAATTGGACAAAGGTCGAAGTGGGGGCAGCTGCATGGAAACGAATTCAAATGGGCTCACTGATCACTCAGCGGCCGCTGCATGGAATCGAAATCAACGGGGTCGCTGATCACGCAGTGGCCGGTATATGGAAATGAAATCAGGTCGCTGATCACGCAGTGGGTGATTCCTGCAAACGGAATTGGACAAAGGTCCAATAGGCGGCCGCTGCATGGAAACGAAATCAAATGGGGTCGCTGATCACGCAGTGGCCATGCCTGTGAACGAAATTGGACAAAGGTCCAATTGACGGCCGCTGCATGGAAACGAAATCAGGTCGCTGATCACGAAGTGTGTGCTGCATGCAAACGGATTGGACAAAGGTCCAATTGGAGGCAGCCGCATGGAAACGAAATCAAATGGGTTCGCTTTCCAGCTACCACTGCATGGAAACGAAACCAAAGGGGTCGCTGATCACGCAGTGGCAGCTGCATGCAAACGGAACTGGACAACGGTCCAATTGGCGGCCGCTGCATGGAAACGCAATCAAATGGGGTCGGTGATCACTCAGCGGCCGCTGCATGGAAACGAGATCAAATGGGGTCACTGATCACGCAGCGGCCACTGCATGGAAACGAAATCAACGGGGTCGCTGATCACGCAGTGGCCGCTGCATGGAAAAGAGATCAAATGGGGTCGCTGGTCACGCAGTGGCCGCTGCATGCAAATGAAATTGGACAAAGGTCCAATTGATGGCCGCTGCATGGAAACGCAATCAAATGGGGTCGCTGATCACGCAGAGGCCGCTGCATGGAAACGAGATCAAATGGGGTCACTGATCACGCAGCGGCCACTGCATGGAAACGAAATCAACGGGGTCGCTGATCACGCAGTGGCCGCTGTATGCAAACGAAATTGAACAAAGGAAAACGAAATCAGGTCGCTGATCACGCAGTGGCCGCTGCATGGAAAAGAGATCAAATGGGGTCGCTGGTCACGCAGTGGCCGCTGCATGCAAACGAAATTGAACAAAGGAAAACGAAATCAGGTCGCTGATCACGCAGTGGCCGCTGCATGGAAAAGAGATCAAATGGGGTCGCTGGTCACGCAGTGGCCGCTGCATGCAAATGAAATTGGACAAAGGTCCAATTGGAGGCAGCTGCATGGAAACGAGATCAAATGGGGTCGCTGATCACGCAGAGGCCGCTGCATGGAAACGAGATCAAATGGGGTCGCTGATCACGCACAGGCCGCTGCATGCAAACGAAATTGGACAAAGGTCCTATTGGTGGCCGCTGCATAGAAACGAAGTAAGGTCAACGATGACGCAGTGGTTGCTGCATGCAAAGGAAATTGGACAAAGGTCCTATTGGCGGCCGCTGCATGGAAACGAAATCAAACGGGGTCGCTGATGCATGCAAACGAAATCAGGTCGCTGATCACGAAGTGTGTGCTGATTGCCAACGGAATTAGACAAAGGTCCAGTTGGTGTCCGCTGCATGGAATCGAAATCAACGGGGTCGCTGATCACGCAGTAGCCACTACATGGAAACGAAATCAGGTCGCTGATCACGTCCAAGGTCCAATTCGCGGCCACTGCATGGAAACGAAATCAAATGGGGTCGCTGATCACGCAGTGGCCATGCATGTAAACGAAATTGGACAAAGGTCCAATTGACGGCCGCTGCATCGAAACGAAATCAAATGGGTTCGCTTTCCAGCTACCGCTGCATGGAAACGAAACCAACGGGGTCGCTGATCACGCAGTGGCCGCTGCATGCAAACGGAACTGGACAACGGTCCAATTGGCGGCCGCTGCATGGAAACGCAATCAGATGGGGTCGCTGATCACGCAGCGGCCGTGCCTGCTGTTGTTGTGCCGCATTTATTTTGAAAAATTAAAATTAAATCAGGTCGCTGATCACGAAGTGTGTGCTGCATGCAAACGGAATTGGACAAAGGTCCAATTGGAGGCAGCTGCATGGAAACGACATCAAATTGGGTCTCTGATCACGCAGAAGCCGCTGCATGCAAACGGAACCGGACAACGGTCCAATTGGCGGCCGCTGCAAGGAAACGCAATCAAAAGGGGTCGCTGGTCACGCAGCGGCCACTGCATGGAAACGAAATCAACGGGGTCGCTGATCACGCAGTGGCCACTGCATGCAAACGAAATTGGAGACATCGAAACGAAATCAAATGGGTTCGCTTTCCAGCTAACGCTGCATGGAAACGAAACCAACGGGGTCGCTGATCACGCAGTGGCCGCTGCATGCAAACGGAACTGGACAACGGTCCAATTGGCGGCCGCTGCAAGGAAACGCAATCAAATGGGGTCGCTGGTCACGCAGTGGCCACTGCATCGAAACGAAATCAACGGGGTCGCTGATCACGCAGTGGCCGCTGCATGCAAACGAAATTGGAGACATCGAAACGAAATCAAATGGGTTCGCTTTCCAGCTACCGCTGCATGGAAACGAAATCAGGTCGCTGATCACGAAGTGTGTGCATCATGCAAACGGAATTGGACAAAGGTCCAATTGGAGGCAGCTGCATGGAAACGAAATCAAATGGGGTCGCTGATCACGCAGTGGCCATGCATGTAAACGAAATTGGACAAAGGTCCAATTGACGGCCGCTGCATCGAAACGAAATCAAATGGGTTCGCTTTCCAGCTACTGCTGCATGGAAACGAAACCAACGGGGTCGCTGATCACGCAGTGGCCGCTGCATGCAAACGGAACTGGACAACGGTCCAATTGGCGGCCGCTGCATGGAAACGCAATCAAATGGGGTCGCTGATCACGCAGCGGCCACTGCATGGAAACGAAATCAACGGGGTCGCTGATCACGCAGTGGCCGCTGCATGCAAACGAAATTGGAGAACTGTCCAATTGGCGGCCGCTGCATGGAAACGAAATCAGGACGCTGATCACGAAGTGTGTGCTGCATGCAAACGGAATTGGACAAAGGTCGAATTGGAGGCAGCTGCATGGAAACGAAATCAAATGTGGTCGCTGATCACTTAGTGGCCATGCATGTAAACGAAATTGGACAAAGGTCCAATTGACGGCCGCTGCATGGAAACGAAATCAACGGGGTCGCTGATCACGCAGTGGCCGCTGCATGCAAACGAAATTGGAGAACTGTCCAATTGGCGGCCGCTGCATGGAAACGAAATCAGGTCGCTGATCACGAAGTGTGTGCTGCATGCAAACGGAATTGGACAAAGGTCGAATTGGAGGCAGCTGCATGGAAACGAAATCAACGGGGTCGCTGATCACGCAGTGGCCGCTGCATGCAAACGAAATTGGAGAACTGTCCAATTGGCGGCCGCTGCATGGAAACGAAATCAGGTCGCTGATCACGAAGTGTGTGCTGCATGCAAACGGAATTGGACAAAGGTCCAATTGGAGGCAGCTGCATGGAAACGAAATCAAATGGGGTCGCTGATCACGAGGAGGCCGCTGCATGGAAAAGAGATCAAATGGGGTCGCTGAATACGCAGTGGCCGCTGCATGCAAATGAAATTGGACAAAGGTCCAATTTATGGCCGCTTGCATGGAAACGCAATCAAATGGGGTCGCTGATCACGCAGAGGCCGCTGCATGGAAACGAGATCAAATGGGGTCACTTATCACGCAGCGGCCACTGCATGAAAACGAAATCAACGGGGTCGCTGATCACGCAGTGGCCGCTGTATGCAAACGAAATTGAACAAAGGAAAACGAAATCGGGTCGCTGATCACGAAGTGTGTGCTGCATGCAAACGGAATTGGACAAAGGTCCAATTGGAGGCAGCTGCATGGAAACGACATCAAATTGGGTCGCTGATCACGCAGAAGCCGCTGCATGCAAACGGAATTGGACAAAGGTCCAATTGGAAGCAGCTGCATGGAAACGACATCAAATTGGGTCGCTGATCACGCAGAAGCCGATTCATGTAAACGAAATTGGACAAAGGTCCAATTGACGGCCGCTGCATCGAAACGAAATCAAATGGGTTCGCTTTCCAGCTACCACTGCATGGAAACGAAACCAACGGGGTCGCTGATCACGCAGTGGCCGCTGCATGCAAACGAAATTGGACAAAGGTCCAATTGGTGGCCGCTGCATGGAAACGAAATCAGGTCGCTGATCACGAAGTGTGTGCTGCATTCAAACAGAATTGGACAAAGGTCCAATTGGAGGCAGCTGCATGGAAACGACATCAAATTGGGTCGCTGATCACGCAGAAGCCGCTGCATGCAAACGAAATTGGACAGCGGTCCAATTGGCGGCCGCTGCATGGAAACGAATTCAAATGGGGTCGCTGATCACACAGTGGCCATGCATGTAAACGAAATTGGACAAAGGTCCAATTGACGGCCGCTGCATCGAAACGAAATCAAATGGGTTCGCTTTCCAGCTACCGCTGCATGGAAACGAAACCAACAAGGTCGCTGATCACGCAGCGGCCGTGCCTGCTGTTGTTGTGCCGCATTTATTTTGAAAAATTAAAATTAATTCAGGTCGCTGATCACGAAGTGTGTGCTGCATGCAAACGGAATTGGACAAAGGTCCAATTGGAGGCAGCTGCATGGAAACGACATCAAATTGGGTCGCTGATCACGCAGTGGCCGCTGTATGCAAACGAAATTGAACAAAGGAAAACGAAATCAGGTCGCTGATCACGCAGTGGCCGCTGCATGGAAAAGAGATCAAATGGGGTCGCTGGTCACGCAGTGGCCGCTGCATGCAAACGAAATTGAACAAAGGAAAACGAAATCAGGTCGCTGATCACGCAGTGGCCGCTGCATGGAAAAGAGATCAAATGGGGTCGCTGGTCACGCAGTGGCCGCTGCATGCAAATGAAATTGGACAAAGGTCCAATTGGAGGCAGCTGCATGGAAACGAGATCAAATGGGGTCGCTGATCACGCAGAGGCCGCTGCATGGAAACGAGATCAAATGGGGTCGCTGATCACGCACAGGCCGCTGCATGCAAACGAAATTGGACAAAGGTCCTATTGGTGGCCGCTGCATAGAAACGAAGTAAGGTCAACGATGACGCAGTGGTTGCTGCATGCAAAGGAAATTGGACAAAGGTCCTATTGGCGGCCGCTGCATGGAAACGAAATCAAACGGGGTCGCTGATGCATGCAAACGAAATCAGGTCGCTGATCACGAAGTGTGTGCTGATTGCCAACGGAATTAGACAAAGGTCCAGTTGGTGTCCGCTGCATGGAATCGAAATCAACGGGGTCGCTGATCACGCAGTAGCCACTACATGGAAACGAAATCAGGTCGCTGATCACGTCCAAGGTCCAATTCGCGGCCACTGCATGGAAACGAAATCAAATGGGGTCGCTGATCACGCAGTGGCCATGCATGTAAACGAAATTGGACAAAGGTCCAATTGACGGCCGCTGCATCGAAACGAAATCAAATGGGTTCGCTTTCCAGCTACCGCTGCATGGAAACGAAACCAACGGGGTCGCTGATCACGCAGTGGCCGCTGCATGCAAACGGAACTGGACAACGGTCCAATTGGCGGCCGCTGCATGGAAACGCAATCAGATGGGGTCGCTGATCACGCAGCGGCCGTGCCTGCTGTTGTTGTGCCGCATTTATTTTGAAAAATTAAAATTAAATCAGGTCGCTGATCACGAAGTGTGTGCTGCATGCAAACGGAATTGGACAAAGGTCCAATTGGAGGCAGCTGCATGGAAACGACATCAAATTGGGTCTCTGATCACGCAGAAGCCGCTGCATGCAAACGGAACCGGACAACGGTCCAATTGGCGGCCGCTGCAAGGAAACGCAATCAAAAGGGGTCGCTGGTCACGCAGCGGCCACTGCATGGAAACGAAATCAACGGGGTCGCTGATCACGCAGTGGCCACTGCATGAAAACGAAATTGGAGACATCGAAACGAAATCAAATGGGTTCGCTTTCCAGCTAACGCTGCATGGAAACGAAACCAACGGGGTCGCTGATCACGCAGTGGCCGCTGCATGCAAACGGAACTGGACAACGGTCCAATTGGCGGCCGCTGCAAGGAAACGCAATCAAATGGGGTCGCTGGTCACGCAGTGGCCACTGCATCGAAACGAAATCAACGGGGTCGCTGATCACGCAGTGGCCGCTGCATGCAAACGAAATTGGAGACATCGAAACGAAATCAAATGGGTTCGCTTTCCAGCTACCGCTGCATGGAAACGAAATCAGGTCGCTGATCACGAAGTGTGTGCATCATGCAAACGGAATTGGACAAAGGTCCAATTGGAGGCAGCTGCATGGAAACGAAATCAAATGGGGTCGCTGATCACGCAGTGGCCATGCATGTAAACGAAATTGGACAAAGGTCCAATTGACGGCCGCTGCATCGAAACGAAATCAAATGGGTTCGCTTTCCAGCTACTGCTGCATGGAAACGAAACCAACGGGGTCGCTGATCACGCAGTGGCCGCTGCATGCAAACGGAACTGGACAACGGTCCAATTGGCGGCCGCTGCATGGAAACGCAATCAAATGGGGTCGCTGATCACGCAGCGGCCACTGCATGGAAACGAAATCAACGGGGTCGCTGATCACGCAGTGGCCGCTGCATGCAAACGAAATTGGAGAACTGTCCAATTGGCGGCCGCTGCATGGAAACGAAATCAGGACGCTGATCACGAAGTGTGTGCTGCATGCAAACGGAATTGGACAAAGGTCGAATTGGAGGCAGCTGCATGGAAACGAAATCAAATGTGGTCGCTGATCACTTAGTGGCCATGCATGTAAACGAAATTGGACAAAGGTCCAATTGACGGCCGCTGCATGGAAACGAAATCAACGGGGTCGCTGATCACGCAGTGGCCGCTGCATGCAAACGAAATTGGAGAACTGTCCAATTGGCGGCCGCTGCATGGAAACGAAATCAGGTCGCTGATCACGAAGTGTGTGCTGCATGCAAACGGAATTGGACAAAGGTCGAATTGGAGGCAGCTGCATGGAAACGAAATCAACGGGGTCGCTGATCACGCAGTGGCCGCTGCATGCAAACGAAATTGGAGAACTGTCCAATTGGCGGCCGCTGCATGGAAACGAAATCAGGTCGCTGATCACGAAGTGTGTGCTGCATGCAAACGGAATTGGACAAAGGTCCAATTGGAGGCAGCTGCATGGAAACGAAATCAAATGGGGTCGCTGATCACGAGGAGGCCGCTGCATGGAAAAGAGATCAAATGGGGTCGCTGAATACGCAGTGGCCGCTGCATGCAAATGAAATTGGACAAAGGTCCAATTTATGGCCGCTTGCATGGAAACGCAATCAAATGGGGTCGCTGATCACGCAGAGGCCGCTGCATGGAAACGAGATCAAATGGGGTCACTTATCACGCAGCGGCCACTGCATGAAAACGAAATCAACGGGGTCGCTGATCACGCAGTGGCCGCTGTATGCAAACGAAATTGAACAAAGGAAAACGAAATCGGGTCGCTGATCACGAAGTGTGTGCTGCATGCAAACGGAATTGGACAAAGGTCCAATTGGAGGCAGCTGCATGGAAACGACATCAAATTGGGTCGCTGATCACGCAGAAGCCGCTGCATGCAAACGGAATTGGACAAAGGTCCAATTGGAAGCAGCTGCATGGAAACGACATCAAATTGGGTCGCTGATCACGCAGAAGCCGATGCATGTAAACGAAATTGGACAAAGGTCCAATTGACGGCCGCTGCATCGAAACGAAATCAAATGGGTTCGCTTTCCAGCTACCACTGCATGGAAACGAAACCAACGGGGTCGCTGATCACGCAGTGGCCGCTGCATGCAAACGAAATTGGACAAAGGTCCAATTGGTGGCCGCTGCATGGAAACGAAATCAGGTCGCTGATCACGAAGTGTGTGCTGCATTCAAACAGAATTGGACAAAGGTCCAATTGGAGGCAGCTGCATGGAAACGACATCAAATTGGGTCGCTGATCACGCAGAAGCCGCTGCATGCAAACGAAATTGGACAGCGGTCCAATTGGCGGCCGCTGCATGGAAACGAATTCAAATGGGGTCGCTGATCACACAGTGGCCATGCATGTAAACGAAATTGGACAAAGGTCCAATTGACGGCCGCTGCATCGAAACGAAATCAAATGGGTTCGCTTTCCAGCTACCGCTGCATGGAAACGAAACCAACGGGGTCGCTGATCACGCAGCGGCCGTGCCTGCTGTTGTTGTGCCGCATTTATTTTGAAAAATTAAAATTAAATCAGGTCGCTGATCACGAAGTGTGTGCTGCATGCAAACGGAATTGGACAAAGGTCCAATTGGAGGCAGCTGCATGGAAACGACATCAAATTGGGTCGCTGATCACGCAGAAGCCGCTGCATGCAAACGAAACTGGACAACGGTCCAATTGGCGGCCGCTGCAAGGAAACGCAATCAAATGGGGTCGCTGGTCACGCAGCGGCCACTGCATGGAAACGAAATCAACGGGGTCGCTGATCACGCAGTGGCCGCTGCATGCAAACGAAATTGGAGAACTGTCCAATTGGCGGCCGCTGCATGGAAACGAAATCAGGTCGCTGATCACGAAGTGTGTGCTGCATGCAAACGGAATTGGACAAAGGTCCAATTGGAGGCAGCTGCATGGAAACGAAATCAAATGGGGTCGCTGATCACGCATAGGCCGCTGCATGGAAAAGAGATCAAATGGGATCGCTGATCACGCAGTGGCCGCTGCATGCAAATGAAATTGGACAAAGGTCCAATTGACGGCCGCTGCATGGAAACGCAATCAAATGGGGTCGCTGATCACGCAGCGGCCACTGCATGGAAACGAAATCAACGGGGTCGCTGATCACGCAGTGGCCGCTGCATGCAAACGAAATTGGAAAACGGGCCAATCGGCGGCCGCTGAATGGAAACGAAATCAGGTCACTGATCACGAAGTGTGTGCTGCATGCAAACGGAACTGGAAAAAGGTCCAATTGGAGGCAGCTGCATGAAAACGAAATCAAATGGGGTCGCTGATCACGCAGGGGCCGCTGCATGGAAACGAGATCAAATGGTGTCGCTGATCACGCAGTGGCCGCTGCATGCAAACGAAATTGGACAAAGGTCATATTGGTGGCCGCTGCATAGAAACGAAGTCAGGTTGCTGATGACGCAGTGGTTGCTGCATTCAAAGGGAATTGGACAAAGGTCCAATTGGCGGCCGCTGCATGGAAACGAAATCAAATGGGGTCGCTGTCCAGCTGCCGCTACATGGAAACGAAACCAACGGGGTCGCTGATCACGCAGTCGCCGCTGCATGTAAACGAAATTGGACAAAGTCCAATTGGCGGCCGCTGCATGCAAACGAGGTGGTGTCTGCATGCAAACGGAATTGGACACAAGTCCAGTTGGAGGCCGCTGCATGGAAACGAAATCAAATGGGGTCGCTGATCACGCAGTGGCCGTGCATGCAAACAAAATGGGACAAAGGTCCAATTGACGGCCGCTGCATGGTAACGAAATCGGGTCTCTGATCACGCAATGGCCTCTGCATGCAAACGGAACTGGACAAAGTCCAATTGGTTGCCGCTGAATGGAAACGAAATCAGGTCGCTGGCAGCTGCATGGGATCGAAATTAACGGGGTCACCGATCACGCAGTTGCCGCTTCATGCAAACAAAATTGGACACAGTCCAATAGGCGGCAGCTGCATGGAAACGGAATCAGGTCGCTGATCACGCAATGGCCAATGCATGCAAACGGAATTGGACAAAGGTCTTGGCGGCCGCTGCATGGAAACGAAATCAAATGGGGTCGCTGATCACGCAGCGGTGACTGCATGGAAACAAAATCAACGGGGTCACTGATCACGCAGTGGCCGCTGCAAGCAAACGAAATTTGACAAAGGTCCAATTGGCGGCCGCTGCATGAAAACAAAATCAGGTCGGTGATCACGCTGTGGTGGCTGCATGCAAACGGAATTGGACAAAGGTCCAATCAGCGGCAGCTGCATGGAAACGAAATCAAATGGGGTCGCTGATCACTCAGTGGCCGCTGCATGGAAACGAAATCAACGGGGTCGCTGATCACGCAGTCGCCGCTGCATGTAAACGAAATTGGACAAAGTCCAATTGGCGGCCGCTGCATGCAAACGAGGTGGTGTCTGCATGCAAACGGAATTGGACACAGGTCCAATTGGCGGCCGTTGCATGGAAACGAAATCAAATGGGGTCGCTGATCACGCCGTGGCCGTGCATGCAAACAAAATGGGACAAAGGTCCAATTGACGGCCGCTGCATCGTAACGAAATTGGGTTTCTGATCACGCAATGACCTCTGTATGCAAACGAAACTGGACAAAGTCCAATTGGTTGCCGCTGAATGGAAACGAAATCAGGTCGCTTGCAGCTGCATGGGATCGAAAATAACGGGGTCACCGATCACGCAGTTGCCACTTCATGCAAACAAAATTGGACAAAGTCCGATAGGCGGCCGCTGCATGGAAACGGAATCAGGTCGCTGATCACGCAATGGCCAATGCATGCAAACGGAATTGGACAAAGGTCTTGGCGGCCGCTGCATGGAAACGGAATCAGGTCGCTGATGACGCAGTGGTTGCTGCATGCAAAGGGAATTGGACAAAGGTCCAATTGGCGGCCGCTGCATGGAAACGAAATCAAATGGGGTCGCTGTCCAGCTGCCGCTACATGGAAACGAAACCAACGAGGTCGCTGATCACGCAGTCGCCGCTGTATGTAAACTGGTTGGTTGCCGCTGAATGGAAACGAAATCAGGTCGCTGGCAGCTGCATGGGATCGAAATTAACGGGCTCACCGATCACGCAGTTGCCGCTTCATGCAAACAAAATTGGACACAGTCCAATAGGCGGCAGTTGCATGGAAACGGAATCAGGTCGCTGATCAAGCAATGGCCAATGCATGCAAACGGAACTGGACAAAGGTCTTGGCGGCCGCTGCATGGAAACGGAATTAGGTCGCTGATAATGCAGTGGTGGCTGCATGCAAACGTAATTGGACAAGGGTCCAATTGGCGACCACTGCATGAAAACGAAATCAAATGGGGTCGCTGATCACGCAGCGGTGACTGCATGGAAACAAAATCAATGGGGTCACTGATCACGCAGTGGCCGCTGCAAGCAAACGAAATTTGACAAAGGTCCAATTGGCGGCCGCTGCATGAAAACAAAATCAGGTCGATGATCACGCTGTGGTGGCTGCATGCAAACGGAATTGGACAAAGGTCCAATCAACGGCAGCTGCATGGAAACGAAATCAAATGGGGTCGCTGATCACTCAGTGGCCGCTGCATGGAAACGAAATCAACAGGGTCGCTGATCACGCAGTCGCCGCTGCATGTAAACGAAATTGGACAAAGTCCAATTGGCGGCCGCTGCATGCAAACGAGGTGGTGTCTGCATGCAAACGGAATTGGACACAGGTCCAATTGGCGGCCGTTGCATGGAAACGAAATCAAATGGGGTCGCTGATCACGCCGTGGCCGTGCATGCAAACAAAATGGGACAAAGGTCCAATTGACGGCCGCTGCATCGTAACGAAATCGGGTCTCTGATCACGCAATGGCCTCTATATGCAAACGAAACTGGACAAAGTCCAATTGGTTGCCGCTGAATGGAAACGAAATCAGGTCGCTGGCAGCTGCATGGGATCGAAATTAACGGGGTCACCGATCACGCAGTTGCCACTTCATGCAAACAAAATTGGACAAAGTCCGATAGGCGGCCGCTGCATGGAAACGGAATCAGGTCGCTGATCACGCAATGGCCAATGCATGCAAACGGAATTGGACAAAGGTCTTGGCGGCCGCTGCATGGAAACGAAATCAGGTCGCTGATCATGCAGTGGTGGCTGCATGCAAACGTAATTGGACAAGGGTCCAATTGGTGGCCGCTGCATAGAAATGAAGTCAGGTCGCTGATGACGCAGTGGTTGCTGCATGCAAAGGAAATTGGACAAAGGGCCAATTGGCGGCCGCTGCATGGAAACGAAATCAAATGGGGTCGCTGATCACGCAGCGGCCGTGCATGCAAACGAAATCTGGTCGCTGATCACGAAGTGTGTGCTGCATGCAAACGGAATTAGACAAAGGTCCAGTTGGTGTCCGCAGCATGGAAACGAAGTCAGGTCGCTGATGCCGTAGTGGTGGCTGCATGCAAACGGAATTGGACTACGGTCCAATTGGCGGCAGCTGCATGGAAACGAAATCAAATGGGCTCACTGATCACTCAGTGGCCGCTGCATGGAATCGAAATCAACGGGATCGCTGATCACGCAGTAGCCGCTACATGGAAACGAAATCAGGTCGCTGATCACGCAGTGGGTGATTCCTGCAAACGGAATTGGACCAAGGTCCAATTCGCGGCCACTGCATGGAAACGAAATCAAATGGGGTCGCTGATCACGCAGTGGCCATGAATGTAAACGAAATTGGACAAAGGTCCAATTGACGGCCGCTGCATCGAAACGAAATCAAATGGGTTCGCTTTCCAGCTACCGCTGCATGGAAACGAAACCAACGGGGTCGCTGATCACGCAGTGGCCGCTGCATGCAAAGGGAATTGGACAACGGTCCAATTGGCGGCCGCTGCATGGAAACGCAATCAGATGGGGTCGCTGATCACGCAGCGGCCGTGCCTGCTGTTGTTGTGCCGCATTTATTTTGAAAAATTAAAATTAAATCAGGTCGCTGATCACGAAGTGTGTGCTGCATGCAACGGGAATTGGACACAGGTCCAATTGGAGGCAGCTGCATGGAAACGACATCAAATGGGGTCGCTGATCACGCATAAGCCGCTGCATGGAAAAGAGATCAAATGGGATCGCTGATCAGGTCGCTGATCATGCAGTGGTGGCTGCATGCAAACGTAATTGGACAAGGGTCCAATTGGCGACCACTGCATGGAAACGAAATCAAATGAGGTCGCTGATCACGCAGCGGTGACTGCATGGACACAAAATCAACGGGGTCACTGAACACGCAGTGGCCGTTGCAAGCAAACGAAATTTGACAAAGGTCCAATTGGCGGCCGCTGCATTAAAACAAAATCAGGTCGGTGGTCACGCTGTGGTGGCTGCATGCAAACGAAATTGGACAAAGGTCCAATCAGCGGCAGCTTCATGGAAACGAAATCAAATGGGGTCGCTGATCACTCAGTGGCCGCTGCATGGAAAAGAAATCAACGGGGTCACTGATCACGCAGTGGCCGCTACATGGAAACGAAATCAAATGGGATCGCTGATCACGCAGCGGCCGCTGCATGGAATCGAAATCAACGGGGTCGCAAATCACGCAGTTGCCGCTGCATGCAAACGAAATCAAATGGGGTCGCTGATCACGCAGTGGCCGCTGCATGAAAACGAAATCCAACAAAGGTCCATTTGGTGGCCACTGCCTGGAAACGAGATCAAAAGGGGTCGCTGATCACGCAGCGGCCGCTGCATGGAAACAAAATCAACGGAATCGCTGATCACGCAGTGGGCGGTGCATGGAAACGAAATCAGGTCGCTGATCACGAAGTGTGTGCTGCATGCAAACAGAATTGGAAAAAGTTCCAATTGGAGGTCGCTGATTACGCAGGGGCCGCTGCATGGAAACGAGATCAAACGGTGTCGCTGATCACGCAGTGGCCGCTGCATGCAAACGAAATTGGACAAAGGTCATATTGGTGGCCGCTGCATGGAAACGAAGTCAGGTCGCTGATGACGTAGTGGTTGCTGCATGCAAAGGGAATTGGACAAAGGTCCAATTGGCGGCCGCTGCATGGAAACGAAATCAAATGGGGTCGCTGTCCAGCTGCCGCTACATGGAAACGAAACCAACGGGTTCGCTGATCACGCATAAGCCGCTGCATGGAAAAGAGATCAAATGGGATCGCTGATCACGCAGTGGCCGCTGCATGCAAATGAAATTGGACAAAGGTCCAATTGACGGCCGCTGCATGGAAACGCAATCAAATGGGGTCCCTGATTACTCAGCGGCCACTGCATGGAAACGAAATCAACGGGGTCGCTGATCACGCAGTGGCCGCTGCATGTAAACGAAATTGGACAAAGGTCCAATCAGCGGCAGCTGCATGGAAACGAAATCAAATGGGGTCGCTGATCACTCAGTGGCCGCTGCATGGAAACGAAATCAACAGGGTCGCTGATCACGCAGTCGCCGCTGCATGTAAACGAAATTGGACAAAGTCCAATTGGCGGCCGTTGCATGCAAACGAGGTGGTGTCTGCATGCAAACGGAATTGGACACAAGTCCAGTTGGAGGCCGCTGCATGGAAACGAAATCAAATGGGGTCGCTGATCACGCAGAGGCCGCTGCATGGAAACGAGATCAAATGGGATCGCTGATCACGCAGTGGCCGCTGCATGCAAATGAAATTGGACAAAGGCCCAATTGACGGCCGCTGCATGGAAACGCAATCAAATGGGGTCCCTGATTACGCAGCGGCCACTGCATGGAAACGAAATCAACGGGGTCGCTGATCACGCAGTGGCCACTGCATGCAAACGAATTTGGACAACGGTCCAGTTGGTGGCCGCTGCATGGAAACGAAATCAGGTCGCTGATCACGAAGTGTGTGCTGCATGCAACGGGAATTGGACACAGGTCCAATTGGAGGCAGCTGCATGGAAACGACATCAAATGGGGTCGCTGATCACGCATAAGCCGCTGCATGGAAACGAGATCAAATGCGATCGCTGATCACGCAGTGGCCGCTGCATGCAAATGAAATTGGACAAAGGTCCAATTGACGGCCGCTGCATGGAAACGCAATCAAATGGGGTCCCTGATTACGCAGCGGCCACTGCATGGAAACGAAATCAACGGGGTCGCTGATCACGCAGTGGCCACTGCATGCAAACGAAATTGGACAAAGTCCAATTGGCGGCCGCTGCATGCAAACGAGGTGGTGTCTGCATGCAAACGGAATTGGACACAGGTCCAATTGGCGGCCGTTGCATGGAAACGAAGTCAGGTCGCTGATGACGCAGCGGCCACTGCATGGAAACGAAATCAACGGGGTCGCTGATCACGCAGTGGCCACTGCATGCAAACGAAATTGGACAAAGTCCAATTGGCGGCCGCTGCATGCAAACAAGGTGGTGTCTGCATGCAAACGGAATTGGACACAGGTCCAATTGGCGGCCGCTGCATGGAAACGAAATCGGGTCTCTGATCACGCAATGGCCTCTGCATGCAAACGGAACTGGACAAAGGTCCACCACGCTGTGGTGGCTGCATGCAAACGGAATTGGACAATGGTCCAATCAGCGGCAGCTGCATGGAAACGAAATCAAATGGGGTCGCTGATCACGCAGTCGCCGTTGCATGTAAACGAAATTGGACAAAGTCCAATTGGCGGCCGCTGCATGCAAACGAGGTGGTGTCTGCATGCAAACGGAATTGGACACAGGTCCAATTGGCGGCCGTTGCATGGAAACGAAGTCAGGTCGCTGATGACGCAGTGGTGGCTGCATGCAAACGGATTGGACGAAGGTCCAATTGGCGGCCGCTGCATGGAAACGAAATCAAATGGGGTCGCTGATCACGCCGTGGCCGTGCATGCAAACAAAATGGGACAAAGGTCCAATTGACGGCCGCTGCATCGTAACGAAATTGGGTTTCTGATCACGCAATGACCTCTGTATGCAAACGAAACTGGACAAAGTCCAATTGGTTGCCGCTGAATGGAAACGAAATCAGGTCGCTGGCAGCTGCATGGGATCGAAAATAACGGGGTCACCGATCACGCAGTTGCCACTTCATGCAAACAAAATTGGACAAAGTCCGATAGGCGGCCACTGCATGGAAACGGAATCAGGTCGCTGATCACGCAATGGCCAATGCATGCAAACGGAATTGGACAAAGATCTTGGCGGCCGCTGCATGGAAACGGAATCAGGTCGCTGATGACGCAGTGGTTGCTGCATGCAAAGGTCCAATTGGCGGCCGCTGCATGGAAACGAAATCAAATGGGGTCGCTGTCCAGCTGCCGCTACATGGAAACGAAACCAACGGGTTCGCTGATCACGCATAAGCCGCTGCATGGAAAAGAGATCAAATGGGATCGCTGATCACGCAGTGGCCGCTGCATGCAAATGAAATGGGACAAAGGTCCAATTGACGGCCGCTGCATGGAAACGCAATCAAATGGGGTCCCTGATTACTCAGCGGCCACTGCATGGAAACGAAATCAACGGGGTCGCTGATCACGCAGTGGTCGCTGCATGTAAACGAAATTGGACAAAGTCCAATTGGCGGCCGCTGCATGCAAACGAGGTGGTGTCTGCATGCAAACGGAATTGGACACAGGTCCAATTGGCGGCAGCTGCATGGAAACGAAATCAAATGGGGTCGCTGATCACTCAGTGGCCGCTGCATGGAAACGAAATCAACAGGGCTGCATGGAAACGAAATCAAATGGGGTCGCTGTCCAGCTGCCGCTACATGGAAACGAAACCAACGGGTTCGCTGATCATGCATAAGCCGCTGCATGGAAAAGAGATCAAATGGGATCGCTGATCACGCAGTGGCCGCTGCATGCAAATGAAATTGGACAAAGTTCCAATTCACGGCCGCTGCATGGAAACGCAATCAAATGGGGTCCCTGATTACTCAGCGGCCACTGCATGGAAACGAAATCAACGGGGTCGCTGATCACGCAGTGGCCGCTGCATGTAAACGAAATTGGACAAAGTCCAATTGGCGGCCGCTGCATGCAAACAAGGTGGTGTCTGCATGCAAACGGAATTGGACACAGGTCCAATTGGCGGCCGCTGCATGGAAACGAAATCGGGTCTCTGATCACGCAATGGCCTCTGCATGCAAACGGAACTGGACAAAGGGAATTGGACACAAGTCCAGTTGGAGGCCGCTGCATGGAAACGAAATCAAATGGGGTCGCTGATCACGCAGAGGCCGCTGCATGGAAACGAGATCAAATGGGATCGCTGATCACGCAGTGGCCGCTGCATGCAAATGAAATTGGACAAAGGCCCAATTGACGGCCGCTGCATGGAAACGCAATCAAATGGGGTCCCTGATTACGCAGCGGCCACTGCATGGAAACGAAATCAACGGGGTCGCTGATCACGCAGTGGCCACTGCATGCAAACGAAATTGGACAACGGTCCAGTTGGTGGCCGCTGCATGGAAACGAAATCAGGTCGCTGATCACGAAGTGTGTGCTGCATGCAACGGGAATTGGACACAGGTCCAATTGGAGGCAGCTGCATGGAAACGACATCAAATGGGGTCGCTGATCACGCATAAGCCGCTGCATGGAAAAGAGATCAAATGGGATCGCTGATCACGCAGTGGCCGCTGCATGCAAATGAAATTGGACAAAGGTCCAATTGACGGCCGCTGCATGGAAACGCAATCAAATGGGGTCCCTGATTACGCAGCGGCCACTGCATGGAAACGAAATCAACGGGGTCGCTGATCACGCAGTGGCCACTGCATGCAAACGAAATTCGACAACGGTCCAGTTGGTGGCCGCTGCATGGAAACGAAATCAGGTCGCTGATCACGAAGTGTGTGCTGCATGCAAACGGAATTGGAAAAAGGTCCAATTGGAGGCAGCTAAACGGAAACGAAATCAAATGTTGTCGCTGATCAAGCAGGGGCCGCTGCATGGAAACGAGATCAAATGGTGTCGCTGATCACGCAGTGGTCGCTGCATGCAAACGAAATTGGACAAAGGTCTTATTGGTGGCCGCTGCATGGAAACGAAGTCAGGTCGCTGATGACGTAGTGGTTGCTGCATGCAAAGGGAATTGGACAAAGGTCCAATTGGCGACCGCTGCATGGAAACGAAATCAAATGGGGTCGCTGTCCAGCTGCCGCTACATGGAAACGAAACCAACGGGTTCGCTGATCATGCATAAGCCGCTGCATGGAAAAGAGATCAAATGGGATCGCTGATCACGCAGTGGCCGCTGCATGCAAATGAAATTGGACAAAGGTCCAATTCACGGCCGCTGCATGGAAACGCAATCAAATGGGGTCCCTGATTACTCAGCGGCCACTGCATGGAAACGAAATCAACGGGGTCGCTGATCACGCAGTGGCCGCTGCATGTAAACGAAATTGGACAAAGTCCAATTGGCGGCCGCTGCATGCAAACAAGGTGGTGTCTGCATGCAAACGGAATTGGACACAGGTCCAATTGGCGGCCGCTGCATGGAAACGAAATCGGGTCTCTGATCACGCAATGGCCTCTGCATGCAAACGGAACTGGACAAAGGTCCACCACGCTGTGGTGGCTGCATGCAAACGGAATTGGACAATGGTCCAATCAGCGGCAGCTGCATGGAAACGAAATCAAATGGGGTCGCTGATCACGCAGTCGCCGTTGCATGTAAACGAAATTGGACAAAGTCCAATTGGCGGCCGCTGCATGCAAACGAGGTGGTGTCTGCATGCAAACGGAATTGGACACAGGTCCAATTGGCGGCCGTTGCATGGAAACGAAGTCAGGTCGCTGATGACGCAGTGGTGGCTGCATGCAAACGGATTGGACGAAGGTCCAATTGGCGGCCGCTGCATGGAAACGAAATCAAATGGGGTCGCTGATCACGCCGTGGCCGTGCATGCAAACAAAATGGGACAAAGGTCCAATTGACGGCCGCTGCATCGTAACGAAATCGGGTCTCTGATCACGCAATGGCCTCTGTATGCAAACGAAACTGGACAAAGTCCAATTGGTTGCCGCTGAATGGAAACGAAATCAGGTCGCTGGCAGCTGCATGGGATCGAAATTAACGGGGTCACCGATCACGCAGTTGCCACTTCATGCAAACAAAATTGGACAAAGTCCAATAGGCGGCCACTGCATGGAAACGGAATCAGGTCGCTGATCACGCAATGGCCAATGCATGCAAACGGATTTGGACAAAGGTCTTGGCGGCCGCTGCATGTAAACGATCAGGTCGCTGATCATGCAGTGGTGGCTGCATGCAAACGTAATTGGACAAGGGTCCAATTGGCGACCACTGCATGGAAACGAAATCAAATGAGGTCGCTGATCACGCAGCGGTGACTGCATGGAAACAAAATCAACGGGGTCACTGAACACGCAGTGGCCGTTGCAAGCAAACGAAATTTGACAAAGGTCCAATTGGCGGCCGCTGCATTAAAACAAAATCAGGTCGATGGTCACGCTGTGGTGGCTGCATGCAAACGAAATTGGACAAAGGTCCAATCAGCGGTAGCTGCATGGAAACGAAATCAAATGGGGTCGCTGATCACTCAGTGGCCGCTGCATGGAAAAGAAATCAACGGGGTCACTGATCACGCAGTGGCCGCTACATGGAAACGAAATCAAATGGGATCGCTGATCACGCAGCGGCCGCTGCATGGAATCGAAATCAACGGGGTCGCAAATCACGCAGTTGCCGCTGCATGCAAACGAAATCAAATGGGGTCGCTGATCACGCAGTGGCCGCTGCATGAAAACGAAATCCAACAAAGGTCCACTTGGTGGCCACTGCCTGGAAACGAGATCAAAAGGGGTCGCTGATCACGCAGCGGCCGCTGCATGGAAACAAAATCAACGGAATCGCTGATCACGCAGTGGGCGGTGCATGGAAACGAAATCAACGGGGTCGCTGATCACGCAGTGGCCACTGCATGCAAACGAAATTGGACAACGGTCCAGTTGGTGGCCGCTGCATGGAAACGAAATCAGGTCGCTGATCACGAAGTGTGTGCTGCATGCAAACAGAATTGGAAAAAGTTCCAATTGGAGGCAGCTAAACGGAAACGAAATCAAATGGGGTCGCTGATTACGCAGGGGCCGCTGCATGGAAACGAGATCAAACGGTGTCGCTGATCACGCAGTGGCCGCTGCATGCAAACGAAATTGGACAAAGGTCATATTGGTGGCCGCTGCATGGAAACGAAGTCAGGTCGCTGATGACGTAGTGGTTGCTTCATGCAAAGGGAATTGGACAAAGGTCCAATTGGCGGCCGCTGCATGGAAACGAAATCAAATGGGGTCGCTGTCCAGCTGCCGCTACATGGAAACGAAACCAACGGGTTCGCTGATCACGCATAAGCCGCTGCATGGAAAAGAGATCAAATGGGATCGCTGATCACGCAGTGGCCGCTGCATGCAAATGAAATTGGACAAAGGTCCAATTGACGGCCGCTGCATGGAAACGCAATCAAATGGGGTCCCTGATTACTCAGCGGTCGCTGCATGGAAACGAAATCAACAGGGTCGCTGATCACGCAGTCGCCGCTGCATGTAAACGAAATTGGACAAAGTCCAATTGGCGGCCGTTGCATGCAAACGAGGTGGTGTCTGCATGCAAACGGAATTGGACACAAGTCCAGTTGGAGGCCGCTGCATGGAAACGAAATCAAATGGGGTCGCTGATCACGCAGAGGCCGCTGCATGGAAACGAGATCAAATGGGGTCGCTGATCACGCAGTGGCCGCTGCATGCAAACGAAATTGGACAAAGGTCCTATTGGTGGCCGCTGCATAGAAACAAAGTCAGGTCGCTGATGACGCAGTGGTTGCTGCATGCAAAGGAAATTGGTCAAAGGTCCAATTGGCGGCCGCTGCATGGAAACGAAATCAAATGGGGTCGCTGATGCATGCAAACGAAATCAGGTCGCTGATCACGAAGTGTGTGCTGCATGCAAACGGAATTAGACAAAGGTCCAGTTGGTGTCCGCTGCATGGAATCGAAATCAACGGGGTCGCTGATCACGCAGTGGCCGCTGCATGCAAACGAAATTGGAGAACTGTCCAATTGGCGGCCGCTGCATGGAAACGAAATCAGGTCGCTGATCACGAACTGTGTGCTGCATGCAAACGGAATTGGACAAAGGTCCAATTGGAGGCAGCTGCATGGAAACGACACCAAATTGGGTCGCTGATCACGCAGAAGCCGCTGCATGCAAACGGAACTGGACAACGGTCCAATTGGCGGCCGCTGCAAGGAAACGCAATCAAATGGGGTCGCTGGTCACGCAGCGGCCACTGCATGGAAACGAAATCCACGGGGTCGCTGATCACGCAGTGGCCGCTGCATGCAAACGAAATTGGAGAACTGTCCAATTGGCGGCCGCTGCATGGAAACGAAATCAGGTCGCTGATCACGATGTGTGTGCTGCATGCAAACGGAATTGGACAAAGGTCCAATTGGAGGCAGCTGCATGGAAACGAAATCAAATGGGGTCGCTGATCACGCATAGGCCGCTGCATGGAAAAGAGATCAAATGGGATCGCTGATCACGCAGTGGCCGCTGCATGCAAATGAAATTGGACAAAGGTCCAATTGACGGCCGCTGCATGGAAACGCAATCAAATGGGGTCGCTGATCACGCAGCGGCCACTGCATGGAAACGAAATCAACGGGGTCGCTGATCACGCAGTGGCCGCTGCATGCAAACGAAATTGGAAAACGGGCCAATTGGCGGCCGCTGCATGGAAACGAAATCAGGTCGCTGATCACGAAGTGTGTGCTGCATGCAAACGGAACTGGAAAAAGGTCCAATTGGAGGCAGCTGCATGAAAACGAAATCAAATGGGGTCACTGATCACGCAGGGGCCGCTGCATGGAAACGAGATCAAATGGTGTCGCTGATCACGCAGTGGCCGCTGCATGCAAACGAAATTGGACAAAGGTCATATTGGTGGCCGCTGCATGGAAACGAAGTCAGGTTGCTGATGACGCAGTGGTTGCTGCATGCAAAGGGAATTGGACAAAGGTCCAGTTGGCGGCCGCTGCATGGAAACGAAATCAAATGGGGTCGCTGTCCAGCTGCCGCTACATGGAAACGAAACCAACGGGGTCGCTGATCACGCAGTCGCCGCTGCATGTAAACGAAATTGGACAAAGTCCAATTGGCGGCCGCTGCATGCAAACGAGGTGGTGTCTGCATGCAAATGGAATTGGACACAAGTCCAGTTGGAGGCCGCTGCATGGAAACGAAATCAAATGGGGTCGCTGATCACGCAGTGGCCGTGCGTGCAAACAAAATGGGACAAAGGTCCAATTGACGGCCGCTGCATGGTAACGAAATCGGGTCTCTGATCACGCAATGGCCTCTGCATGCAAACGGAACTGGAGAAAGTCCAATTGGTTGCCGCTGAATGGAAACGAAATCAGGTCGCTGGCAGCTGCATGGGATCGAAATTAACGGGGTCACCGATCACGTAGTTGCCGCTTCATGCAAACAAAATTGGACATAGTCCAATAGGCGGCAGCTGCATGGAAACGGAATCAGGTCGCTGATCACGCAATGGCCAATGCATGCATACGGAATTGGACAAAGGTCTTGGCGGCCGCTGCATGGAAACGAAATCAAATGGGGTCGCTGATCACGCAAGGGTGACTGCATGGAAACAAAATCAACGGGGTCACTGATCACGCAGTGGCCGCTGCAAGCAAACGAAATTTGACAAAGGTCCAATTGGCGGCCGCTGCATGAAAACAAAATCAGGTCGGTGATCACGCTGTGGTGGCTGCATGCAAACGGAATTGGACAAAGGTCCAATCAGCGGCAGCTGCATGGAAACGAAATCAAATGGGGTCGCTGATCACTCAGTGGCCGCTGCATGGAAACGAAATCAACGGGGTCGCTGATCACGCAGTCGCCGCTGCATGTAAACGAAATTGGACAAAGTCCAATTGGCGGCCGCTGCATGCAAACGAGGTGGTGTCTGCATGCAAACGGAATTGGACACAGGTCCAATTGGCGGCCGTTGCATGGAAACGAAATCGAATGGGGTCGCTGATCACGCCGTGGCCGTGCATGCAAACAAAATGGGACAAAGGTCCAATTGACGGCCGCTGCATCGTAACGAAATTGGGTTTCTGATCACGCAATGGCCTCTGTATGCAAACGAAACTGGACAAAGTCCAATTGGTTGCCGCTGAATGGAAACGAAATCAGGTCGCTGGCAGCTGCATGGGATCGAAATTAACGGGGTCACCGATCACGCAGTTGCCACTTCATGCAAACAAAATTGGACAAAGTCCAATAGGCGGCCGCTGCATGGAAACGGAATCAGGTCGCTGATCACGCAACGGCCAATGCATGCAAACGGAATTGGACAAAGGTCTTGGCGGCCGCTGCATGGAAACGGAATCAGGTGGCTGATCATGCAGTGGTGGCTGTATGCAAACGTAATTGGACAAGGGTCCAATTGGTGGCCGCTGCATAGAAACGAAGTCAGGTCACTGATGACGCAGTGGTTGCTGCATGCAACGGAAATTGGACAAAGGTCCAATTGGCGGCCGCTGCATGGAAACGAAATCAAATGGGGTCGCTGATCACGCAGCGTCCGTGCATGCTAACGAAATTGGACAAAGGTCCTATTGGTGGCCGCTGTATAGAAACGAAGCGGCCACTGCATGGAAACGAAATCAACGGGGTCGCTGATCACGCAGTGGCCGCTGCATGCAAACGAAATTGGACAACGGTCCAATTGGCGGCCGCTGCATGGAAACGCAATCAGATGGGGTCGCTGATCACGCAGCGGCCGTGCCTGCTGTTTTTGTGCCGCATTTATTATGAAAAATTAAAATTAAATCAGGTCGCTGATCACGAAGTGTGTGCTGCATGCAAACGGAATTGGACACAGGTCCAATTGGAGGCAGCTGCATGGAAACGACATCAAATGGGGTTGCTGATCACGCATAAGCCGCTGCATGGAAAAGAGATCAAATGGGATCGCTGATCACGCAGTGGCCGCTGCATGCAAATGAAATTGGACAAAGGTCCAATTGACGGCCGCTGCATGGAAACGCAATCAAATGGGGTCGCTGATCACGCCGTGGCCGTGCATGCAAACGAAACTGAACAAAGTCCAATTGGTTGCCGCTGAATGGAAACGAAATCAGGTCGCTGGCAGCTGCATGGGATCGAAATTAACGGGGTCACCGATCACGCAGTGTCCACTTCATGCAAACAAAATTGGACAAAGTCCAATAGGCGGCCACTGCATGGAAACGGAATCAGGTCGCTGATCACGCAATGGCCAATGCATGCAAACGGAATTGGACAAAGGTCTTGGCGGCCGCTGCATGTAAACGGAATCAGGTCGCTGATCATGCAGTGGTGGCTGCATGCAAACGTAATTGGACAAGGGTCCAATTGGCGACCACTGCATGGAAACGAAATCAAATGAGGTCGCTGATCACGCAGCGGTGACTGCATGGAAACAAAATCAACGGGGTCACTGAACACGCAGTGGCCGTTGCAAGCAAACGAAATTTGACAAAGGTCCAATTGGCGGCCGCTGCATTAAAACAAAATCAGGTCGGTGGTCACGCTGTGGTGGCTGCATGCAAACGAAATTGGACAAAGGTCCAATCAGCGGCAGCTGCATGGAAACGAAATCAAATGGGGTCGCTGATCACTCAGTGGCCGCTGCATGGAAAAGAAATCAACGGGGTCACTGATCACGCAGTGGCCGCTACATTGAAACGAAATCAAATGGGATCGCTGATCACGCAGCGGCCGCTGCATGGAATCGAAATCAACGGGGTCGCAAATCACGCAGTTGCCGTTGCATGCAAACGAAATCAAATGGGGTCGCTGATCACGCAGTGGCCGCTGCATGAAAACGAAATCCAACAAAGGTCCATTTGGTGGCCACTGCCTGGAAACGAAATCAAATGGGATCGCTGATCACGCAGCGGCCGCTGCATGGAATCGAAATCAACGGGGTCGCAAATCACGCAGTTGCCGTTGCATGCAAACGAAATCAAATGGGGTCGCTGATCACGCAGTGGCCGCTGCATGAAAACGAAATCCAACAAAGGTCCATTTGGTGGCCACTGCCTGGAAACGAGATCAAAAGGGGTCGCTGATCACGCAGCGGCCGCTGCATGGAAACAAAATCAACGGAATCGCTGATCACGCAGTGGGCGGTGCATGGAAACGAAATCAACGGGGTCGCTGATCACGCAGTGGCCACTGCATGCAAACGAAATTGGACAACGGTCCAGTTGGTGGCCGCTGCATGGAAACGAAATCAGGTCGCTGATCACGAAGTGTGTGCTGCATGCAAACAGAATTGGAAAAAGGTCCAATTGGAGGCAGCTAAACGGAAACGAAATCAAATGGGGTCGCTGATTACGCAGGGGCCGCTGCATGGAAACGAGATCAAATGTTGTCGCTGATCACGCAGTGGCCGCTGCATGCAAACGAAATTGGACAAAGGTCATATTGGTGGCCGCTGCATGGAAACGAAGTCAGGTCGCTGATGACGTAGTGGTTGCTGCATGCAAAGGGAATTGGACAAAGGTCCAATTGGCGGCCGCTGCATGGAAACGAAATCAAATGGGGTCGCTGTCCAGCTGCCGCTACATGGAAACGAAACCAACGGGTTCGCTGATCACGCATAAGCCGCTGCATGGAAAAGAGATCAAATGGGATCGCTGATCACGCAGTGGCCGCTGCATGCAAATGAAATGGGACAAAGGTCCAATTGACGGCCGCTGCATGGAAACGCAATCAAATGGGGTCCCTGATTACTCAGCGGCCACTGCATGGAAACGAAATCAACGGGGTCGCTGATCACGCAGTGGTCGCTGCATGTAAACGAAATTGGACAAAGTCCAATTGGCGGCCGCTGCATGCAAACGAGGTGGTGTCTGCATGCAAACGGAATTGGACACAGGTCCAATTGGCGGCCGCTGCATGGAAACGAAATCAAATTGGGTCGCTGATCACGCAGTGGCCGTGCTTGCAAACAAAATGGGACAAAGGTCGAATTGACGGCCGCTGCATGGTAACGAAATCGGGTCTCTGATCATGCAATGGCCTCTGCATGCAAACGGAACTGGACAAAGGTCCACCACGCTGTGGTGGCTGCATTCAAACGGAATTGGACAATGGTCCAATCAGCGGCAGCTGCATGGAAACGAAATCAAATGGGGTCGCTGATCACTCAGTGGCCGCTGCATGGAAACGAAATCAACGGGGTCGCTGATCACGCAGTCGCCGCTGCATGAAAACGAATTTGGACAAAGTCCAATTGGCGGCCGCTGCATGCAAACGAGGTGGTGTCTGCATGCAAACGGAATTGGACACAGGTCCAATTGGCGGCCGTTGCATGGAAACGAAGTCAGGTCGCTGATGACGCAGTGGTGGCTGCATGCAAACGGATTGGACGAAGGTCCAATTGGCGGCCGCTGCATGGAAACGAAATCAAATGGGGTCGCTGATCACGCCGTAGCCGTGCATGCAAACGAAATCAAATGGGGTCGCTGATCACGCAGTGGCCGCTGCATGAAAACGAAATCCAACAAAGGTCCATTTGGTGGCCACTGCCTGGAAACGAGATCAAAAGGGGTCGCTGATCACGCAGCGGCCGCTGCATGGAAACAAAATCAACGGAATCGCTGATCACGCAGTGGGCGGTGCATGGAAACGAAATCAACGGGGTCACTGATCACGCAGTGGCCGCTGCATGCAAACGAAATAGGACAAAGGTCCAATTGGTGTTCACTGTATTGAAACGAAATCAAATGGGGTCGCTGATCACGCAGCGGCCAATGCATGGAAAAGAAATCCAACAAAGGTCCACTTGGTGGCCACTGCCTGGAAACGAGATCAAAAGGGGTCGCTGATAACGCAGCGGCCGCTGCATGGAAACAAAATCAACGGAATCGCTGATCACGCAGTGGGCGGTGCATGGAAACGAAATCAACGGGGTCACTGATCACGCAGTGGCCGCTGCATGCAAACGAAATTGGACGAAGTTAAAATTGGCGGCCGCTGCATTGAAACGAAATCAGGTCGCCGATCCTGCAGTGGTGGCCGCAAGCAAACGGAATTGGACAAAGGTCCAATTGGCGGTCGCTGCATGGAAATTAAATCAAATGGGGTCGCTGGTCACGCAGCGGCCGCTGCATGGAATCGAAATCAACGGTGTCGCAAATCACGCAGTTGCCTCTGCATGCAAACGAAATCAAATGGGGTCGCTGATCACGCAGTGGCCGCTGCATGAAAACGAAATCCAACAAAGGTCCATTTGGTGGCCACTCCCTGGAAACGAGATCAAAAGGGGTCGCTGATCACGCAGCGGCCGCTGCATGGAAACAAAATCAACGGAATCGCTGATCACGCAGTGGGCGGTGCATGGAAACGAAATCAACGGGGTCACTGATCACGCAGTGGCCGCTGCATGCAAACGAAATAGGACAAAGGTCCAATTGGTGTTCACTGTATTGAAACGAAATCAAATGGGGTCGCTGATCACGCAGCGGCCAATGCATGGAAAAGAAATCAACGGGATCGCTGATCGAGCAGTGGGTGGTGCATGGAAACGAAATCAACGGGGTCACTGATCACGCAGTGGCCGCTGCATGCAAACGAAATTGGACGAAGTTCCAATTGGCGGCCGCTGCATTGAAACGAAATCAGGTCGCCGATCACGCAGTGGTGGCCGCAAGCAAACGGAATTGGACAAAGGTCCAACATTCGACCGCTGCATGGAAACGAAATAAAATGGGGTCGCTGATCACGCAGTGGCCGCTAGATGCAAACGAAATCGAACAAAGGTCCAATTGGTGGCAACTGCATGGAAACGAAATCAGGTCGGTGATCAC
This sequence comes from Branchinecta sandiegonensis, assembly GCA_030848855.1. NCBI lineage: Eukaryota > Metazoa > Arthropoda > Branchiopoda > Anostraca > Branchinectidae > Branchinecta > Branchinecta sandiegonensis. The sequence goes on from JAUPMV010000002.1 coordinate 28,141,010, forward strand.
GCAGTGGCCGCTGCATGGAAACGAAATCAACGGGATCGCTGATCACGCAGCGGGTGGTGCATGGAAACGAAATCAACGGGGTCACTGATCACGCAGTGGCCGATGCATGCAAACGAAATCGGACGATGTTCCGATTAGTGGACGCTGCATGAAAACGAAATCAGGTCGGTGATCACGCAGTGGTGGCTGCATGCAAACGGAATTGGAAAAAGGTCCAATTGGCGGCCGCTGCATTGAAACGAAATCAAACTGGATCGCTGATCACGCAGCGGCCGCTGCATGGAAACGAAATCAATGGGGTCGGTAATCACGCAGTTGCCACTGCATGCAAACGAACTCAAATGGGGTCGCTGATCACGCAGCGTCCGCTGCATGGAAACGAAATCAACGGGATCGCTGATCACGCAGTGGGCGGTGCATGGAAACGAAATCAACGGGGTCACTGATCACGCAGTGGCCGCTGCATGCAAACGAAATTGGACGAAGTTCAAATTGGCGGCCGCTGCATGAAAACGAAATCAGGTCGGTGATCACGCAGTGGTGGCTGCATGCAAACGGATTTGGAAAAAGGTGCAATTGGCGGCACCTGCATGGAAACGAAATCATATTTGGTCGCTGATCACCCAGCGGCCACTGCATGGAAACGAAACCAACGGGGTCGCTGATCACGCACTTGGCGCTGCATGCAAACGAAATTGGACAAAGTCCAATTTGCGGCCGCTTCATTGAAACGAAATCAGGTCGCCGATCACGCAGTGGTGGCTGCATGCAAACGGAATTGGACCAAGGTCCAATTGGTGGGCGCTGCATGGAAATTAAATCAAATGGGGTCGCTGATCACGCAGCGGCCGCTGCATGGGAAAGAAATCAACGGGGTCGCTGATCACGCAGTGGCCATGAACGCAAACGAAATTGGACAAAGGTCCAATTGACGGCCTTTGAATGGAAACGAAATCAAATGGGGTCGCTGTCCAGCTGCCGCTACATGGAAATGAAACCAACGGGGTTGCTGATCACGCAGTGGCCGCTGCATGTAAACGAAATTGGACAAAATCCAATTGGCGGCCGCTGCATGCAAACGAAATCAAGTCGCTGATCACGCAGTGGTGGCTGCATGCAAACGGAATTGGACAAAGGTTCAATTGGCGGCCTTTGCATGGAAACGAAATCAAATGGGGTCGCTATCCAGCTGCCGCTATATGGAAACGAAACGAACGGCGTCGCTGATCACGCAGTGGCCGCTGCATGCAAACGAAATTGGACAACGGTCCAATTGGCGGCCGCTGCATGGAATCGGAATCAGTTCGCTGATCACGCAGTGGTGGCTGCACGCAAACGGAATTGGACAAGGGTGCAATTGCCGGTCTTTCTCATGCAGCGGCCGCTGCATGGGAAAGAAATCAACGGGGTCGCTGATCACGCAGTGGCCGCTGCAAGCAAACGAAATCGGACAACGGTCCAATTGGCGGTCGCTGCGTGAAAACGAAATCAGGTCGATGATCACGCAGTGGTGGCTGCATGCAAACGGAATTGGACAAAGGTCCAATTGGCGGCCGATGCATGGAAGCGAAATCAAATGGGGTCGCTGATCACGCAGTGCCCATGCATGCAAATGAAATTGGACAAAGGTCCGACTGACGGCCGCTGCATGGAAACGAAATCAAAAGGGGTCGCTGATCACGCAGTGGCCGCTGCATACAAACGAAATTGGACAAACACCAATCTGCGGCCGCTGCATGCAAACGAAATCCGGTGGCTGATCACGCAGTGGTGGCTGCATGCAAACGGAATTGGACAAAGGTCCAATTGGCGGCCGCTGCATGGAAACGAAATCAAATAGGGTCGCTGATCACGCTGAGGCCAAGCATGCAAACGAAATTGGACAAATTTCCAATTGACGGCCGCTTCATGGAAACGCAATCAAATGGGGTCACTAATCACGCAGCGGCCACTGCATGGAAACGAAATCAACGGGGTTGCTTATCACGCAGTGGCCGCTGCATGCAAACGAAATTGGACAACAGTCCAATTGGCGGCCGCTGCATGGAAACGAAATCAGGTCACTGATCACGCAGTGTGTGCTGCATGCAAACGGAATTGGACAAGGGTCCGATTGGCGGCCGCTGCATGGAAACAAAATCAAATGGGGTTTTGGTCACGCAGCGGCCGCTGCATGGAAACGAAATCAAACGGGGTCGCTGATCACCTTGCGGCCGCTGCATGGAAACGAAATCAACGGGGTCGCTGAACGAAATCAAATGGGGTAGCTGATCGTGCAGTGGCCGTGCATGGAAACGAAATTGGACAAAGGTTGGATTGACGGCCGCTTCATGGAAAGGAAACTAGGTCGCTGATCACGCAGTTGCCACTGCATGCAAACGGAATTGAGACAAGGGTCCAATTGGCGGCGACTGCATGCAAATGAAAGCAAATGGAGTTGCGGCCGCTGCAACGAAACGAATTAAGGTCGCTGATCACGCAGAGGTGGCTGCAGGCAAACAGAATTGGACAGGGGTCCAATTGGTGGCCGCTGCGTGGAAACAAAATCAAATGGGTTCGCTGATCCTTCAGCGGCCGCTGCATGGAAACGAAATCAAATAGGGTCGCTGATGACCTTGCGGCCGCTGCATGGAATATAAATCAACGGGGTCGCTGATCACGCAATGGGCACTGCATGGAAACGAAAGCAAATGGGGTCGCTGATCACGCAGTTGCCACTGCATGCAAACGGAATTGGACAATGGTCCAATTGGCGGCCACTGGATGCAAACGAAATCAAATGGGGTCGCTGATCACGCAGTGGCCATGCATGAAAACGAAATTGGACAAAGGTCCAATTGACGGCCGCTGCATGGAAACAAAATCAAATGGGGTCGCTGATCACGAAGCGGCCGCTGCATGGAAACGAGATCAGGTCACTGATCACGCAGTTGCCGCTGCATGCAAACGGAATTGGACAAGGGTCCAATTGGCGGCCACTGCATGCAAATGAAAGCAAATGGGGTCGCGGCCACTGCATGGAAACGAATTAAGGTCGCTGATCACGCAGTTGTGGCTGCATGCAAACAGAATTGGGCAGAGGTCCAATTGGCGGCAGCTGCATGGAAACGAAATCAAATGGGGTCGGTGATCACGCAGTGGCCGCTGCTTGGGAACGAAATCAACGATTTCGCTGATCTCACAGTGGCCGCTGCTTGCAAACGAAATTGGACAAAGTCCAATTGGCGGCCGCTTCCTGGAAACAAAATCAGGTCGCTGATCAAGCAGTTGCCACTGCATGCAAACGGAATTGGACAAGGGTCCAATTGGCGGCCACTGCATGCAAATGAAAGCAAATTGGATCGCGGCCGCTGCATGGAAACGAATTAAGGTCGCTGATCACGCAGTGGTGGCTGCATGCAAACAGAATAGGACAAAGATCCAATCGTCGGCAGCTGCATGGAAACGAAATCAAATGGGGTCGCTGATCACCCAGTGGCCGCTGCATGGAAACGAAACCAACGGGGTCACTGATCACGCAGTGGCCGCTGCATGGAAACGAAATCAACGGGATCGCTGATCACGCAGTGGGCGGTGCATGGAAACGAAATCAACGGGGTCCCTGATAACGCAGCGGCCACTGCATGGAAACGAAATCAACGGGATCGCTGATCACGCAGTGGGCGGTGCATGGAAACGAAATCAACGGGGTCACTGATAACGCAGCGGCCACTGCATGCAAACGAAGTCGGACAAAGATCCAATTGTCGGCAGCTGCATGGAAACGAAATCAAATGGGGTCGCTGATCACCCAGTGGCCGCTGCATGGAAACGAAACCAACGGGGTCACTGATCACGCAGTGGCCGCTGCATGCAAATGAAAATGGACAAAGTCATATTGGCGGCGGCTGCATGGTAACGAAATCAGGTCGCCGATCACGCAGTGGTCGCTGCATGCAAATGGAATTGGACAAAGTTTCAATTGGTGACCCGCTGCATGGAAATGAGATCAAATGGGGTCGCTGATCACGCACTGGCCGCTGCATGCAAACGGAATTGGACAAAGTTTCAATTGGCGGCCGCTGCATGGAAATGAAATCAACGGGGTCGCTGATCACGCAGTGGCCGCTGCATGCAAACGAAATTGGACAAAGGTCCAGTTGGCGGCCGCTACATCAAAACAAAATCAGGTCTGTGATCACGCAGTACTGGCTGCATGCAAACGGAATTGGACAAAGGTCCAATTGGCGGCCGCTGCATGGAAACGAAATCAAACGGGGTCGCTGATCACGCAGTGGCCGCTGCAGGCAAACGGAATTGGACAAGGGTCCGATTGGCGGCCGCTGCATGGAAACAAAATCAAATGGGGTTTTGGTCACGCAGCGGCCGCTGCATGGAAACGAAATCAAACGGGGTCGCTGATCACCTTGCGGCCGCTGCATGGAAACGAAATCAACGGGGTCGCTGAACGAAATCAAATGGGGTAGCTGATCACACAGTGGCAGTGCATAGAAACGAAATTGGACAAAGGTCGGATTGACGGCCGCTTCATGGAAAGGAAACTAGGTCGCTGATCACGCAGTTGCCACTGCATGCAAACGGAATTGAGACAAGGGTCCAATTGGCGGCGACAATTGCATGCGATTGGCGGCATGCAAATGAAAGCAAATGGAGTTGCGGCCGCTGCAACGAAACGAATTAAGGTCGCTGATCACGCAGAGGTGGCTGCAGGCAAACAGAATTGGACAGGGGTCCAATTGGTGGCCGCTGCGTGGAAACAAAATCAAATGGGTTCGCTGATCCTTCAGCGGCCGCTGCATGGAAACGAAACCAAATAGGGTCGCTGATGACCTTGCGGCCGCTGCATGGAATAGAAATCAACGGGGTCGCTGATCACGCAATGGGCACTGCATGGAAACGAAAGCAAATGGGGTCGCTGATCACGCAGTTGCCACTGCATGCAAACGGAATTGGACAATGGTCCAATTGGCGGCCACTGGATGCAAACGAAATCAAATGGGGTCGCTGATCACGCAGTGGCCATGCATGAAAACGAAATTGGACAAAGGTCCAATTGACGGCCGCTGCATGGAAACAAAATCAAATGGGGTCGCTGATCACGAAGCGGCCGCTGCATGGAAACGAGATCAGGTCACTGATCACGCAGTTGCCGCTGCATGCAAACGGAATTGGACAAGGGTCCAATTGGCGGCCACTGCATGCAAACGAAAGCAAATGGGGTCGCGGCCACTGCATGGAAACGAATTAAGGTCGCTGATCACGCAGTTGTGGCTGCATGCAAACAGAATTGGGCAGAGGTCCAATTGGCGGCAGCTGCATGGAAACGAAATCAAATGGGGTCGGTGATCACGCAGTGGCCGCTGCTTGGGAACGAAATCAACGATTTCGCTGATCTCACAGTGGCCGCTGCTTGCAAACGAAATTGGACAAAGTCCAATTGGCGGCCGCTGCATGGAAACGAAATCAGGTCGCTGATCAAGCAGTTGCCACTGCATGCAAACGGAATTGGACAAGGGTCCAATTGGCGGCCACTGCATGCAAATGAAAGCAAATTGGATCGCGGCCGCTGCATGGAAACGAATTAAGGTCGCTGCCCGCAGTGGTGGCTGCATGCAAACAGAATTGGACAAAGATCCAATTGTCGGCAGCTGCATGGAAACGAAATCAAATGGGGTCGCTGATCACCCAGTGGCCGCTGCATGGAAACGAAACCAACGGGGTCACTGATCACGCAGTGGCCGCTGCATGGAAACGAAATCAACGGGATCGCTGATCACGCAGTGGGCGGTGCATGGAAACGAAATCAAATGGGGTCGCTCATCACCCAGTGGCCGCTGCATGCAAACGAAATCAGGTCACTGATCACGAAGTGTGTGCTGCATGCAAACGGAATTGGAAACAGGTCCAATTGGAAGCAGCTGCATGGAAACGAAATCAAATTTGGTCGCTGATCACGCAGAGGCCGCTGCATGCAAACGAAATTGGACAAAGGTCCTATTGGTGGCCGCTGCATGGAAACGAAGTAAGGTCACTGATGACGCAGTGGTGGCTGCATGTAAACGGAATTGGACAAAGGTCCAATTGGCGGCAGCTGCATGGAAACGAAATCAAATGGGCTCACTGATCACTCAGCGGCCGCTGCATGGAATCGAAATCAACGGGGTCGCTGATCACGCAGCGGCCGCTGCACGCAAAAAAAATTGGACAACGGTCCAAAATATCGGCCGCTGCATGGAAACGAAATCAAATGGGGTCGCTGATCACGCAACGGCCACTGCATGGAAACGAAATCAACGGGGTCGCTGATCACGCAGTGTTCGCTATGCAATCGAAATTCGACAACGGTCCAAGTGGCGGCCGCTGCATGGAAACGAAATCAGGTCGCTGATCACGAAGTGTGTGCTGCATGCAAACGGAATTGGACAAAGGACCAATTGGAGGCAGCTGCATGGAAACGAAATCAAATGGGGTTGCTGATCACGCAGAGGCCGTGCATGCAAACGAAATCAGGTCGCTGATCACGAAGTGTGTGCTGCATGCAAACGGAATTGGACACAGGTCCAATTGGAGGCAGCTGCATGGAAACGAAATAAAATTGGGTCGCTGATCACGCAGAGGCCGCTGCATGCAAACGAAATTGGACAAAGGTCCAATTGGTGGCCTCTGCAGGGAAACGAAGTCAGGTCGCTGATGACGCAGTGGTGGCTGCATGCAAAAGGAATTGGACAAAGGTCCAATTGGCGGCAGCTGCATGGAAACGAAATCAAATGGGCTCACTGATCACTCAGCGGCCAGTGTATGGAATCGAAATCAACGGGGTCGCTGATCACGCAGTGGCCGCTGCATGCAAACAAAATTGGACATGCCATGCATGTAAACGAAATTGGACAAAGGTCCAATTGACGGCCGCTGCATCGAAACGAAATCAAATGGGTTCGCTTTCCAGCTACCGCTGCATGGAAATGAAACCAACGGGGTCGCTGATCACGCAGTGGCCGCTGCATGAAAACGGAATTGGACAACGGTCCAATTGGCGGCATGGAAACGAAATCAAATGGGGTCGGTGATCACTCAGCGGCCGCTGCATGGAAACGAAATCAACGGGGTCGCTAATCACGCAGTGGCCGCTACATGGAAACGAATTCAGGTCGTTGATCACGCAGTGGTGATTCATGCAAACGGAACTGGACAAAGGTCCAATTGGTGGCCGCTGCATGGAAACGAAATCAAAATGATCGCTGATCATGCAGTTGCCGCTGCATGCAAACGAAATCAAATGGTGTCGCTGATCACGCAGTGGCCGCTGCATGGAAACAAAATCAACGGGGTCACTGACCACGCAGTGGCCGCTGCATGCAAACGAAATTGGACAAAGGTCCGATTGGCGGCAGCTGCATGGAACCGAAATCAAATGGGGTCGCTGATCGCCCAGCGGCCACTGCATGGAAACGAAACCAACGGGGTCGCTGATCACGCACTTGCCGCTGCATGCAAACGGAATTGGACAAAGTCCAATTGGCGGCCGCTGCATGCAAACAAAATCAGGTCGCTGATCACGCAGTGGAGGCTGCATGCAAACGGAATTGGACAAAGGTTCAATTGGCGGCCGCTGCATGGAAACGAAATCAACGTGGTCCCTGATCACGCAGTAGCCACTGCATGCAAACGAAATTGGACAACGGTCCAATTGGCGGCCGCTGCAAGGAATCGAAATCAGGTCACTGATCACGCAGTGTGTGCTGCATGCAAACGGAATTGGACCAAGGTCCAATTGCAGGCAGCTGCATGGAAACGAAATCAAATGGGGTCGCTGATCACGCAGAGGCCGCTGCTTGGAAACGAGATCAAATGGGATCGCTGATCACGCAGTGGTCGCTGCAAGAAAACGAAACTGGACAAAGTCCAGTTGGCGGCCGCTGCATGGAAACGAAATCAGGTCGCTGATCACGCAATGGCCGCTGCATGCAAACGGAATTGGACAAAGGTCCAACATTCAGCCGCTGCATGGAAACGAAATCAAATGGGGTCGATTATCACTTAGTGGCCGCTGCATGCAAACGGAATTGGACAAGTGTCCAATTGGCGGCCGCTGCATGGAATCGGAATCAGATCGCTGATCACGCAGTGGTGGCTGCATGCAAACGGAATTGGACAAGGGTCCAATTGCCGGCCGCTACATGGAAACAAAACCAAATGGGGTCGCTGATCACGCAGCGGCCGCTGCATGCAAACGAAATCAAATGGGGTCGCTGATCACGCAGTGGACGTGCATGCAAACGAAATTGGACAAAGGTCAAATTGACGGCCGCTGCATAGAAACGAAATCAAATGGGGTCGCTGATCACGAAGCGGCCTCTGCATGGAAACTAGATCAAATTGGGTCGCTAATCAGGCAGTGCCGTGCATGCAAACGAAATTGGACAAAGTCCAAGAGGCGGCTGCTGCATGGAAACGGAATCAGGTCGCTGATCACGCAATTCCCAATGCATGCAAACGGAAATGGACTAAGGTACAATGTTCGGCCGCTGCATGGAAACGGATTCAGGTCGCTGATCATGCAGTGGTGCATCATGCAGCGGCCGCTGCATGGGAAAGAAATCAAAGGGGTCGCTGATCACGCAGTGGCCGCTGCATGCAAACGAAATTGGACAAAGGTCCAATTGTCGGCCACTGCATGGAAACGAAATCAGGTCGGTGATCATGCAGTGGTCGCTGCATGCAAACGGAATTGGACCAAGGTCCAATTCTCGGCCGCTGCATGGAAACGAAATCAAATGGGGTCGCTAATCAGGCAGTGGCCGTGCATGCAAACGAAATTGGACAAAGTCCAATAGGCGGCCGCTGCATGGAAACGGAATCAGGTCGCTGATCACGCAATTCCCAATGCATGCAAACGGAAATGGACAAAGGTCCAATGTGCGGCCGCTGCATGGGAAAGAAATCAAAGGGGTCGCTGATCACGCAGTGGCCGCTGCATGCAAACGAAATCTGGTCGGTGATCACGCAGTGGTGGCTGCATGCAAACGGAATTGGACAAAGGTCCAACTGGCGGCCGCTGCATGGAAACGGAATCAGGTCGCTGATCACGCAATTCCCAATGCATGCAAACGGAAATGGACAAAGGTCCAATGTGCGGCCGCTGCATGGGAAAGAAATCAAATGGGGTCACTGATCACGCAGCGGCCACTGCACGGAAAAGAAATCAACGGGGTTGCTGATCACGCAGTGGCCGCTGCATGCAAACGAAATTGGACAACGGTCCAATTGGCGGCCGCTGCAAGGAAAAGAAATCAGGTCACTGATCACGCAGTGTGTGCTGCATGCAAACGGATTTGGACAAGGGTCCAATTGGCGGCCGCTGGATGGAAACGGAATTGGACAAAGTCCAATTGACGGCCGCTGCATGGAAACAAAATCTAATGGGGTCGCTAATCACGCAGCGGCCGCTGCATGGAAATGAAATCAAATGGGGTCGCTGATCACCTTGCGGCCGCTGCATGGAAACGAAATCAACGTGGTCGCTGATCACGCAATGGGCGCTGCATGGAAACGAAATCAAATGGGGTCGCTGATCACGCAGCTGCCGCTGCATGGAAACGAAATCAAATGGGGTCGCTGATCACCTTGCGGCCGCTGCATGGAAACGAAATCAACGTGGTCGCTGATCACGCAATGGGCGCTGCATGGAAATGAAATCAAATGGGGTCGCTGATCACGCAGTGGCCCTGCATAGAAACTAAATTGGACAAAGGTCCAATTGACGGCCGCTGCATGGAAACAAAATCAAATCAGGTCACTGATCACGCAGTGGTGGCTGCAAGCAAATGGAATTGGACAAAGGTCGAATTGGCGGCCGCTTCATGGAAACGAAATCAGGTCGCTGATCACGCAGTTGCCGCTGCATGCAAACGGAATTGGACAAGGGTCCAATTGGCGGCCATTGCATGAAAATGAAAGCAAATGGATTCGCGGCCGCTGCATGGAAACGAATTAAGGTCGCTGATCATGCAGTGGTGGCTGCATGCAAACGTAATTGGACAAGGGTCCAATTGGCGACCACTGCATGGAAACGAAATCAAATGAGGTCGCTGATCACGCAGCGGTGACTGCATGGAAACAAAATCAACGGGGTCACTGAACACGCAGTGGCCGTTGCAAGCAAACGAAATTTGACAAAGGTCCAATTGGCGGCCGCTGCATTAAAACAAAATCAGGTCGATGGTCACGCTGTGGTGGCTGCATGCAAACGAAATTGGACAAAGGTCCAATCAGCGGTAGCTGCATGGAAACGAAATCAAATGGGGTCGCTGATCACTCAGTGGCCGCTGCATGGAAAAGAAATCAACGGGGTCACTGATCACGCAGTGGCCGCTACATGGAAACGAAATCAAATGGGATCGCTGATCACGCAGCGGCCGCTGCATGGAATCGAAATCAACGGGGTCGCAAATCACGCAGTTGCCGCTGCATGCAAACGAAATCAAATGGGGTCGCTGATCACGCAGTGGCCGCTGCATGAAAACGAAATCCAACAAAGGTCCACTTGGTGGCCACTGCCTGGAAACGAGATCAAAAGGGGTCGCTGATCACGCAGCGGCCGCTGCATGGAAACAAAATCAACGGAATCGCTGATCACGCAGTGGGCGGTGCATGGAAACGAAATCAACGGGGTCGCTGATCACGCAGTGGCCACTGCATGCAAACGAAATTGGACAACGGTCCAGTTGGTGGCCGCTGCATGGAAACGAAATCAGGTCGCTGATCACGAAGTGTGTGCTGCATGCAAACAGAATTGGAAAAAGTTCCAATTGGAGGCAGCTAAACGGAAACGAAATCAAATGGGGTCGCTGATTACGCAGGGGCCGCTGCATGGAAACGAGATCAAACGGTGTCGCTGATCACGCAGTGGCCGCTGCATGCAAACGAAATTGGACAAAGGTCATATTGGTGGCCGCTGCATGGAAACGAAGTCAGGTCGCTGATGACGTAGTGGTTGCTTCATGCAAAGGGAATTGGACAAAGGTCCAATTGGCGGCCGCTGCATGGAAACGAAATCAAATGGGGTCGCTGTCCAGCTGCCGCTACATGGAAACGAAACCAACGGGTTCGCTGATCACGCATAAGCCGCTGCATGGAAAAGAGATCAAATGGGATCGCTGATCACGCAGTGGCCGCTGCATGCAAATGAAATTGGACAAAGGTCCAATTGACGGCCGCTGCATGGAAACGCAATCAAATGGGGTCCCTGATTACTCAGCGGTCGCTGCATGGAAACGAAATCAACAGGGTCGCTGATCACGCAGTCGCCGCTGCATGTAAACGAAATTGGACAAAGTCCAATTGGCGGCCGTTGCATGCAAACGAGGTGGTGTCTGCATGCAAACGGAATTGGACACAAGTCCAGTTGGAGGCCGCTGCATGGAAACGAAATCAAATGGGGTCGCTGATCACGCAGAGGCCGCTGCATGGAAACGAGATCAAATGGGGTCGCTGATCACGCAGTGGCCGCTGCATGCAAACGAAATTGGACAAAGGTCCTATTGGTGGCCGCTGCATAGAAACAAAGTCAGGTCGCTGATGACGCAGTGGTTGCTGCATGCAAAGGAAATTGGTCAAAGGTCCAATTGGCGGCCGCTGCATGGAAACGAAATCAAATGGGGTCGCTGATGCATGCAAACGAAATCAGGTCGCTGATCACGAAGTGTGTGCTGCATGCAAACGGAATTAGACAAAGGTCCAGTTGGTGTCCGCTGCATGGAATCGAAATCAACGGGGTCGCTGATCACGCAGTGGCCGCTGCATGCAAACGAAATTGGAGAACTGTCCAATTGGCGGCCGCTGCATGGAAACGAAATCAGGTCGCTGATCACGAACTGTGTGCTGCATGCAAACGGAATTGGACAAAGGTCCAATTGGAGGCAGCTGCATGGAAACGACACCAAATTGGGTCGCTGATCACGCAGAAGCCGCTGCATGCAAACGGAACTGGACAACGGTCCAATTGGCGGCCGCTGCAAGGAAACGCAATCAAATGGGGTCGCTGGTCACGCAGCGGCCACTGCATGGAAACGAAATCCACGGGGTCGCTGATCACGCAGTGGCCGCTGCATGCAAACAAAATTGGAGAACTGTCCAATTGGCGGCCGCTGCATGGAAACGAAATCAGGTCGCTGATCACGATGTGTGTGCTGCATGCAAACGGAATTGGACAAAGGTCCAATTGGAGGCAGCTGCATGGAAACGAAATCAAATGGGGTCGCTGATCACGCATAGGCCGCTGCATGGAAAAGAGATCAAATGGGATCGCTGATCACGCAGTGGCCGCTGCATGCAAATGAAATTGGACAAAGGTCCAATTGACGGCCGCTGCATGGAAACGCAATCAAATGGGGTCGCTGATCACGCAGCGGCCACTGCATGGAAACGAAATCAACGGGGTCGCTGATCACGCAGTGGCAGCTGCATGCAAACGAAATTGGAAAACGGGCCAATTGGCGGCCGCTGCATGGAAACGAAATCAGGTCGCTGATCACGAAGTGTGTGCTGCATGCAAACGGAACTGGAAAAAGGTCCAATTGGAGGCAGCTGCATGAAAACGAAATCAAATGGGGTCACTGATCACGCAGGGGCCGCTGCATGGAAACGAGATCAAATGGTGTCGCTGATCACGCAGTGGCCGCTGCATGCAAACGAAATTGGACAAAGGTCATATTGGTGGCCGCTGCATGGAAACGAAGTCAGGTTGCTGATGACGCAGTGGTTGCTGCATGCAAAGGGAATTGGACAAAGGTCCAGTTGGCGGCCGCTGCATGGAAACGAAATCAAATGGGGTCGCTGTCCAGCTGCCGCTACATGGAAACGAAACCAACGGGGTCGCTGATCACGCAGTCGCCGCTGCATGTAAACGAAATTGGACAAAGTCCAATTGGCGGCCGCTGCATGCAAACGAGGTGGTGTCTGCATGCAAATGGAATTGGACACAAGTCCAGTTGGAGGCCGCTGCATGGAAACGAAATCAAATGGGGTCGCTGATCACGCAGTGGCCGTGCGTGCAAACAAAATGGGACAAAGGTCCAATTGACGGCCGCTGCATGGTAACGAAATCGGGTCTCTGATCACGCAATGGCCTCTGCATGCAAACGGAACTGGAGAAAGTCCAATTGGTTGCCGCTGAATGGAAACGAAATCAGGTCGCTGGCAGCTGCATGGGATCGAAATTAACGGGGTCACCGATCACGTAGTTGCCGCTTCATGCAAACAAAATTGGACATAGTCCAATAGGCGGCAGCTGCATGGAAACGGAATCAGGTCGCTGATCACGCAATGGCCAATGCATGCATACGGAATTGGACAAAGGTCTTGGCGGCCGCTGCATGGAAACGAAATCAAATGGGGTCGCTGATCACGCAAGGGTGACTGCATGGAAACAAAATCAACGGGGTCACTGATCACGCAGTGGCCGCTGCAAGCAAACGAAATTTGACAAAGGTCCAATTGGCGGCCGCTGCATGAAAACAAAATCAGGTCGGTGATCACGCTGTGGTGGCTGCATGCAAACGGAATTGGACAAAGGTCCAATCAGCGGCAGCTGCATGGAAACGAAATCAAATGGGGTCGCTGATCACTCAGTGGCCGCTGCATGGAAACGAAATCAACGGGGTCGCTGATCACGCAGTCGCCGCTGCATGTAAACGAAATTGGACAAAGTCCAATTGGCGGCCGCTGCATGCAAACGAGGTGGTGTCTGCATGCAAACGGAATTGGACACAGGTCCAATTGGCGGCCGTTGCATGGAAACGAAATCGAATGGGGTCGCTGATCACGCCGTGGCCGTGCATGCAAACAAAATGGGACAAAGGTCCAATTGACGGCCGCTGCATCGTAACGAAATTGGGTTTCTGATCACGCAATGGCCTCTGTATGCAAACGAAACTGGACAAAGTCCAATTGGTTGCCGCTGAATGGAAACGAAATCAGGTCGCTGGCAGCTGCATGGGATCGAAATTAACGGGGTCACCGATCACGCAGTTGCCACTTCATGCAAACAAAATTGGACAAAGTCCAATAGGCGGCCGCTGCATGGAAACGGAATCAGGTCGCTGATCACGCAACGGCCAATGCATGCAAACGGAATTGGACAAAGGTCTTGGCGGCCGCTGCATGGAAACGGAATCAGGTGGCTGATCATGCAGTGGTGGCTGTATGCAAACGTAATTGGACAAGGGTCCAATTGGTGGCCGCTGCATAGAAACGAAGTCAGGTCACTGATGACGCAGTGGTTGCTGCATGCAACGGAAATTGGACAAAGGTCCAATTGGCGGCCGCTGCATGGAAACGAAATCAAATGGGGTCGCTGATCACGCAGCGTCCGTGCATGCTAACGAAATTGGACAAAGGTCCTATTGGTGGCCGCTGTATAGAAACGAAGCGGCCACTGCATGGAAACGAAATCAACGGGGTCGCTGATCACGCAGTGGCCGCTGCATGCAAACGAAATTGGACAACGGTCCAATTGGCGGCCGCTGCATGGAAACGCAATCAGATGGGGTCGCTGATCACGCAGCGGCCGTGCCTGCTGTTTTTGTGCCGCATTTATTATGAAAAATTAAAATTAAATCAGGTCGCTGATCACGAAGTGTGTGCTGCATGCAAACGGAATTGGACACAGGTCCAATTGGAGGCAGCTGCATGGAAACGACATCAAATGGGGTTGCTGATCACGCATAAGCCGCTGCATGGAAAAGAGATCAAATGGGATCGCTGATCACGCAGTGGCCGCTGCATGCAAATGAAATTGGACAAAGGTCCAATTGACGGCCGCTGCATGGAAACGCAATCAAATGGGGTCGCTGATCACGCCGTGGCCGTGCATGCAAACGAAACTGAACAAAGTCCAATTGGTTGCCGCTGAATGGAAACGAAATCAGGTCGCTGGCAGCTGCATGGGATCGAAATTAACGGGGTCACCGATCACGCAGTGTCCACTTCATGCAAACAAAATTGGACAAAGTCCAATAGGCGGCCACTGCATGGAAACGGAATCAGGTCGCTGATCACGCAATGGCCAATGCATGCAAACGGAATTGGACAAAGGTCTTGGCGGCCGCTGCATGTAAACGGAATCAGGTCGCTGATCATGCAGTGGTGGCTGCATGCAAACGTAATTGGACAAGGGTCCAATTGGCGACCACTGCATGGAAACGAAATCAAATGAGGTCGCTGATCACGCAGCGGTGACTGCATGGAAACAAAATCAACGGGGTCACTGAACACGCAGTGGCCGTTGCAAGCAAACGAAATTTGACAAAGGTCCAATTGGCGGCCGCTGCATTAAAACAAAATCAGGTCGGTGGTCACGCTGTGGTGGCTGCATGCAAACGAAATTGGACAAAGGTCCAATCAGCGGCAGCTGCATGGAAACGAAATCAAATGGGGTCGCTGATCACTCAGTGGCCGCTGCATGGAAAAGAAATCAACGGGGTCACTGATCACGCAGTGGCCGCTACATTGAAACGAAATCAAATGGGATCGCTGATCACGCAGCGGCCGCTGCATGGAATCGAAATCAACGGGGTCGCAAATCACGCAGTTGCCGTTGCATGCAAACGAAATCAAATGGGGTCGCTGATCACGCAGTGGCCGCTGCATGAAAACGAAATCCAACAAAGGTCCATTTGGTGGCCACTGCCTGGAAACGAAATCAAATGGGATCGCTGATCACGCAGCGGCCGCTGCATGGAATCGAAATCAACGGGGTCGCAAATCACGCAGTTGCCGTTGCATGCAAACGAAATCAAATGGGGTCGCTGATCACGCAGTGGCCGCTGCATGAAAACGAAATCCAACAAAGGTCCATTTGGTGGCCACTGCCTGGAAACGAGATCAAAAGGGGTCGCTGATCACGCAGCGGCCGCTGCATGGAAACAAAATCAACGGAATCGCTGATCACGCAGTGGGCGGTGCATGGAAACGAAATCAACGGGGTCGCTGATCACGCAGTGGCCACTGCATGCAAACGAAATTGGACAACGGTCCAGTTGGTGGCCGCTGCATGGAAACGAAATCAGGTCGCTGATCACGAAGTGTGTGCTGCATGCAAACAGAATTGGAAAAAGGTCCAATTGGAGGCAGCTAAACGGAAACGAAATCAAATGGGGTCGCTGATTACGCAGGGGCCGCTGCATGGAAACGAGATCAAATGTTGTCGCTGATCACGCAGTGGCCGCTGCATGCAAACGAAATTGGACAAAGGTCATATTGGTGGCCGCTGCATGGAAACGAAGTCAGGTCGCTGATGACGTAGTGGTTGCTGCATGCAAAGGGAATTGGACAAAGGTCCAATTGGCGGCCGCTGCATGGAAACGAAATCAAATGGGGTCGCTGTCCAGCTGCCGCTACATGGAAACGAAACCAACGGGTTCGCTGATCACGCATAAGCCGCTGCATGGAAAAGAGATCAAATGGGATCGCTGATCACGCAGTGGCCGCTGCATGCAAATGAAATGGGACAAAGGTCCAATTGACGGCCGCTGCATGGAAACGCAATCAAATGGGGTCCCTGATTACTCAGCGGCCACTGCATGGAAACGAAATCAACGGGGTCGCTGATCACGCAGTGGTCGCTGCATGTAAACGAAATTGGACAAAGTCCAATTGGCAGCCGCTGCATGCAAACGAGGTGGTGTCTGCATGCAAACGGAATTGGACACAGGTCCAATTGGCGGCCGCTGCATGGAAACGAAATCAAATTGGGTCGCTGATCACGCAGTGGCCGTGCTTGCAAACAAAATGGGACAAAGGTCGAATTGACGGCCGCTGCATGGTAACGAAATCGGGTCTCTGATCATGCAATGGCCTCTGCATGCAAACGGAACTGGACAAAGGTCCACCACGCTGTGGTGGCTGCATTCAAACGGAATTGGACAATGGTCCAATCAGCGGCAGCTGCATGGAAACGAAATCAAATGGGGTCGCTGATCACTCAGTGGCCGCTGCATGGAAACGAAATCAACGGGGTCGCTGATCACGCAGTCGCCGCTGCATGAAAACGAATTTGGACAAAGTCCAATTGGCGGCCGCTGCATGCAAACGAGGTGGTGTCTGCATGCAAACGGAATTGGACACAGGTCCAATTGGCGGCCGTTGCATGGAAACGAAGTCAGGTCGCTGATGACGCAGTGGTGGCTGCATGCAAACGGATTGGACGAAGGTCCAATTGGCGGCCGCTGCATGGAAACGAAATCAAATGGGGTCGCTGATCACGCCGTAGCCGTGCATGCAAACGAAATCAAATGGGGTCGCTGATCACGCAGTGGCCGCTGCATGAAAACGAAATCCAACAAAGGTCCATTTGGTGGCCACTGCCTGGAAACGAGATCAAAAGGGGTCGCTGATCACGCAGCGGCCGCTGCATGGAAACAAAATCAACGGAATCGCTGATCACGCAGTGGGCGGTGCATGGAAACGAAATCAACGGGGTCACTGATCACGCAGTGGCCGCTGCATGCAAACGAAATAGGACAAAGGTCCAATTGGTGTTCACTGTATTGAAACGAAATCAAATGGGGTCGCTGATCACGCAGCGGCCAATGCATGGAAAAGAAATCCAACAAAGGTCCACTTGGTGGCCACTGCCTGGAAACGAGATCAAAAGGGGTCGCTGATAACGCAGCGGCCGCTGCATGGAAACAAAATCAACGGAATCGCTGATCACGCAGTGGGCGGTGCATGGAAACGAAATCAACGGGGTCACTGATCACGCAGTGGCCGCTGCATGCAAACGAAATTGGACGAAGTTAAAATTGGCGGCCGCTGCATTGAAACGAAATCAGGTCGCCGATCCTGCAGTGGTGGCCGCAAGCAAACGGAATTGGACAAAGGTCCAATTGGCGGTCGCTGCATGGAAATTAAATCAAATGGGGTCGCTGGTCACGCAGCGGCCGCTGCATGGAATCGAAATCAACGGTGTCGCAAATCACGCAGTTGCCTCTGCATGCAAACGAAATCAAATGGGGTCGCTGATCACGCAGTGGCCGCTGCATGAAAACGAAATCCAACAAAGGTCCATTTGGTGGCCACTCCCTGGAAACGAGATCAAAAGGGGTCGCTGATCACGCAGCGGCCGCTGCATGGAAACAAAATCAACGGAATCGCTGATCACGCAGTGGGCGGTGCATGGAAACGAAATCAACGGGGTCACTGATCACGCAGTGGCCGCTGCATGCAAACGAAATAGGACAAAGGTCCAATTGGTGTTCACTGTATTGAAACGAAATCAAATGGGGTCGCTGATCACGCAGCGGCCAATGCATGGAAAAGAAATCAACGGGATCGCTGATCGAGCAGTGGGTGGTGCATGGAAACGAAATCAACGGGGTCACTGATCACGCAGTGGCCGCTGCATGCAAACGAAATTGGACGAAGTTCCAATTGGCGGCCGCTGCATTGAAACGAAATCAGGTCGCCGATCACGCAGTGGTGGCCGCAAGCAAACGGAATTGGACAAAGGTCCAACATTCGACCGCTGCATGGAAACGAAATAAAATGGGGTCGCTGATCACGCAGTGGCCGCTAGATGCAAACGAAATCGAACAAAGGTCCAATTGGTGGCAACTGCATGGAAACGAAATCAGGTCGGTGATCACGCAGTGGCCGCTGCATGGAAACGAAATCAACGGGATCGCTGATCACGCAGCGGGTGGTGCATGGAAACGAAATCAACGGGGTCACTGATCACGCAGTGGCCGATGCATGCAAACGAAATCGGACGATGTTCCGATTAGTGGACGCTGCATGAAAACGAAATCAGGTCGGTGATCACGCAGTGGTGGCTGCATGCAAACGGAATTGGAAAAAGGTCCAATTGGCGGCCGCTGCATTGAAACGAAATCAAACTGGATCGCTGATCACGCAGCGGCCGCTGCATGGAAACGAAATCAATGGGGTCGGTAATCACGCAGTTGCCACTGCATGCAAACGAACTCAAATGGGGTCGCTGATCACGCAGCGTCCGCTGCATGGAAACGAAATCAACGGGATCGCTGATCACGCAGTGGGCGGTGCATGGAAACGAAATCAACGGGGTCACTGATCACGCAGTGGCCGCTGCATGCAAACGAAATTGGACGAAGTTCAAATTGGCGGCCGCTGCATGAAAACGAAATCAGGTCGGTGATCACGCAGTGGTGGCTGCATGCAAACGGATTTGGAAAAAGGTGCAATTGGCGGCACCTGCATGGAAACGAAATCATATTTGGTCGCTGATCACCCAGCGGCCACTGCATGGAAACGAAACCAACGGGGTCGCTGACCACGCACTTGGCGCTGCATGCAAACGAAATTGGACAAAGTCCAATTTGCGGCCGCTTCATTGAAACGAAATCAGGTCGCCGATCACGCAGTGGTGGCTGCATGCAAACGGAATTGGACCAAGGTCCAATTGGTGGGCGCTGCATGGAAATTAAATCAAATGGGGTCGCTGATCACGCAGCGGCCGCTGCATGGGAAAGAAATCAACGGGGTCGCTGATCACGCAGTGGCCATGAACGCAAACGAAATTGGACAAAGGTCCAATTGACGGCCTTTGAATGGAAACGAAATCAAATGGGGTCGCTGTCCAGCTGCCGCTACATGGAAATGAAACCAACGGGGTTGCTGATCACGCAGTGGCCGCTGCATGTAAACGAAATTGGACAAAATCCAATTGGCGGCCGCTGCATGCAAACGAAATCAAGTCGCTGATCACGCAGTGGTGGCTGCATGCAAACGGAATTGGACAAAGGTTCAATTGGCGGCCTTTGCATGGAAACGAAATCAAATGGGGTCGCTATCCAGCTGCCGCTATATGGAAACGAAACGAACGGCGTCGCTGATCACGCAGTGGCCGCTGCATGCAAACGAAATTGGACAACGGTCCAATTGGCGGCCGCTGCATGGAATCGGAATCAGTTCGCTGATCACGCAGTGGTGGCTGCACGCAAACGGAATTGGACAAGGGTGCAATTGCTGGTCTTTCTCATGCAGCGGCCGCTGCATGGGAAAGAAATCAACGGGGTCGCTGATCACGCAGTGGCCGCTGCAAGCAAACGAAATCGGACAACGGTCCAATTGGCGGTCGCTGCGTGAAAACGAAATCAGGTCGATGATCACGCAGTGGTGGCTGCATGCAAACGGAATTGGACAAAGGTCCAATTGGCGGCCGATGCATGGAAGCGAAATCAAATGGGGTCGCTGATCACGCAGTGGCCATGCATGCAAATGAAATTGGACAAAGGTCCGACTGACGGCCGCTGCATGGAAACGAAATCAAAAGGGGTCGCTGATCACGCAGTGGCCGCTGCATACAAACGAAATTGGACAAACACCAATCTGCGGCCGCTGCATGCAAACGAAATCCGGTGGCTGATCACGCAGTGGTGGCTGCATGCAAACGGAATTGGACAAAGGTCCAATTGGCGGCCGCTGCATGGAAACGAAATCAAATAGGGTCGCTGATCACGCTGAGGCCAAGCATGCAAACGAAATTGGACAAATTTCCAATTGACGGCCGCTTCATGGAAACGCAATCAAATGGGGTCACTAATCACGCAGCGGCCACTGCATGGAAACGAAATCAACGGGGTTGCTTATCACGCAGTGGCCGCTGCATGCAAACGAAATTGGACAACAGTCCAATTGGCGGCCGCTGCATGGAAACGAAATCAGGTCACTGATCACGCAGTGTGTGCTGCATGCAAACGGAATTGGACAAGGGTCCGATTGGCGGCCGCTGCATGGAAACAAAATCAAATGGGGTTTTGGTCACGCAGCGGCCGCTGCATGGAAACGAAATCAAACGGGGTCGCTGATCATCTTGCGGCCGCTGCATGGAAACGAAATCAACGGGGTCGCTGAACGAAATCAAATGGGGTAGCTGATCGTGCAGTGGCCGTGCATGGAAACGAAATTGGACAAAGGTTGGATTGACGGCCGCTTCATGGAAAGGAAACTAGGTCGCTGATCACGCAGTTGCCACTGCATGCAAACGGAATTGAGACAAGGGTCCAATTGGCGGCGACTGCATGCAAATGAAAGCAAATGGAGTTGCGGCCGCTGCAACGAAACGAATTAAGGTCGCTGATCACGCAGAGGTGGCTGCAGGCAAACAGAATTGGACAGGGGTCCAATTGGTGGCCGCTGCGTGGAAACAAAATCAAATGGGTTCGCTGATCCTTCAGCGGCCGCTGCATGGAAACGAAATCAAATAGGGTCGCTGATGACCTTGCGGCCGCTGCATGGAATATAAATCAACGGGGTCGCTGATCACGCAATGGGCACTGCATGGAAACGAAAGCAAATGGGGTCGCTGATCACGCAGTTGCCACTGCATGCAAACGGAATTGGACAATGGTCCAATTGGCGGCCACTGGATGCAAACGAAATCAAATGGGGTCGCTGATCACGCAGTGGCCATGCATGAAAACGAAATTGGACAAAGGTCCAATTGACGGCCGCTGCATGGAAACAAAATCAAATGGGGTCGCTGATCACGAAGCGGCCGCTGCATGGAAACGAGATCAGGTCACTGATCACGCAGTTGCCGCTGCATGCAAACGGAATTGGACAAGGGTCCAATTGGCGGCCACTGCATGCAAATGAAAGCAAATGGGGTCGCGGCCACTGCATGGAAACGAATTAAGGTCGCTGATCACGCAGTTGTGGCTGCATGCAAACAGAATTGGGCAGAGGTCCAATTGGCGGCAGCTGCATGGAAACGAAATCAAATGGGGTCGGTGATCACGCAGTGGCCGCTGCTTGGGAACGAAATCAACGATTTCGCTGATCTCACAGTGGCCGCTGCTTGCAAACGAAATTGGACAAAGTCCAATTGGCGGCCGCTTCCTGGAAACAAAATCAGGTCGCTGATCAAGCAGTTGCCACTGCATGCAAACGGAATTGGACAAGGGTCCAATTGGCGGCCACTGCATGCAAATGAAAGCAAATTGGATCGCGGCCGCTGCATGGAAACGAATTAAGGTCGCTGATCACGCAGTGGTGGCTGCATGCAAACAGAATAGGACAAAGATCCAATCGTCGGCAGCTGCATGGAAACGAAATCAAATGGGGTCGCTGATCACCCAGTGGCCGCTGCATGGAAACGAAACCAACGGGGTCACTGATCACGCAGTGGCCGCTGCATGGAAACGAAATCAACGGGATCGCTGATCACGCAGTGGGCGGTGCATGGAAACGAAATCAACGGGGTCCCTGATAACGCAGCGGCCACTGCATGGAAACGAAATCAACGGGATCGCTGATCACGCAGTGGGCGGTGCATGGAAACGAAATCAACGGGGTCACTGATAACGCAGCGGCCACTGCATGCAAACGAAGTCGGACAAAGATCCAATTGTCGGCAGCTGCATGGAAACGAAATCAAATGGGGTCGCTGATCACCCAGTGGCCGCTGCATGGAAACGAAACCAACGGGGTCACTGATCACGCAGTGGCCGCTGCATGCAAATGAAAATGGACAAAGTCATATTGGCGGCGGCTGCATGGTAACGAAATCAGGTCGCCGATCACGCAGTGGTCGCTGCATGCAAATGGAATTGGACAAAGTTTCAATTGGTGACCGCTGCATGGAAATGAGATCAAATGGGGTCGCTGATCACGCACTGGCCGCTGCATGCAAACGGAATTGGACAAAGTTTCAATTGGCGGCCGCTGCATGGAAATGAAATCAACGGGGTCGCTGATCACGCAGTGGCCGCTGCATGCAAACGAAATTGGACAAAGGTCCAGTTGGCGGCCGCTACATCAAAACAAAATCAGGTCTGTGATCACGCAGTACTGGCTGCATGCAAACGGAATTGGACAAAGGTCCAATTGGCGGCCGCTGCATGGAAACGAAATCAAACGGGGTCGCTGATCACGCAGTGGCCGCTGCAGGCAAACGGAATTGGACAAGGGTCCGATTGGCGGCCGCTGCATGGAAACAAAATCAAATGGGGTTTTGGTCACGCAGCGGCCGCTGCATGGAAACGAAATCAAACGGGGTCGCTGATCACCTTGCGGCCGCTGCATGGAAACGAAATCAACGGGGTCGCTGAACGAAATCAAATGGGGTAGCTGATCACACAGTGGCAGTGCATAGAAACGAAATTGGACAAAGGTCGGATTGACGGCCGCTTCATGGAAAGGAAACTAGGTCGCTGATCACGCAGTTGCCACTGCATGCAAACGGAATTGAGACAAGGGTCCAATTGGCGGCGACAATTGCATGCGATTGGCGGCATGCAAATGAAAGCAAATGGAGTTGCGGCCGCTGCAACGAAACGAATTAAGGTCGCTGATCACGCAGAGGTGGCTGCAGGCAAACAGAATTGGACAGGGGTCCAATTGGTGGCCGCTGCGTGGAAACAAAATCAAATGGGTTCGCTGATCCTTCAGCGGCCGCTGCATGGAAACGAAACCAAATAGGGTCGCTGATGACCTTGCGGCCGCTGCATGGAATAGAAATCAACGGGGTCGCTGATCACGCAATGGGCACTGCATGGAAACGAAAGCAAATGGGGTCGCTGATCACGCAGTTGCCACTGCATGCAAACGGAATTGGACAATGGTCCAATTGGCGGCCACTGGATGCAAACGAAATCAAATGGGGTCGCTGATCACGCAGTGGCCATGCATGAAAACGAAATTGGACAAAGGTCCAATTGACGGCCGCTGCATGGAAACAAAATCAAATGGGGTCGCTGATCACGAAGCGGCCGCTGCATGGAAACGAGATCAGGTCACTGATCACGCAGTTGCCGCTGCATGCAAACGGAATTGGACAAGGGTCCAATTGGCGGCCACTGCATGCAAACGAAAGCAAATGGGGTCGCGGCCACTGCATGGAAACGAATTAAGGTCGCTGATCACGCAGTTGTGGCTGCATGCAAACAGAATTGGGCAGAGGTCCAATTGGCGGCAGCTGCATGGAAACGAAATCAAATGGGGTCGGTGATCACGCAGTGGCCGCTGCTTGGGAACGAAATCAACGATTTCGCTGATCTCACAGTGGCCGCTGCTTGCAAACGAAATTGGACAAAGTCCAATTGGCGGCCGCTGCATGGAAACGAAATCAGGTCGCTGATCAAGCAGTTGCCACTGCATGCAAACGGAATTGGACAAGGGTCCAATTGGCGGCCACTGCATGCAAATGAAAGCAAATTGGATCGCGGCCGCTGCATGGAAACGAATTAAGGTCGCTGCCCGCAGTGGTGGCTGCATGCAAACAGAATTGGACAAAGATCCAATTGTCGGCAGCTGCATGGAAACGAAATCAAATGGGGTCGCTGATCACCCAGTGGCCGCTGCATGGAAACGAAACCAACGGGGTCACTGATCACGCAGTGGCCGCTGCATGGAAACGAAATCAACGGGATCGCTGATCACGCAGTGGGCGGTGCATGGAAACGAAATCAAATGGGGTCGCTCATCACCCAGTGGCCGCTGCATGCAAACGAAATCAGGTCACTGATCACGAAGTGTGTGCTGCATGCAAACGGAATTGGAAACAGGTCCAATTGGAAGCAGCTGCATGGAAACGAAATCAAATTTGGTCGCTGATCACGCAGAGGCCGCTGCATGCAAACGAAATTGGACAAAGGTCCTATTGGTGGCCGCTGCATGGAAACGAAGTAAGGTCACTGATGACGCAGTGGTGGCTGCATGTAAACGGAATTGGACAAAGGTCCAATTGGCGGCAGCTGCATGGAAACGAAATCAAATGGGCTCACTGATCACTCAGTGGCCGCTGCAGGCAAACGGAATTGGACAAGGGTCCGATTGGCGGCCGCTGCATGGAAACAAAATCAAATGGGGTTTTGGTCACGCAGCGGCCGCTGCATGGAAACGAAATCAAACGGGGTCGCTGATCACCTTGCGGCCGCTGCATGGAAACGAAATCAACGGGGTCGCTGAACGAAATCAAATGGGGTAGCTGATCACACAGTGGCAGTGCATAGAAACGAAATTGGACAAAGGTCGGATTGACGGCCGCTTCATGGAAAGGAAACTAGGTCGCGAGGAAAACGAGGGGAACGAAATCAGGTCGATGATCACGCAGTGGTGGCTGCATGCAAACGGAATTGGACAAAGGTCCAATTGGCGGCCGATGCATGGAAGCGAAATCAAATGGGGTCGCTGATCACGCAGTGGCCATGCATGCAAATGAAATTGGACAAAGGTCCGACTGACGGCCGCTGCATGGAAACGAAATCAAAAGGGGTCGCTGATCACGCAGTGGCCGCTGCATACAAACGAAATTGGACAAACACCAATCTGCGGCCGCTGCATGCAAACGAAATCCGGTGGCTGATCACGCAGTGGTGGCTGCATGCAAACGGAATTGGACAAAGGTCCAATTGGCGGCCGCTGCATGGAAACGAAATCAAATAGGGTCGCTGATCACGCTGAGGCCAAGCATGCAAACGAAATTGGACAAATTTCCAATTGACGGCCGCTTCATGGAAACGCAATCAAATGGGGTCACTAATCACGCAGCGGCCACTGCATGGAAACGAAATCAACGGGGTTGCTTATCACGCAGTGGCCGCTGCATGCAAACGAAATTGGACAACAGTCCAATTGGCGGCCGCTGCATGGAAACGAAATCAGGTCACTGATCACGCAGTGTGTGCTGCATGCAAACGGAATTGGACAAGGGTCCGATTGGCGGCCGCTGCATGGAAACAAAATCAAATGGGGTTTTGGTCACGCAGCGGCCGCTGCATGGAAACGAAATCAAACGGGGTCGCTGATCATCTTGCGGCCGCTGCATGGAAACGAAATCAACGGGGTCGCTGAACGAAATCAAATGGGGTAGCTGATCGTGCAGTGGCCGTGCATGGAAACGAAATTGGACAAAGGTTGGATTGACGGCCGCTTCATGGAAAGGAAACTAGGTCGCTGATCACGCAGTTGCCACTGCATGCAAACGGAATTGAGACAAGGGTCCAATTGGCGGCGACTGCATGCAAATGAAAGCAAATGGAGTTGCGGCCGCTGCAACGAAACGAATTAAGGTCGCTGATCACGCAGAGGTGGCTGCAGGCAAACAGAATTGGACAGGGGTCCAATTGGTGGCCGCTGCGTGGAAACAAAATCAAATGGGTTCGCTGATCCTTCAGCGGCCGCTGCATGGAAACGAAATCAAATAGGGTCGCTGATGACCTTGCGGCCGCTGCATGGAATATAAATCAACGGGGTCGCTGATCACGCAATGGGCACTGCATGGAAACGAAAGCAAATGGGGTCGCTGATCACGCAGTTGCCACTGCATGCAAACGGAATTGGACAATGGTCCAATTGGCGGCCACTGGATGCAAACGAAATCAAATGGGGTCGCTGATCACGCAGTGGCCATGCATGAAAACGAAATTGGACAAAGGTCCAATTGACGGCCGCTGCATGGAAACAAAATCAAATGGGGTCGCTGATCACGAAGCGGCCGCTGCATGGAAACGAGATCAGGTCACTGATCACGCAGTTGCCGCTGCATGCAAACGGAATTGGACAAGGGTCCAATTGGCGGCCACTGCATGCAAATGAAAGCAAATGGGGTCGCGGCCACTGCATGGAAACGAATTAAGGTCGCTGATCACGCAGTTGTGGCTGCATGCAAACAGAATTGGGCAGAGGTCCAATTGGCGGCAGCTGCATGGAAACGAAATCAAATGGGGTCGGTGATCACGCAGTGGCCGCTGCTTGGGAACGAAATCAACGATTTCGCTGATCTCACAGTGGCCGCTGCTTGCAAACGAAATTGGACAAAGTCCAATTGGCGGCCGCTTCCTGGAAACAAAATCAGGTCGCTGATCAAGCAGTTGCCACTGCATGCAAACGGAATTGGACAAGGGTCCAATTGGCGGCCACTGCATGCAAATGAAAGCAAATTGGATCGCGGCCGCTGCATGGAAACGAATTAAGGTCGCTGATCACGCAGTGGTGGCTGCATGCAAACAGAATAGGACAAAGATCCAATCGTCGGCAGCTGCATGGAAACGAAATCAAATGGGGTCGCTGATCACCCAGTGGCCGCTGCATGGAAACGAAACCAACGGGGTCACTGATCACGCAGTGGCCGCTGCATGGAAACGAAATCAACGGGATCGCTGATCACGCAGTGGGCGGTGCATGGAAACGAAATCAACGGGGTCCCTGATAACGCAGCGGCCACTGCATGGAAACGAAATCAACGGGATCGCTGATCACGCAGTGGGCGGTGCATGGAAACGAAATCAACGGGGTCACTGATAACGCAGCGGCCACTGCATGCAAACGAAGTCGGACAAAGATCCAATTGTCGGCAGCTGCATGGAAACGAAATCAAATGGGGTCGCTGATCACCCAGTGGCCGCTGCATGGAAACGAAACCAACGGGGTCACTGATCACGCAGTGGCCGCTGCATGCAAATGAAAATGGACAAAGTCATATTGGCGGCGGCTGCATGGTAACGAAATCAGGTCGCCGATCACGCAGTGGTCGCTGCATGCAAATGGAATTGGACAAAGTTTCAATTGGTGACCGCTGCATGGAAATGAGATCAAATGGGGTCGCTGATCACGCACTGGCCGCTGCATGCAAACGGAATTGGACAAAGTTTCAATTGGCGGCCGCTGCATGGAAATGAAATCAACGGGGTCGCTGATCACGCAGTGGCCGCTGCATGCAAACGAAATTGGACAAAGGTCCAGTTGGCGGCCGCTACATCAAAACAAAATCAGGTCTGTGATCACGCAGTACTGGCTGCATGCAAACGGAATTGGACAAAGGTCCAATTGGCGGCCGCTGCATGGAAACGAAATCAAACGGGGTCGCTGATCACGCAGTGGCCGCTGCAGGCAAACGGAATTGGACAAGGGTCCGATTGGCGGCCGCTGCATGGAAACAAAATCAAATGGGGTTTTGGTCACGCAGCGGCCGCTGCATGGAAACGAAATCAAACGGGGTCGCTGATCACCTTGCGGCCGCTGCATGGAAACGAAATCAACGGGGTCGCTGAACGAAATCAAATGGGGTAGCTGATCACACAGTGGCAGTGCATAGAAACGAAATTGGACAAAGGTCGGATTGACGGCCGCTTCATGGAAAGGAAACTAGGTCGCTGATCACGCAGTTGCCACTGCATGCAAACGGAATTGAGACAAGGGTCCAATTGGCGGCGACAATTGCATGCGATTGGCGGCATGCAAATGAAAGCAAATGGAGTTGCGGCCGCTGCAACGAAACGAATTAAGGTCGCTGATCACGCAGAGGTGGCTGCAGGCAAACAGAATTGGACAGGGGTCCAATTGGTGGCCGCTGCGTGGAAACAAAATCAAATGGGTTCGCTGATCCTTCAGCGGCCGCTGCATGGAAACGAAACCAAATAGGGTCGCTGATGACCTTGCGGCCGCTGCATGGAATAGAAATCAACGGGGTCGCTGATCACGCAATGGGCACTGCATGGAAACGAAAGCAAATGGGGTCGCTGATCACGCAGTTGCCACTGCATGCAAACGGAATTGGACAATGGTCCAATTGGCGGCCACTGGATGCAAACGAAATCAAATGGGGTCGCTGATCACGCAGTGGCCATGCATGAAAACGAAATTGGACAAAGGTCCAATTGACGGCCGCTGCATGGAAACAAAATCAAATGGGGTCGCTGATCACGAAGCGGCCGCTGCATGGAAACGAGATCAGGTCACTGATCACGCAGTTGCCGCTGCATGCAAACGGAATTGGACAAGGGTCCAATTGGCGGCCACTGCATGCAAACGAAAGCAAATGGGGTCGCGGCCACTGCATGGAAACGAATTAAGGTCGCTGATCACGCAGTTGTGGCTGCATGCAAACAGAATTGGGCAGAGGTCCAATTGGCGGCAGCTGCATGGAAACGAAATCAAATGGGGTCGGTGATCACGCAGTGGCCGCTGCTTGGGAACGAAATCAACGATTTCGCTGATCTCACAGTGGCCGCTGCTTGCAAACGAAATTGGACAAAGTCCAATTGGCGGCCGCTGCATGGAAACGAAATCAGGTCGCTGATCAAGCAGTTGCCACTGCATGCAAACGGAATTGGACAAGGGTCCAATTGGCGGCCACTGCATGCAAATGAAAGCAAATTGGATCGCGGCCGCTGCATGGAAACGAATTAAGGTCGCTGCCCGCAGTGGTGGCTGCATGCAAACAGAATTGGACAAAGATCCAATTGTCGGCAGCTGCATGGAAACGAAATCAAATGGGGTCGCTGATCACCCAGTGGCCGCTGCATGGAAACGAAACCAACGGGGTCACTGATCACGCAGTGGCCGCTGCATGGAAACGAAATCAACGGGATCGCTGATCACGCAGTGGGCGGTGCATGGAAACGAAATCAAATGGGGTCGCTCATCACCCAGTGGCCGCTGCATGCAAACGAAATCAGGTCACTGATCACGAAGTGTGTGCTGCATGCAAACGGAATTGGAAACAGGTCCAATTGGAAGCAGCTGCATGGAAACGAAATCAAATTTGGTCGCTGATCACGCAGAGGCCGCTGCATGCAAACGAAATTGGACAAAGGTCCTATTGGTGGCCGCTGCATGGAAACGAAGTAAGGTCACTGATGACGCAGTGGTGGCTGCATGTAAACGGAATTGGACAAAGGTCCAATTGGCGGCAGCTGCATGGAAACGAAATCAAATGGGCTCACTGATCACTCAGCGGCCGCTGCATGGAATCGAAATCAACGGGGTCGCTGATCACGCAGCGGCCGCTGCACGCAAAAAAAATTGGACAACGGTCCAAAATATCGGCCGCTGCATGGAAACGAAATCAAATGGGGTCGCTGATCACGCAACGGCCACTGCATGGAAACGAAATCAACGGGGTCGCTGATCACGCAGTGTTCGCTATGCAATCGAAATTCGACAACGGTCCAAGTGGCGGCCGCTGCATGGAAACGAAATCAGGTCGCTGATCACGAAGTGTGTGCTGCATGCAAACGGAATTGGACAAAGGACCAATTGGAGGCAGCTGCATGGAAACGAAATCAAATGGGGTTGCTGATCACGCAGAGGCCGTGCATGCAAACGAAATCAGGTCGCTGATCACGAAGTGTGTGCTGCATGCAAACGGAATTGGACACAGGTCCAATTGGAGGCAGCTGCATGGAAACGAAATAAAATTGGGTCGCTGATCACGCAGAGGCCGCTGCATGCAAACGAAATTGGACAAAGGTCCAATTGGTGGCCTCTGCAGGGAAACGAAGTCAGGTCGCTGATGACGCAGTGGTGGCTGCATGCAAAAGGAATTGGACAAAGGTCCAATTGGCGGCAGCTGCATGGAAACGAAATCAAATGGGCTCACTGATCACTCAGCGGCCAGTGTATGGAATCGAAATCAACGGGGTCGCTGATCACGCAGTGGCCGCTGCATGCAAACAAAATTGGACATGCCATGCATGTAAACGAAATTGGACAAAGGTCCAATTGACGGCCGCTGCATCGAAACGAAATCAAATGGGTTCGCTTTCCAGCTACCGCTGCATGGAAATGAAACCAACGGGGTCGCTGATCACGCAGTGGCCGCTGCATGAAAACGGAATTGGACAACGGTCCAATTGGCGGCATGGAAACGAAATCAAATGGGGTCGGTGATCACTCAGCGGCCGCTGCATGGAAACGAAATCAACGGGGTCGCTAATCACGCAGTGGCCGCTACATGGAAACGAATTCAGGTCGTTGATCACGCAGTGGTGATTCATGCAAACGGAACTGGACAAAGGTCCAATTGGTGGCCGCTGCATGGAAACGAAATCAAAATGATCGCTGATCATGCAGTTGCCGCTGCATGCAAACGAAATCAAATGGTGTCGCTGATCACGCAGTGGCCGCTGCATGGAAACAAAATCAACGGGGTCACTGACCACGCAGTGGCCGCTGCATGCAAACGAAATTGGACAAAGGTCCGATTGGCGGCAGCTGCATGGAACCGAAATCAAATGGGGTCGCTGATCGCCCAGCGGCCACTGCATGGAAACGAAACCAACGGGGTCGCTGATCACGCACTTGCCGCTGCATGCAAACGGAATTGGACAAAGTCCAATTGGCGGCCGCTGCATGCAAACAAAATCAGGTCGCTGATCACGCAGTGGAGGCTGCATGCAAACGGAATTGGACAAAGGTTCAATTGGCGGCCGCTGCATGGAAACGAAATCAACGTGGTCCCTGATCACGCAGTAGCCACTGCATGCAAACGAAATTGGACAACGGTCCAATTGGCGGCCGCTGCAAGGAATCGAAATCAGGTCACTGATCACGCAGTGTGTGCTGCATGCAAACGGAATTGGACCAAGGTCCAATTGCAGGCAGCTGCATGGAAACGAAATCAAATGGGGTCGCTGATCACGCAGAGGCCGCTGCTTGGAAACGAGATCAAATGGGATCGCTGATCACGCAGTGGTCGCTGCAAGAAAACGAAACTGGACAAAGTCCAGTTGGCGGCCGCTGCATGGAAACGAAATCAGGTCGCTGATCACGCAATGGCCGCTGCATGCAAACGGAATTGGACAAAGGTCCAAAATTCAGCCGCTGCATGGAAACGAAATCAAATGGGGTCGATTATCACTTAGTGGCCGCTGCATGCAAACGGAATTGGACAAGTGTCCAATTGGCGGCCGCTGCATGGAATCGGAATCAGATCGCTGATCACGCAGTGGTGGCTGCATGCAAACGGAATTGGACAAGGGTCCAATTGCCGGCCGCTACATGGAAACAAAACCAAATGGGGTCGCTGATCACGCAGCGGCCGCTGCATGCAAACGAAATCAAATGGGGTCGCTGATCACGCAGTGGACGTGCATGCAAACGAAATTGGACAAAGGTCAAATTGACGGCCGCTGCATAGAAACGAAATCAAATGGGGTCGCTGATCACGAAGCGGCCTCTGCATGGAAACTAGATCAAATTGGGTCGCTAATCAGGCAGTGCCGTGCATGCAAACGAAATTGGACAAAGTCCAAGAGGCGGCTGCTGCATGGAAACGGAATCAGGTCGCTGATCACGCAATTCCCAATGCATGCAAACGGAAATGGACTAAGGTACAATGTTCGGCCGCTGCATGGAAACGGATTCAGGTCGCTGATCATGCAGTGGTGCATCATGCAGCGGCCGCTGCATGGGAAAGAAATCAAAGGGGTCGCTGATCACGCAGTGGCCGCTGCATGCAAACGAAATTGGACAAAGGTCCAATTGTCGGCCACTGCATGGAAACGAAATCAGGTCGGTGATCATGCAGTGGTCGCTGCATGCAAACGGAATTGGACCAAGGTCCAATTCTCGGCCGCTGCATGGAAACGAAATCAAATGGGGTCGCTAATCAGGCAGTGGCCGTGCATGCAAACGAAATTGGACAAAGTCCAATAGGCGGCCGCTGCATGGAAACGGAATCAGGTCGCTGATCACGCAATTCCCAATGCATGCAAACGGAAATGGACAAAGGTCCAATGTGCGGCCGCTGCATGGGAAAGAAATCAAAGGGGTCGCTGATCACGCAGTGGCCGCTGCATGCAAACGAAATCTGGTCGGTGATCACGCAGTGGTGGCTGCATGCAAACGGAATTGGACAAAGGTCCAACTGGCGGCCGCTGCATGGAAACGGAATCAGGTCGCTGATCACGCAATTCCCAATGCATGCAAACGGAAATGGACAAAGGTCCAATGTGCGGCCGCTGCATGGGAAAGAAATCAAATGGGGTCACTGATCACGCAGCGGCCACTGCACGGAAAAGAAATCAACGGGGTTGCTGATCACGCAGTGGCCGCTGCATGCAAACGAAATTGGACAACGGTCCAATTGGCGGCCGCTGCAAGGAAAAGAAATCAGGTCACTGATCACGCAGTGTGTGCTGCATGCAAACGGATTTGGACAAGGGTCCAATTGGCGGCCGCTGGATGGAAACGGAATTGGACAAAGTCCAATTGACGGCCGCTGCATGGAAACAAAATCTAATGGGGTCGCTAATCACGCAGCGGCCGCTGCATGGAAATGAAATCAAATGGGGTCGCTGATCACCTTGCGGCCGCTGCATGGAAACGAAATCAACGTGGTCGCTGATCACGCAATGGGCGCTGCATGGAAACGAAATCAAATGGGGTCGCTGATCACGCAGCTGCCGCTGCATGGAAACGAAATCAAATGGGGTCGCTGATCACCTTGCGGCCGCTGCATGGAAACGAAATCAACGTGGTCGCTGATCACGCAATGGGCGCTGCATGGAAATGAAATCAAATGGGGTCGCTGATCACGCAGTGGCCCTGCATAGAAACTAAATTGGACAAAGGTCCAATTGACGGCCGCTGCATGGAAACAAAATCAAATCAGGTCACTGATCACGCAGTGGTGGCTGCAAGCAAATGGAATTGGACAAAGGTCGAATTGGCGGCCGCTTCATGGAAACGAAATCAGGTCGCTGATCACGCAGTTGCCGCTGCATGCAAACGGAATTGGACAAGGGTCCAATTGGCGGCCATTGCATGAAAATGAAAGCAAATGGATTCGCGGCCGCTGCATGGAAACGAATTAAGGTCGCTGATCACGCAGTGGTGGCTGCATGCAAACAGAATTGGACAAAGGTCCAATTGGCGGCAGCTGCATGGGAACGAAATCAAATGGGGTCGGTGATCATGCAGTGGCCGCTGCTTGGGAACGAAATCAACGAGGTCGCTGATCTCACAGTGACCGCTGCTTGCAAACGAAATTGGACAAAGTCCAATTGGCGGCCGTTGCATGGAAACGAAGCTAGGTCGCTGATCATGCAGTGGCCGCAGCATGCAAACGGAATTGGACCAAGGCCCAATTGGCGGCCGCTGCATGGAAATGAAATCAGGTCGGTGGTCACACAGTGTCGGCTGGATGCAAACGGAATTGGACAAAGGTCCAATTGGCGGCCGCTGCATGGAAACGAAATCAACGGGGTCGCTGATCACCTAATGGGCGCTACATGGAAACGAAATCAAATTGGGTCGCTGATCACTCAGTGGCCGTGCATAGAAACGAAAATGGACAAAGGTCCAATTGACGGCCGCTTCATGGAAACAAAATCAGGTCGCTGATCACGCAGTGGTAGCTGCAAGCAAACGGAGTTGGACAAAGGTCAAATTGGCGGCCGCTCCATGGAAATGAAATCAAACGGGGTCGCGGCCGCTGCATGGAAACGAATTAAGGTCGCTGATCACGCAGTGGTAGCTGCAAGCAAAACGGAGTTGGACAAAGGTCCAATTGGCAGCAGGTGCATGGAAATGAAATCAAATGGGGTCAGTGGTCACGCAGTGGCCATGCATGCAAACGAAATTGGACAAAGCCCAATTGGCGGCATCTGCATGGAAACGAAATCAGGTCGCTGATCACGGAATGGCCGCTGCATGCAAACGGAATTGAACAAAGGTCCATTTGGTGGCCGCTGCATGGAAACGAAATCAAATGGGGTCGCAGATCTCGTAGCGGCCACTGCGTGGGAACGAAATCAACGGGGTCACTGATCACGAAGTGGCCGCTGCATGCTAACAAAATGGGACTAAGTCAAATTGGCAGCATCTGCATGGAAACGAAATCAGGTCGCTGATCACGCAATAGCCGCTTCATGCAAACAGAATTTGACAAAGGTGCAATTGGCGGCCGCAGCATGGAAACGGAATCAGGTCGCTGATCAGGTAGTGGCGGCTGCATGCGAATTGGACAAGAGTGCAAGGTGCGGCCGTTGCATGGAAACGAAATCAAATGGGGTCACTGATCACGCAGCATTGACGGACGCTGCATGGAAACGAAATCAAATAGGGTCACTGATCACGCAGCGACCGCTGAATGAAAAGATCCGCTAGGTGTCACAGCGGCCACAGTGTATTTTCTTGCATGAAAAAACTGTTGGCAAGAACCTACGCGGGGGGGCTGATCTTCAAAAAACTCCTCAGGTTGGCAATGGCAGATTGACGGACCAAGGCGGCCCTCTCTTGGCTCTCTGACTGACGCCGTTGCAAAGCCACTCACTCCCCAGTTTGACACTTTGACGATGTCGACTACAGACCCGCCTTTGACAACTCTTCCAAGAATGAGCCTGAAGATGAAGAAAAAGACTGAGAATCTCTGCCCAGTATGTAAAGAGAGAGTAGCAAGTAACTCGATGCAGTGTTGCGAGTGTAAGCAATATGTGCACTCGAAATGCAGTGACATTTCCATCAGACAGAGACTGGTAGATATCAAGAAGGGGATAAACTGGTGCATGGGAAAGAAATCAACGGGGTCGCTGATTACGCAGTGGCCGCTGCATGCAAACGAAATTGGACAACGGTCCAATTGGCGGCCGCTGCATGAAAACGAAATCAGGTCGGTGATCACGCAGTAGTGGCTGCATGCAAACGGGATTGGAAAAAGGTCCAATTGGCTGCCACTGCATGAAAACGAAATCAAATGGGGTCGCTGATCACGCCATGGCCGTGCATGCAAACGAAATTGGACAAAGGTCCAATTGACGGCCTCTGCATGGAAACGAAATCAAATGGGGTCGCTGATCACGAAGCGGCCGCTGCATGGAAACGAGATCAAATGGGGTCGCTGATCACGCAGTGGCCGCTGCATGCAAACGAAATTGGACAAAGTCCAATTGGCGGCCGCTGCATGCAAACGAAGTCGGGTCGCTGATCACGCAATGGCCGCTGCATGCAAACGAAATTGGACAAAGACCAATTGGCGGCCGCTGCATGCAGAAGAAATCAGGTCGCTGATCATGCAGTGATGGCTGCATGCAAACGGAATTGGACAAAGGTCCAATTGGCGGCCGCTGCATGGAAACGAAATCAAATGGGGTCGTCTATCACGCTGAGGCCATGCATGCAAACGAAATTTGACAAAGGTCCAATTGACGGCCGCTGCATGGAAACGCAATCAAATGGGGTTGCTGATCACGCAGCGGCTACTGCATGGAAACGAAATCAACGGGGTCACTAATCAACGTTGAATTGATCAACGGGAATTGGACAAAGGTCGAATTGGAGGCAGCTGCATGGAAAGCAAGTCAAATGGGGTCGCTGATCACGCAGAGGCCGCTACATGGAAACGAGATCATATGGGGTCGCTGATCACGTAGTGGCCGCTGCATGCAAACGAAATTGGACAAAGTCCCAATTGGCGGCCGCTGAATGGAAACGAAATCAGGTCGCTGATCACACAATGGCCGGTGCATGCAAATGGAATTGGACAAAGGTCCAATTGACGGCTGCTGCATGCAAACGAAATCAAATGGGGTCGCTGATCACGCAGTGGCCGCTGCATGCAAATAAAATTGGACAAGGGTTTAATTGGCGACCGCTGCGTGGAAACGAAATCAAATGAGGTCGCTGATCGAGCAGCGGCCGCTGCATGGGAACGAAATCAACGGGGTCGCTCATCGCGCAGTTGCCGCTGCATGCAAACAAAATAGGACAAAGTCTAATTGGCGGCCGCTGCATGGAAAAGAAATCAGGTCGCTGGCCGCCGCTGCATGGAAACGAAATCAGATGGGGTCGCTGATCACGCAGCGGCCGCTGCAGGAAAACGAAATCAACGTGGTCACTGATCACGCAGTGGCCGCTGCATGCAAACGAAATTGGACAAAGGTCCAATTGGCGGCTGCTGCATGAAAACGAAATCAGGTCGGTGATCACGCAGTGGTGGCTGCATGCAAACGAAATTGGACAAAGGTCCAACTGGCGGCCGCTGCAAGGAAACGAAATCAAATGGAGTTGCCGATCACGCAGAGGCCATGCTTGCAAACGAAATTGGACAAAGGTCCAATTGACGACTGCTGCATGGAAACGAAATCAAATGGGGTCGCTGATCACCCAGCGGCCGCTGCATGGAAACGAAACCAACGGTGTCGCTGATCACGCAGTGGTCGCTGCAGGCAAACGAAATTGGAAAAAGTCCAATTGGCGGCCGCTGCTTGGAAACGAAATCAGGTCGCCGATCACGCAGTGGTGGCTGCATGTAAACGGAATTGGGCAAGGGCCCAATTGACGGCCGCTGCATGGAAACGAAATCAAATGGGGTCGCTGATCACCCAGCGGCCGCTGCATGGAAACGAAACCAACGGGGACGCTGATCACGCAGTGGCCGCTGCATGCAAACGAAATCGGACAAAGGTCCACTTGGCTGCTGCTGCATGAAAACGAAATCAGGTCGGTGATCACGCAGTGGTGGCTGCATGCAAAAGGAATTGGACAAAGGTCCAACTGGTGGCCGCTGCAAGGAAACGAAATAAAATGGGGTTGCTGATCACGCAGTGGCCATGCTTGCAAACGAAATTGGACAAAGGTCCAATTGACGGCCGCTGCATCGAAACGAAACCAACGGGGTCGCTGATCACGCAATGTCCGCTGCATGCAAACGAAATTGGACAAAGGTCCACTTGGCGGCTGCTTCATGAAAACGGAATCAGGTCGCTGATCACGCAGTGGTCGCTGCATGCAAACGAAATTGGAAAAAGTCCAATTGGCGGCCGCTGCTTTGAAACGAAATCAGGTCGCCGATCACGCAGTGGTGGCTGCATGCAAACGGAATTGGACAAGGGTCCAATCGGCGGCCGCTGCAACGAAACGAATTCAAATGGGATCGCTGATCACGCAACGGCTATTGGACAACGGGAATTGGACAACGGGAATGCATGCAGCCAATACTGCGTGATCAGCAACCTGGTTTCGTTTGCATGCAGCGGCCGCCAATTGGACCGTTGTCCAATTTCGTTTGCATGCAGCGTCCACTGCGTTATCAGCGACCCCGTTGATTTCGTTTCCATGCAGTGGCCGCTGCGTGATCAGGCACCCCGTTGATTTCTTTCCCATACAGCGGCCGCTGCGTGATCAGCGACCCCATTTGATTTCTTTTTCATGTAGTGGCCGCCAATTGGACCTTTGTCCAATTCCGTGTGCATGCAGCACCCACTGCGTGATCGGCGACCTGATTTCATTTCCATGCAGTGGCCGCAAAATGGACTTTGTCCAAATTCGTTTGTATGCAGCGGCCACTGCTTGATCAGCGACCCCGTTGATTTCTTTCCCATGCAGCGGCCGCTACGTGATCAGCGACCCCATTTGATCTCGTTTCCATGCAGCGGCCGCCAATTGGACCTTTGTCCAATTCCGTTTCCATGCAGCGGCCGCCAATAGGACCCTTGTCCAATTCCGTTTGCATGCAGCCACCACTGCGTGATCAGCGACCTGATTCCGTTTCCATGCAGCGGCCACCAATTGGACCTTTGTCCAATTTTGTTTGCATGCAGCGGCCGGTGCGTGATCTGCGACCCCATTTGATTTCGTTTCCATGCAACGGCCGCCAATTGAACCCTTGTCCAATTCCGTCTGCATTCAGCCACCACTGCGTGATCGGCGACCTGATTTCGTTTCCATGCCGCGGCCGCCAAATGGAATTTGTCCAATTCCGTTTGTATGCAGCCACCACTGCGTGATCAGCGACCTGATTCCGTTTCCATGCAGCGGCCACCAATTGGACCTTTCTCCAATTTTGTTTGCATGCAGCGGCCGCTGCGTGATCTGCGACCCCATTTGATTTCGTTTCCATGCAACGGCCGCCAATTGAACCCTTGTCCAGTTCCGTGTGCATGCAGCCACCACTGCGTGATCGGCGACCTGATTTCGTTTCCATGCAGCGGCCGCCAAATGGACTTTGTCCAATTCCGTTTGCATGCAGCCACCACTGCGTGATCCGCGACCTGATTCCGTTTCCATGCAGCGGCCACCAATTGGACCTTTGTCCAATTTTGTGTAGATGCAGCGGCCGCTGCGTGATCTGCGACCCCATTTGATTTCGTTTCCATGCAACGGCCGCCAATTGAACCCTTGTCCAATTCCGTGTGCATGCAGCGGCCACTGCGTGATCAGCGACCCCATTTGATTTCGTTTCCATGCATCGGCCACTGATCATCACTGAATCAGCGACCTGATTCCTTTTCCATGCAGCTGCCACCAATTGGACCTTTGTCCAATTCCGTTTGCATGCAGCGGCCGCTGCGTGATCAGCGACCCCATTTGATTTCGTCTCCATGCAACGGCCGCCAATTGAACCTTTGTCCAATTCCGTGTGCATGCAGTGGCCACTGCGAGATCAGTGACCCCATTTGATTTCGTTTCACTGTAGCGGCCTCTGCGTGATCAGCGGCCCCATTTGATTTCGTTTCCATGCAGCTGCCTCCAATTTGACCTTTGTACAATTCCGTTTGCACGCAGCCAACACTGCGTGATCAGCAACCTGATTTCGTTTGCATGCAGCGGCCGCCAATTGGACCGTTGTCCAATTTCGTTTGCATGCAGCGTCCACTGCGTTATCAGTGACCCCGTTGATTTCGTTTCCATGCAGCGGCCTTCAATTGGACCTTTTCCAATTTCGTTTGCATGCAGCGGCCACTGCGTGATCAGCGACCCCATTTATTTCTTTCCTATGCAGCGGCCGCTGCGAGATCAGCGACCCCATTTGATTTCTTTTCCATGCAGCGGCCACCAATTGGACCTTTGTCCAATTTTGTTTGCATGCAGCGGCCGCTGCGTGATCTGCGACCCCATTTGATTACGTTTCCATGCAACGGCCGCTGCGTGATCAGCAACCTGATTCCGTTTCCATGCAGCTGCCGCCAATTGGACCTTTGTCCAATTTCGTGTGCATGCAGCCACCAGTGCGTGATCGGCGACCTGATTTCGTTTCCATGCAGCGGCCGCCAAATGGACTTTGTCCAATTCCGTTTACATGCAGCCACCACTGCGTGATCAGCGACCTGATCCTGTTTCCATGCAGCGGCCACCAATTGGACCTTTGTCCAATTTTGTTTGCATGCAGCGGCCGCTGCGTGATCTGCGACCTCATTTGATTTCGTTTCCATGCAACGGCCGCCAATTCAACCCTTGTCCAATTCCGTGTGCATGCAGCGGCCACTGCGTGATCAGCGACCTCATTTGATTTCGTTTCCATCAGCGGCCGCTGCGTGATCAGCGACCTGATTCCTTTTCCGTGCAGCTGCCGCCAATTGGACCTTTGTCCAATTCCGTTTGCATGCAGCGGCCACTGCGAGATAAGCGACCCCATTTGATTTCGTTTCCTTGCAGCGGCCGCTGCGTGATCAGCGACCTGATTCCGTTTCCATGCAGCTGCCGCCAATTGGACCTTTGTCCAATTTCGTTTGCATGCAGCGGCCACTGCTAGGTCAGCGACCCCGTTGGTTTCGTTTCCATGCAGCGGCCTCTGCGTGATCAGAGACCCCATTTGATTTCGTTTCCATGCAGCTGCCTCCAATTTGACCTTTGTCCAATTCCGTTTGCACGCAGCCAACACTGCGTGATCA
This sequence comes from Branchinecta sandiegonensis, assembly GCA_030848855.1. Classification (NCBI taxonomy): domain Eukaryota; kingdom Metazoa; phylum Arthropoda; class Branchiopoda; order Anostraca; family Branchinectidae; genus Branchinecta; species Branchinecta sandiegonensis. The sequence continues at coordinate 28,181,383 of JAUPMV010000002.1, forward strand.
GCAACCTGATTTCGTTTGCATGCAGCGGCCGCCAATTGGACCGTTGTCCAATTTCGTTTGCATGCAGCGTCCACTGTGTTATTAGTGACCCCGTTGATTTCGTTTCCATGCTGCGGCCGCTAAGTGATCAGCGACCCCTTTTGATTGCTTTCCCATGCAGCGGCCGTCAATTGGACCTTTTCCAATTTCGTTTGCATGCAGCGGCCACTGCGTGATCAGCGACCCCGTTAATTTCTTTCCCATGCAGCGACCGCTGCGTGATCAGCGACCCCGTTTGATTTCTTTTTCATGCAGCGGCCGCAATTTGGACCTTTGTCCAGTTCCGTTTGCATGCAGCCACCACTGCGTGATCGGCGACCTGATTTCGTTTCCATGGAGCAGCCGCAAATTGGACCTTTGTCTAATTTCGTTTGCATGCAGCGGCCACTGCGTGATCAGCGACCCCGTTGGTTTCGTTTCCATGCAGCGGCCGCTGCGTGATCAGCGACCCCATTTGATTTTGTTTCCATGCATTGGCCGCCAATTGGACACTTGTCCAATTCCGTTTGCATGCAGCCACCACTGCGTGATCAGCGACCTGATTCCGTTTCCATGCAGCGGCCACCAATTGGACCTTTGTCCAATTTTGTTTGCATGCGGCGGCCGCTGCGTGATCTGTGACCCCATTTGATTTCGTATCCATGCAACGACCGCCAATTGAACCCTTGTCCAATTCCGGATGCATGCAGCCACCACTGCGTGATCGGCGACCTGATTTCGTTTCATGCAGCGGCCGCCAAATGGACTTTGTCCAATTCCGTTTGCATGCAGCCACCACTGCGTGATCAGCGACCTGATTCCGTTTCCATGCAGCTGCCGCCAATTGGATCTTTGTCCAATTTCGTGTGCATGCAGCCACCATTGCGTGATCGGCGACCTGATTTCGTTTCCATGCAGCGGCCGCTAAGTGATCAGCGACCCCATTTGATTGCTTTCCCATGCAGCGGCCGTCAATTGGACCTTTTCCAATTTCGTTTGCATGCAGCGGCCACTGCGTGATCAACGACCCCGGTAATTTCTTTCCCATGCAGCGGCCGCTGCGTGATCAGCGACCCCATTTGATTTTTTTTTTCATGCAGCGGCCGCCAATTTGACCTTTGTCCAATTCCGTTTGCATGCAGCCACCACTGCGTGATCGGCGACCTGATTTCGTTTCCATGCAGCAGCCGCAAATTGGACCTTTGTCTAATTTCGTTTGCATGCAGCGGCCAGTGCGTGATCAGCGACCCCGTTGGTTTCGTTTCCATGCAGCCGCCACTGCGTGATCACCGACCCCATTTGATTTTGTTTCCATGCAGCGGCCGCCAATTGGACCCTTGTCCAATTCCGTTTGCATGCAGCCACCACTGCGTGATCAGCGAACTGATTCCGTTTCCATGCAGCGGCCACCAATTGGACCTTTGTCCAATTTTGTTTGCATGCAGCGGCCGCTGCGTGATCTGCGACCCCATTTGATTTCGTATCCATGCGATGGCCGTCAATTGAACCCTTGTCCAATTCCGTATGCATGCAGCCACCACTGCGTGATCGGCGACCTGATTTCATTTCCATGCAGCGGCCGCTAAATGGACTTTGTCCAATTCCGTTTGCATGCAGCCACCTCTGCGTGATCAGCGACCTCATTCCGTTTCCATGCAGTGCTCACCAATTGGACCTTTGTCCAATTTTGTTTGCATGCAGCGTCCGCTGCGTGATCTGCTACCCAATTTGATTTCGTTTCCATGCAGAGGCCGTTGCGTGATCAGCGACCTTATTCCGTTCCCATGCAGCTGCCGCCAATTGGGTCTTTGTCCAATTTCGTGTGCATGCAGCCACCATTGCGTGATCGGCGACCTGATTTCGTTTCCATGCAGCGGCCGCCGAATGGACTTTGTCCAATTCCGTTTGCATGCAGCCACCACTGCGTGATCAGCGACCTGATCCTGTTTCCATGCAGCGGCCACCAATTGCACCTTTGTCCAATTTTGTTTGCATGCAGCGGCCGCTGCGTGATCTGCGACCCCATTTGATTTCGTTTCCATGCAACGGCCGCCAATTGAACCCTTGTCCAATTCCGTCTGCATGCAGCGGCCACTGCGTGATCAGCGACCTCATTCGATTCCTTTTCCATGCAGCTGCCGCCAATTGGACCTTTGTCCAATTCCGTTTGCATGCAGCGGCCACTGCTAGATCAGCGACCCCGTTGGTTTCGTTTCCATGCAGTGGCAACTGCGTGATCAGCGACCCAGTTTGATTTCGTTTCCTGAACCATTGTCCAATTCCGTTTGCATGCAGCCACCACTGCGTGATCACCGACCTGATTTCGTTTTCATGCAGAGGCCACCAGTTGGAACTTTTTCCAATTTCGTTTGCATGCAGCGGCCACTGCGTGATCAGCGACACGTTGATTTCTTTCCCATGCAGTGGCCGCTGCGTGATCAGCGATCCCATTTGATATCGTTTCCATGCAGCGGCCGCCAATCGGATCTTTGTCCAATTTCGTTTGCATGCATGGCCACTGCGTAATCAGCGACCCCAAACGATTTTGTTTCCATTCAGCGGCCGCCAATTGGACCTTTGTCCAATTCCGTTTGCATGCAGCCACCACTGCGTGATCAGCGACCTGTTTTCGATTCCGTGCAGCGGCCGCCAATTGGACTTTGTCCAAATTTGTTTGCATGCAGCGGCCACTGCGTGATCAGCGACCCCGTTGATTTCGTTTCCATGCAGCGGCCACTGCGTGATCAGCGACCCCATTTGATTTCATCTCCATGCAGCGGCCGCCAATCGGACTTTCGTCCAATTTCTTTTTTTTTTTTTTTTTTTTGCTTAAATGAAATGAACATTTAATATAATAAAAGGAATTTTTTTTTGTAATCCCTCGTAGCTTCTTTTTCCGTTTTTCCTGTTTTAGGTTGAACTAAAACAGTGGCTACGTCTCTACCTCCAACTCAGTGACGTTAATACCAAAAATACCTAACAGTTTACCCTACTTTAACGTCACTTACACTTTCATCATAACAAATAAATTTTATTTTCACATTTTCCAAAATCTAAAATAAAACAAAAACCTTCAATTCCCTTTTCCTATCAAACATTCTCATATAATCTAAAATACTTCAATAATTTACTTTTTTCTCTAAGGGTACTACCCCATATCCTAGACAAACCTTTTCCCATCATATCCTAACTAATATTAAAAACTTTTCCATTCAGTTTTATCAATTAATCTTAATATTTTAAATACTCAAACAGCCAAATCTGTAGGTTAAATCCAAAATAAACTACACAAAAAAAATAAAAATAAAAACACAATACTTTACAATTTCTCTCTTCCTGTTTTGAGACGCCCTTCCTCCAAAGGGCATCTCTCTACAGTGGAAAACAACATTTTAATCAATTTAAAAAAAAAAATTCCAACAAATTTCTTCATTTCTCTACAGATACTTTGCCCCAAAACCAAAAAATAAACAACCCCCTCCCTCCATTTGGAATACCTTCCCTTACAAACAAAATGGAGAAAGTATTCCAAATTTCTAACATTTAAACAAGTGAAAAACTCATCAAAGTACTGACTGCTCGAGCACAAGCCTAACCTAAAAAAAAAAAAAAAAAAAAAAAATTCAAATTTTTACTTTTTTCCAATACAAAACAAACATTTTTCAATCAAATCAACATGATGTCTACTTTTTCCTTTTCTTTCTTTATTCCTAAACTGTTATCTTTTTTCCGTCCATATTTCGTTCAACCATTTCAAATCCATTTTTGTTTCCCACGCACTCACTCCCTCATTCACACTTGCCAAATTCGTAAACCATCCTTCAAACCTATCTTTTTGGATCCTTTTCCCTTTCTATCGCATTTTCCAAACATGCACACATAGGGACATAACCACAAAAGACATCGCTCTTTCCCGGTTTCTCCTTTTTTCAAATTAAAATTAAAATTAAAATTAAAATTCTCTTTTTCTCCTCCAAACATTCTGCTCGCACTCCCTCTCTCTCCAACAAAACAAACAAACGCTCAAAAACTTCCTCGTTTCGCTCACCTTCTAAAAACTCATGTGCCATTCCGTCCACTACTTCTACTCCACATAACTGGCACGCGGGACTTTCCGTCCGAAAGAACCTACTTACCCGGTTCCGATATGGCAAGATTCCATGTATCACTGAGAACATTAATTCACGACACTCCCCTCCACATGGTACTTCATACAGGTTTTTGAAAGCTCGGTCATAATTAACGTGAGGCTAATTCCGTTTTGCTGCGAAAGTCACTTCTTCTTCTTTCTCTATTAAATTTTTGACCCCAGCCTTTCTTTCCTCCGCTTTTATGTCATCCTTCAGTAAACCGGCCTTATGTATATCTAGTATAGTTTCCACCGTATCCTTTAACATGGGGGGTAGCTCTGAGATCCATTCTGTGACTTCTTTCCCGTGATCTTCATTAATGACGGGCAGTAACCACGTTCGGAGTAGCAGAGTATTTGGTTCGTTCTTTATCACTAATTCACTAATGTTTCTTCCGAACAAAGCCAGGCACTTTGATCTAAAATCAATAACACCCAATCCGCCTTTTTCTTTTGGTACATACATCATTTTCATACTTAACTTTTCTAACTTTCCTATCCATAGGAATCTCCACAACTTTCTTTCAATAATCTTTGCATGTTCTTCTTCCAGTTTGAAAATTGGTGCGAGATGAAAAAATAATTGTAAGCAGTATGTATTTACAAAGGTCACTCGTTCGAAAATTGTTCTTATGTAAGTTCTTTCTTTTCCGTTAAGAATTCCCTCAAATTTCTGAATGTTTTCTTTCCATACAGTGTCACCGTTCATTTCACCGTTTGCATGCAGCCACCACTGCGTGATCAGCGACCCCATTTGATTTCGTTTCCATGCAGCGGCAGCCAATTGAACCTTTTTCCAATTCCGTTTGCATGCATGGCCACTGCGTAATCAGCGACACCAAACGATTTTGTTTCCATGCAGCGGCCGCCAATTGGGCCTCTGTCCAATTCCGTTTGCATGCAGCCACCACTGCGTGATCAGCGACCCCATTTGATTTCGTTTCCATGCAGCGGCAGCCAATTGAACCTTTGTCCAATTCCGTTTGCATGCATGGCCACTGCGTAATCAGCGACACCAAACGATTTCGTTTCCATGCAGCGGCCGCCAATTGGGCTTCTGTCCAATTCCGTTTGCATGCAGCCACCACTGCGTGATCAGCGACCTGATTTCGTTTCCGTGCAGCGGCCGCAAATTGGACCTTTGTCCGACTTCGTTTGCATGCAGCGGCTACTGCGTGATCAGCGACCCCGTTGATTTCTTTCCCATGCTGCGGCCGCTGCGTGATCAGCGAACCCATTTGATTTCGTTTCCATGCAGTAATTCCGTTTGAATGCAGGTACCACTGCGTTATCGCCGACTTGATTTCGTTTAAATGCAGCGGCCGACAATTGGACTTTGTCCAATTTCGTTTGCATGCAGCGACCACTGCGTGATCAGCGACCCCGTTGGTTTCGTTTCCATGCAGCGGCCGCTGGGTGATCAGCGACACCATTTGATTTCGTTTCCATGCAGCGGACGTCAATTGGACCTTTGTCCAATTTCGTTTCTAAGCATGGCCACTGCGTGATCAGCGACCCCATTTGATTTCGTTTCCATGCAGCGGCCGCCAATTGGACCTTTGACCAATTCCGTTTGCATGCAGCCACCATTGTGTGATCAGAGACCTGATTTCGTTTGCATGCAGCGGCCGCCAATTGGACTTTGTCCAATTTCGTTTGCGTGCAGCTGCCACCGCGTGATCAGCGACCCCATTTGATTTCGTTTCGATGCAGCTACCGAAATTTGACCTTTGTCCCATTTTGTTTGCATGCAGCGGCCACTGTGTGATCAGTGACCCCGTTGATTTCGTTCCCATACAGCGGCCGCTGCGTGATCTACGACCCCATTTGATTTCGTTTCCAGGCAGCGGCCACCAAATGGACCTTTGCTCAATTCCGTTTGCATGCAGCGGCCATTCCGTGATCAGCGACCTGATTTCGTTTCCATGCAGCGGCCGCCAATTGAACTTTGTCCAGTTTCGTCTGCATGCATGGCCACTGCTTGATCACCGAGCCCATTTGATTTCGTTTCCATGCAGCTACCGCCAATTAGACCTTTGTCCAATTCTGTTTGCATGCAGCCGACACTGCGTGATCAGCGACCTTAATTCTTTTCCATGCAGCGGCCGCGACCCCATTTGATTTAATTTCCATGAAGCGACCGACAATTGGACCATTGTCCAGTTCCGTTTGCTTGCAGCCACAACTGCGTGATCAGCGACCTGATTTGATCTCGTTTCCATGCAGCGGCCGCTGCGTGATCAGCGACCCCATTTGATTTCGTTTCAATGCAGCGGCCGTCAATTGGACCTTTGTCCAATTTCGTTTGCATGTATGGCCACTGCGTGATCAGCGACCCAATTTGATTTCGTTTGCATGCAGTGTCCGCCAATTGGACCCTTGTCCAATTCCGTTTGCTTGCAGCCACAACTGCGTGATCAGCGACCTGATTTGATCTCGTTTCCATGCAGCGGCCGCTGCGTGATCAGCGACCCCATTTGATTTCGTTTCCATGCAGCGGCCGCCAATTGAACCCTTGTCCAATTCCGTGTGCATGCAGCGGCCACTGCGTTCGAATCAGAATTGCCTGCTTAATATTCTATCAAATTTTGAGGACGTTCCGTCCATGTTTGGTTTCTCTAGAGCTTGTACCGCTGGCTGGGGGAGAGACATTTATCTAACGAACTAAACATCGAATGTTATTCGAAGATATCTCATTCGAATCAGAATTGTCTGCTGAATATTCTATTCAGATTTGAGAACGACCCGTTGATGTTTGGTTTCTCTAGAGCTTGCACCGCGAACATCGTGAACCCTTTTTTGATTTCTTCACGATTTTGCTGGCTGGGGAGAAACAAATATCCAACGAACCAAGCATCGTATCGTTTTCGGACACATCTCATTCGATTGGGAATTGCCTGCTTAGTATTCTATTAATTTTGAGGTCGATCCGTCCGTGTTTGGTTTCTGTAGAGCTTGTAACGCAACAAAATCTTGAGCCCTTTTTTGGGGTTTTCACGATTTTGATGGCTGGGGAGAAACAGATATCTAACGAACCCGGCATCCCAAACATCTCATTTGAAGCGGGATTGCCTTCTTAACATTCTATTAAAATTTGAAAACGATCAGTCTATATTTATCGTCTTTAGAGCTTTTACCGCAACTCATCGCTGAAAGAAATTCTCTTTTTCTGCTGCGACGCTTGACAGGTATCAGAGTGTCGGACCTTATTTACAGAAGTTCTTTTTGAATGCACAAGCCTTTGCATTTCCAGCAGGGTAAATTTACATAAGGAAAGGCTTTTTCAGGCCACCTACGTGCTGGGTCAGCCGAACTCAGCCAGATTATAATCCTTCTTAGGTCGGATTATAATCCCAAGGTCGGGGAGTACGTGAATAAGCAGATCGGCCAACGCGTGTAAATCGGATTAAAATTAGGGAGCAGAGTTTCAGCGCCAAACTGAAGCCTCAATTGACTTGTGATCTTTGTTCAAGAAGGTTGGTTGTGATTTATTGAATATATTTATGGTACTGGATATATTGAGATAGTGAATTATTGGTGAACTTGTGTTTAAGTGTTTCCAAGGTAAGAAATTTTTGTATGAGTATCTAGCAACGGAACTCTTATGAAATTTTCTAATTAGGAAATGACATCTATATAGGTTCATAGAGTGAAACCAGAGTAGGAGTGTAGGAACCGTAAGTACCAGGAATCATTCGGTACTTCGGGCAATACAAAGAGAGTAATCAATATAAACATTAACAGAGTACAGTGTAACTGATACTAACAAACACATTTCTTAATGATTTAGTATGTATCATAACTAAATGAAAACAGAAAGACTTGTAAATCTTTTTTTGGTTAAAAATAGTCAATTTATTTGTAAAAGTTAAAAGCTTTTAAGTATTTTCTCTTCACAATTTTGAAAGCCTAGTAACTTTCTCAGAACTAGATATGTATAATCTAAACTCCAAATGTTACTTCAACTGAAAAACTACTAGCTCCGTCAAAATATAGTCAAAATAGTTTTTTCACAAACATGGCACGGAAAATCTAAGAGGTCTATCAAAAACTGTATTTCTTTTTCTAACTTGGTATGACAGCCAGAAATAGCATGGCCTATAGAACGGTGTATCTTTTGCTTCAAAATCTTAACAGGAACATTTTTTTTCTATATTTCTCAAGGTTTCCTCTAATTTTTTCCCAAACTTAGCTTAGCTCCATCAAAAATAGTTATTTCTTTTTCAAACTCGGAAGACTGATCAGAAATCAATTTGCCTACAGAATGGTGTATCATTTGTTTCAAAATCTTAACAGGAACATTTTTTTTTAAAGGTTTCCACTAATGCTGAAATAGGCAGAAATTGCCAACGTGAGAATTTTCTCGAAGCTAGTCAAAAATGGTTATTTCTTTTTCAAACTCGGTAGGATAGCCAGAAATAACATGAACTAAAGAACGGTGTACCATTTGTTTCAAAATCTTAACAGGAACACTTTTATTTTATTTTGCAAAAGCCTTCCTCCAAGTTTTTGCCAAACTTAGCGAAAACTGAAAACCTAAGGGATCTGTCAAAAATAGTTCTTTATTTTTTAAACTCATTAGGCTGCTCAGAAATAACATTGCCTTCAGAAACGGTGTATCATTTGTTTGAAAATTTTAAAAGGAACATTTTTTTTCAATTTTCAAAAGGTTTCCTCTAAATTTTCACAAACATGGCATGGAAAATCTTAGAGGTCTATCAAAACCGTCATTTCTTTTTCAAACTTGGTAGGACAGCCAGAAATAGCATGGCCTATAGAACGGTATATCTTTTGCCTCAAAATCTTAACAGAAACATTTTTTTTCTATTTTTCAAAAGGTTTCCTCTAATTTTTTTCCAAACTTAGCGAAAACTAAAACCTAAGAGTTCCATCAAAAATATTTATTTGTTTTTGAAACTCGGTAGGCTGATCAGAAATAAAATTGCCTACAGAACGGTGTATCATTTGTCTCAAAATCTAAACAGGAACATTTTTTTCATTTTTTTTAAAAAGGTTTACACTAATGTTTTAATAGGCAGAAACTGCAAACGTGAGAACTTTCTCTGACCTAGTCAAAAATAATTATTTCTTTTTCAAACTCGGTAGGATAGCCAGAAATAACATGAACTAAAGAACGGTGTTTCATTTGTTTCAAAATCTTAACGGGAACACTTTTATTTTATTTTTCAAAAGGTTTCCTCTAAGTTTTTCCCGAACTTAGCGAAAACTGAAAACCTAAGGGGTCTGTTTTTATTTATTTATTTATTTATTTAATAATAAAGCAAAACATATCTCTCGTGGGCAGAGCCCAAATACGATGTTTTTGTAGTCATAAGTAAAGATAAAATAACTTGTCAACAGATAATTAAAAAAAAAAAAAAAAAACCAACAAGGCAGAAAAGTGCTAAAGAGCATTGTACTGCTTTACGAAGCTCGGCACAAAGCTTCTACTGTAGCGCATAGTGTTACAGTAGATTGGGGTCAGTTTGGGAACCTTTTCAGCCACTTCTCGGGGGGGACGAGATCTTACAGGAACAAAGGGTGGGGGAAGGAATGAACGGTATATGGGGTGCTGGAGAAGGGAGGAGCCAAAGTTTCGGCATAGTTTTTCGCGGCGGGAAGAAAGGGATTCAATTTTAAATTCTTTGAGGTAAAAAGAGTATGGTAGGGGGGAACCGCCATAGATAATTAGCAGCGATCTCTTCTGAACTCGCTCTATTTTATCAGTTTCACCTTGGGTAAGAGCAAAGTGCCAAACTGGACAAGCATATTCGACTAAGGGTCGAATGAAAGAGCAAAACATTAGCTTTAGCTTGTCCTTAGGAACCCGAAACTTTTTCAGTGTTTTTAGCATTTGAATTGCGCTGTTAGCTTTCTTTACAACTGTCTTTGTATTTTCATGCCACGAAAGGTCAGAAGAGATCACTACACCTAATAGCGGTATTTTATCACTGATGAGCCCAGGGTCGATAGGAGGCTCGAAAGACGGCCGAGTTTTTCTAAGAAAAGAAAAGGTCGTAACCGAGCACTTATCTTTATTCACGACCATATTCATTTCAGTCGCCTCTGAGGTAACCTGGTCGATGAAACCGGCAGCGTTACTTTTCAGATCCTCAGATACGACTTCCGCTAAGGACAAATCGTCAACGTATTTCCATCTGTCCTCCAACCCAGCAGCAATTTCGTTTATCATGAGGAGGAAGCACAGCGGACCGATCACAGTTCCTTGTGGAACTCCACAAAAAACTGGTAAAGAAGTAGAAAAATGGCCTTTATACTTTACAGTTTGCTCTCTATTTGTCAAGAAGCTCTTGATGATTTTGACGATAAAATCGGGTATATTTTTTTCCGCCATTTTTTCTAAAAGAATTTCATGGTCAACAAGGTCAAATGCCTTTTTAAAATCAATTACAATTAAATTTATCCATTTGCCAGGTTCATCGAGATGTTTTAAAATAAAATCAATCAAATTAACTAGGTAATGGACTGTCGAACACTTAGGAATGTTACCAAACTGCTTTCGATCAGTTACTTTTAAAAGATATTCTTTAAGCCATGTGGCAACAAAACTTTCGTAAATTCTGCTGAAAATTGATGTAACTGTGATCGGCCGTACACCAGAGAAATCATTAGTTGCTCCTTTCTTTGGAATGGGGGTGATAAAACCTTTCTTCCATTTCTTTGGAAAATAACCTGTTCGCGTTCTGTTATTGTAGATTATCTGAAGGGGGAAAGCTAATTCTTTAGCAAATGCTTTAACGAGAACAACTGGAATATCAAAAGGAGCAACAGAAGTTCTTTTTAGCTTAGAAAGTTTACGGGTTACACTTGACAAAGAAATATCAGGCATTAAATTATCAATTGAAGGAGCAGTTAAATTTTGTGGAGGGTCTTCAGGTGGAAGAGGTGGATAAGACTGGACAACTGCAGCGAAATGGGCATTTAAATCATTCGCAGTTTTCTCTGGTGGCTCCTCCTTCATGAAGTCAACTGGTTGAGAACTTTTTCCAGTCAAAAATAGCTATTTCTTTTTCAAACTCGGTAGGCTGATCATAACTAGCATTGCCTACATAACGGTGTATTATTCAAAGAGAAATATTGACTGGAACATTTTTTTATTTTTTACAGTTTTCCACCATGGGATAGAGTTCACTCTTCATTTGTGTATTTATTTATTTAAGATGTTTATTGGTGGAGGACAAGTAGCAGTGCCTTGATTTTCTGCTTAGTTGGCTGTTTTGTATAGGTCACGTAAGTATTGTTTTTTCTTTCTTTCTCATTCTCTTTCAGATTAGCCAGGAAATAATTTCCTAGCTAAAAAAATATTATATGACGGAAAACCGAATAAGATATCCCCTATAGAGCTCCATACTTTCTCTTTTTTCCGTTACTGCCCCTTCTTTCAGTCCCTTCCTAAAGTGTTCTATTGTATTTTCAGTTAAGAATTCATGCTTTTATTTCTTATGTATTTAAGCATATAAGTTGTTTCTTGGTTGGGGGTAAGTGCCAGTGCCTTGATTTTTTGTGTTTTGCTGGCTGTTGTTTCTAGGTCACGTAAGTACGGAAAGTGAAATTTCGTTGTTTTACTTTAGATGTTTTGCAGCTGTTTCATTCGTTTTTGGGTGGAGGATAAATAGCAGTGCCATGGTTTTCTGTTTAGCTGTGTTTTTTTAGGTCACGTAAGTACCGTTTTATTCAATCCCTTAAAAGTCAGCAAGGACATACTGTTTCGCTCATTGCCACATACGTCACCTTTTCTCTCGAGGGCTCGTTCTGGCTACCTTTTACGTCCCTTACTTTTTCCTGTTTTGATTCCCCATCTCTAGAACTTTACATTCCAGTACACTGTCGAAATTAAAAATTCAATCTTGGCTTTTTTTAGAATGCCAAAAGTCAATGCGAAGAAATCCACCAAGCTTGCCCCGAAGATGACCCTGACCGGAACCTGACGACCCTGCCTGCCCCTGGACCCGTTTCAAATCAGCCCCTGCCTGCCCCTGTACGAAATCAACCCCTGACGACCTTGCCTGCCCCTGGAATCGATATCAATCAGCCCCTGACGACCCTGCCTGCCCTTGGAGCTGCTCAACAGACTGCGATTAACAACCAGCCGATCTTGCCTGCTTCTGGAGGCCCAAAGAAGAAGCACGTCTTCTACAAAACGTGCCCATTCTGCCACCACTCCTTCGAGTTTTTGGAGAAACACCTGTTGGCAAAACGGAATGCTTGCTGTAAAAGTTCAAAAGGTATTTATAGATACAGATTATCAGTTTTTTTGTTCCTACATAAATATTTAGTGACCTGGATAAATAAGTGGCCATCCAGGCTACCGCTTTTTTTCTGGGCTTCAACGCTAGCGTGCAGTCATGAGAGGAATCCTGATTTGCTTTGAGAAATGTCCGTCTATTGGTGGTGGAGACACCTCATTAGTACCTTTACCTCGAACATAGCCGGCAATCCAGCTTGCGAAACTACAACGTTAGCACCAATCAGTATACTATCACAACTCACACTTTATTTTTTTTTTCCATAGGGGAATTTTGGACAGTCGCCGAAGTTAAAGCGATTCACGAAGAAGCGAAGGATGCCGTCGAAGTAAAGCTTCGAGACAAAGCCTACTTCTCAGCGTTCCAGCTCAATGCCGCGATCCGAGATTCGAAGTCTCTCCACAAACTATGTGCAGCGATGTCGGAGATGACTGGTGCATATTTTGACACCAAGGAAGTGGACGACTGCCCAATTTATGTTGGGTCTTACGATGTGCCTTCGGCCATACCCATCGACCAACAGTCCACATCTTCAACCAACAATTCAGCTCAACCAACCACAGCCCCATCAACCTCAGCCCCACCAACATCAGCACCACCAACCACAGCAACACCATCCTCAGGACCACCAACCGTGGGCCACGACCAAACATTCCTGCTACCAGAAAAGAAGAGAAAGAAAAAGAAGTGTGTCGTAGAGGCTGTGGCTCCACAGCAGACCGAGACCAGCGAAAAGGAACCAGAGAAGAAGAGGAAGAGAAAGAGGAACATCGTGGAGGAGGTGGCTCCACAAGCAGCAGAGACAGAAAAAAGAGAGCCCGAGGACACTGAGCAAGAGACCGAGAGAGTTGAAGAGGAGAGAAAGCTTCGGAAAGCTGAGAAAAAGAAGCGAAGGATGGAGAGAGAAAATCCCGAATAAGTTTTTATCTTTGTTACCGATCGAGAACATTATTTTTAGTACCGACCGAGATAGTGTTTCATATTTTATTGTGTTTTAGTTGTGTTTTCGACAGAAGATGTGACCTACTGGGGAACCTCTATAAAAAAAATGCGCTTTTAGCCTTGACCCCTTGGGTGGTGTGATACAAAGGCTCCTTTTCCAGGTTAACCTGAACTGATTCAAAAAGACTTATTTGTAGCGAAGACGGAAAACCTAAAAGGTCTGTCAAAAATGGTTATTTCTCTTTCAAACTCGGCAGGATAGCCAGAAATAGCATGGCCTATAGAACGGTGTATCATTTGTTTCAAAATCTTAACGGGAACACTTTTTTTATTTTTCAAGAGGTTTCCTCTAAGTTTTTCCCAAACATAGCGAAAACTGAAAACCTAAGAGTTCCATCAAAAATAGTTCTTTCTTTTTGAAACTCGGTAGGCCTGTCAGAACTAACATTGCCTACAGAACGGTGTATCATTTGTTTGAAAATCTTAAAAGGAACAGTTTTTTCAATTTTTCAAAAGGTTTCCTCTAATTTTTTCCCAAACTTAGCGAAAACTAAAACCTAAGAGTTCCATCAAAAATAGTTATTTCTTTTTCAAACTCGGTAGGCTGATCAGAAATAAAATTGCCTACAGAACGGTGTATCATTTGTCTCAAAATCTTAATAGGAACATTTTTTCGTTTTTTTTAAAAGGTTTCCACTAATGTTATAAGAGGCAGAAACTGCCAACGTGAGAACTTTCTCGGAGCTAGTCAAAAATAGTTATTTCTTTTTCGAACTCGGTAGGATAGCCAGAAACAACATGAACTAAAGAACGGTGTATCATTTGTTTCAAAATCTTAACGGAAACACTTTTATTTTATTTTTCAAAAGGTTTCCTCTAAGTTTTTTCCAAACTTAGCGAAAACTGGAAACCTAAGGGGTCTGTCAAAAATAGTTATTTCTTTTTGGAAGTAGCTAGGCTGATCAGAAATAACATTGCCTACAGAATGGTGTATCATTTGTCTGAAAATCTTAACAGGAACTTTTTTTTCTTTTTTTTATAGATTTCCACCAATGTTTTTATAGGCAGAAACAGCCAACGTGAGACCTTCCTCGGAGCTAGTTCAGCGCCCGTGAAGGCTTCCAAGCCCGGCTCTGTAGCCAGCCGCTTCCTGCTTCCAAGCCTGACCCTCTCGACCTTCAGAGCCAATCCTTATCCCGAAGTTAAGGATCCAATTTGCCGATTTCCCTTACCTACATTTGTCTATCGCCTAGAGGTTGTTCACCTTGGGGACCTGATGCGGATATCGGTACGGTCTTTTGAGATCGTTCACGTGGCCCTCCCCTTGGTTTTCAAGGGCCGGTAGAAACGCACGGACGTCGAACAAATGCGACGCTCTTCGGAAACATATCCCTATCTCTCCACGACAGAATTCCAGGGACTTTGCTCCCTTAAGCAGATAAGAAAACTCTTCCCGGCGTCTCCACCAGCGACCCAAGGTTTATTCGTGTTGACACGACGAACTCGAGTGCTCGAACGGTTCCCCAACCAGGCTCCCGAATGAGAACGGGATTCCATTTCGCATATCCACGAGCTCGCACGTCTGCGCCCGAGGGAGATGCGCTCGTCATGGACCGATTTCAGGTTCGGCTTAGGACCGACTGACCCATGTCCAACCACTGTTCACATGGATTTCTGATGCAAAAGAACAGGTTCTCACGCCTTTTTGCAGATTGGTCTGCAAATAACGAGTTCACTCACCCATCTCACCCATTGAAAGTTTGAGAATAGGTTGAGGCCGTTACTGCCCCAAGGCCTCTAATAATTCGCTTTACCGGATGAGACTCCGTCTCCTTGCATTGAGCGCCAGCTATCCTGAGGAAAACAGGTTCTCATGCTTATTCTGCAGATTGATCTGCAAAGAACGAGTTCTCACGCTTTTTTGTGCAGATTAATCTGCAAATACGGGTTCTCACGCTTCTGAAATTCCAAGAATCTTTTCTACCGCTAAGAGTAATCAGAAATTTCCGCAAGCAGCCTTAGATAGCTTTCTATATCGCTAGCTATCCTTTTGCAGCACTGAAACCAAAATTTAAACACTTAAAAAAAATCGTTCAGTAAAAATTTATATTTTTCCGATTACGTCTTACGTCTTACGTTACGTCTTACGTCCGACTTACGTCCAAGGGATGTATGAGAGCATGACCCTAAAAAGGAAAGAATATAGTTGTTGATTGTCCTACCACTGCTTTGGATATCAGACACAGATTCCTGCAAAAGAACAGGTTCTCACGCTTATTTTGCAGATTGGTCTGCAAAGAACGGGTTCTCACGCTTTTTTCATGCAGAATATTCTGCAAATAACGGGTTCTCACGCTCGAAAACTTAAAAGATCCTTTTCTGCCACTATGAATTATCAGAAAGTGCAGCTAGGAGCCTCAGATGGTTCTCTGTCTTGCTAGCTATCTTTCTGCAACACTACAACCTCAAATAAGCCACTTATTTTTGTTTGTGTTTTGAACTTCCGTCTCTATCACCAGTATACAACTGCAAGTTCGTTCTTCACACAACTATGGTCAAAAATATTATATCAACAAAAATAATTATTTTACCTTTTGAGGGATAAAAGTCAAAGGGATGGATGCGAGAATGACCCTTAAACAAGGAAACAGATAGGCGTGGATGGTCCGACCTTTAATTTGGCAATCCGACCGTTTCTGATGCAAAAGAACAGGTTCTCAAGCTTTTTTTGCAGATTGGTCTGCAAATGACGAGTTCTCACGCTTTTTTGTGCAGATTAACCTGCAAATAACGGGTTCTCACGCTTCTGAAGTGCCAAGATTCTTTTCTACCACCAAGAGTAGTCAGAAATTTTCGCAAGCAGCCTGAGATGGCTTTCTATATTGCTAGCTATCTTTTTGCAGCACAAAAACCTAAAATTAAAGACTTTAAAAAAATTCCTTCAGTAAAAATCTATATTTTTCCGATTTCTAGGTCTTACGTGCAAGGGATGTATGAGAGCTTGACCCTAAATAGGAAAGAATATAATTGTTGATTGTCCGACCACTAATTTTGATATCAGACACTGATTCCTCCAAAAGAACAGGTTCTCACGCTGATTTTGCAGATTGGTCTGCAAAGAACGAGTTCTCACGCTTTTTTCTTGCAGAATATTCTGTAAAGAACGGGGTCTCACGCTCGAAAACTTAAAAGATCATTTTCTACCACTATGAATTATCAGAAAGTGCAGCTAGGAGCCTCAGATGGTTCTCTGTCTTGCTAGCTATCTTTCTGCAACACTACAACCTCAAATAAGCCACTTTTTTTGTGTTTTGGACTTCTGTACAAAAATATATATTTCACCAGTATATAACTGCAAGTCCGTTCTTCACACAACTATTGTCAAAAATATTGTATCGACAAAAATAGTTATTTTACCTCTTTGAGGGCTAAAAGTCAATGGGATGGATGCGAGCATGACCCTTAAACAAGGAAACAGATGGGCGTGGATTGTCCGACCTTTAATTTGGCAATCAGAGAGTTTCTGATTCAAAAGAAGGGGTTCTCACGCCTTTTTTGCAGATTGGTCTGCAAATAGCGAGTTCTCACGCTTTTGTGTGCATATATATATGTGCAACAAAATCAACGGGACCGCTGATCACGCAGTGGGTGCTGCGTGGAAACGAAATCAAATGTGGTCGCTGATCACGCAGTGGCCGTGCATGCAAACGAAATTGGACAAAGGTCCAATTGACGGCCGCTGCATGGAAAAGAAATAAAATGGGGTCTCTGATCACGCAGTGGCCGCTGCATGCAAACGAAATTGAACAAAGGTCCAATTGGCGGCCACTGCATGGAAACGAAATCACATGGGATCAATGGTCACGCAGTGGCCGCTGCATGCAAACGAAACCGAACAAAGGTCCAATTGGTGGCCACTGCCTGGAAACGAAATAAAATGGGGTCGCTGATCACGCAGCGACCGCTGCATGGAAACGAAATCAACGGGATCGCTGATCACGCAGTGGGCGGTGCATGGAAACGAAATCAACGGGGTTACTGATCACGCAGCGGCCGCTGCATGCAAACGAAGTCGGACAAAGATCCAATTGTCAGCCGCTGCTTGAAAACGAAATCAGGTCGGTGATCACGCAGTGGTGGCTACTGCATGGAAACGAAATCAAATGGGGTCGCTGATCACCCAGCGGCCGCTGCATGGAAACGAAACCAACGGGGTCATTGATCACGCAGTGGCCGCTGCATGCAAACGAAAATGGACAAAGTCATATTAGCGGCCGCTGCATGTTAACGAAATCAGGTCGCCGATCACGCAGTGGTCGCTGCATGCAAACGGAATTGGACAAAGGTTCAATTGGCGGCCGCTGCATGGAAATGAAATAAAATGGGGTCGCTGATCACGCAGCGGCCGCTGCATGGGAAAGAAATCAACGGGGTCGCCGATCACGCAGTGGCCGCTGCATGCAAACGAAATTGGACAAAGGTCCAATTTGCGGCCGCTGCATGAAAACAAAGTCAGGTCCGTCATCACGCAGTGCTGGCTGCATGCAAACGGAATCGGACAAAGGTAAAATTGGCGGACGCTGCATGGAAACGAAATCAAATGGGGTCACTGATCACGCAGTGGCCATGCATGCAAACGAAATTGGACAAAGGTCCAATTGGCGGCAGCTGCATGAAAACAAAGCCAGTTCCGTCATCACGCAGTGCTGGCTGCATGCAAACGGAATTGGACAAAGGTCCAATTGGCGGACGCTGCACGGAAAAGAAATCAAATGGGGTCGCTGATCACGCAGTGGCCATGCATGCAAACGAAATTGGACAAAGGTCCAATTGGCGGCCGCTGCAAGAAAACGAAATCAAATGGGATCGCTGATCACGCAGTGGCCATGCATGCAAACGAAATTGGACAAAGGTCCAATTGGCGGCAGCTGCATGAAAACAAAGCCAGTTCCGTCATCACGCAGTGCTGGCTGCATGCAAACGGAATTGGACAAAGGTCCAATTGGCGGACGCTGCACGGAAAAGAAATCAAATGGGGTCGCTGATCACGCAGTGGCCATGCATGCAAACGAAATTGGACAAAGGTCCAATTGGCGGCAGCTGCATGAAAACAAAGCCAGTTCCGTCATCACGCAGTGCTGGCTGCATGCAAACGGAATTGGACAAAGGTCCAATTGGCGGACGCTGCACGGAAAAGAAATCAAATGGGGTCGCTGATCACGCAGTGGCCATGCATGCAAACGAAATTGGACAAAGGTCCAATTGGCGGCCGCTGCATGAAAACGAAATCAGGTCGCTGATCACGCAGTGGTGGCTGCATGCAAACGGAATTGAAGAAAGGTCCAATTGGCGGCCGCTGCATGGAAACGCAATCAAATGGGGTCGCTGATCACGCAGCGGCCACTGCATGGAAACAAAAACAACGGGGTCGCTGATCACGCAGTGGCCGCTGCATGCAAACAAAATTGGACAACTGTCCAATTGGCGGCCGCTGCATGGAAACGCATTCAAATGGGGTCGCTGATCACGCAGCGGCCACTGCATGGAAACGAAATCAACGGGGTCGCTGATCACGCAGTGGCCGCTGTATGCAAACGAAATTGGACAAAGGTCCAATTGACGGCCGCTGCATGAAAACGAAATCTGGTCGCTGATCACGGAGTGTGTGCTGCATGCAAACGGAATTGGACAAAGGTCCAATTGGAGGCCGCTGCATGGAAACGAAATCAAATGGGGTCGCTGATCACGCAGCGGCCACTGCATGGAAACGAGATCAAATGGGGTCGCTGATCACGCAGTGGCCGCTGAATGCAAACGAAATTGGACAAAGGTCCAATTGGTGGCCGCTGCATGGAAACGAAGTCAACGGGGTCCCTGATCACGCAGAGGCCGCTGCATGGAAACGAGATCAAATGGGGTCGCTGATCACGCAGTTGCCGCTGCATGCAAAGGAAATTGGACAAAGGTCCAATTGGTGGCCGCTGCATGGAAACGAAATCAAATGGGGTCGCTAATCACGCAGTGGCCATGCATGTAAACGAAATTGGACAAAGGTCCAATTGACGGCCGCTGCATCGAAACGAAATCAAATGGGTTCGCTTTCCAGCTACCGCTGCATGGAAACGAAACCAACGGGGTCGCTGATCACGCAGTGGCCGCTGCATGCAAACGGAACTGGACAACGGTCCAATTGAAGGCCGCTGCATGGAAACGCAATCAAATGGGGTCGCTGATCACGCAGCGGACACTGCATGGAAACGAAATCAACGGGGTCGCTGATCACGCAGTGGCCGCTGCATGCAAACGGAACTGGACAACGGTCCAATTGGCGGCCGCTGCATGGAAACGCAATCAAATGGGGTCGCTGATCACGCAGCGGCCACTGCATGGAAACGAAATCAACGTGGTCGCTGATCACGCAGTGGCCGCTGCATGCAAACGAAATTGGAGAACTGTACAAATGGCGGCCGCTGCATGGAAACGAAATCAGGTCGCTGATCACGAAGTGTGTGCTGCATGCAAACGGAATTGGACAAAGGTCGAAATGGAGGCAGCTGCATGGAAACGAAATCAAATGGGGTCGCTGATCACGCAGTGGCCATGCATGTAAACGAAATTGGAAAAAGGTCCAATTGACGGCCGCTGCATCGAAACGAAATCAAGTGGGTTCGCTTTCCAGCTACCGCTGCATGGAAACGAAACCAACGGGGTCGCTGATCACGCAGTGGCCGCTGCATGCAAACGGAACTGGACAACGGTCCAATTGGCGGCCGCTGCATGGAAACGCAATCAAATGGGGTCGCTGATCACGCAGCGGCAACTGCATGGAAACGAAATCAACGGGGTCGCTGATCACGCAGTGGCCGCTGCAAACGAAATTGGAGAACTGTACAAATGGCGGCCGCTGCATGGAAACGAAATCAGGTCGCTGATCACGAAGTGTGTGCTGCATGCAAACGGAATTGGACAAAGGTCGAATTGGAGGCAGCTGCATGGAAACGAAATCAAATGGGGTCCCTGATCAAGCAGAGGCCGCTGCATGGAAACGAGAGCAAATGGGGTCGCTGATCACGCAGTTACCGCTGCATGCAAACGAAATTGGACAAAGGTCCAATTGGTGGCCGCTGCATGGAAACGAAATCAAATGGGGTCGCTGATCACGCAGTGGCCATGCATGTAAACTAAATTGGACAAAGGTCCAATTGACGGCCGCTGCATCGAAACGAAATCAAATGGGTTCGCTTTCCAGCTACCGCTGCATGGAAACGAAACCAACGGGGTCGCTGATCACGCAGTGGCCGCTGCATGCAAACGGAACTGGACAACGGTCCAATTGGCGGCCGCTGCATGGAAACGCAATCAAATGGGGTCGCTGATCACGCAGCGGCCACTGCATGGAAACGAAATCAACGGGGTCGCTGATCACGCAGTGGCCGCTGCATGCAAACGAAATTGGAGAACTGTACAAATGGCGGCCGCTGCATGGAAACGAAATCAGGTCGCTGATCACGCAGTGTCCGCTGCATGCAAATGAAATTGGACAACGGTCCAATTGGCGGCCGCTGCATGGAATTGCAATCAAATGGGGTCGCTGATCACGCAGCGGCCACTGCATGGAAACGAAATCAACGGGGTCGCTGATCACGCAGTGTCCGCTGCATGCAAACGAAATTGGACAACGGTCCAATTGGCGGCCGCTGCATGGAAACGAAATCAGGTCGCTGATCACGAAGTGTGTGCTGCACGCAAACGGAATTGGACAAAGGTCCAATTGGAGGCTGTTGCATGGAAAAGAAATCAAATGGGGTACCTGATCACGCAGAGGCCGCTGCATGGAAACGAGATCAAATGGGGTCGCTGATCACGCAGTTGCCGATGCATGCAAACGAAATTGGACAAAGGTCCAATTGGTGGCCGCTGCATGGAAACGAAATCAAATGGGGTCGCTGATCACGCAGTGGCCATGCATGTAAACGAAATTGGAAGAAGGTCCAATTGACGGCCGCTGCATCGAAACGAAATCAAATGGGTTCGCTTTCCAGCTACCGCTGCATGGAAACGAAATCAACGGGGTCGCTGATCACGCAGTGGCCGTTGCATGCAAACGAAACTGGACAACGGTCCAATTGGCGGCCGCTGCATGGAAACGCAATCAAATTGGGTCGCGGATCACGCAGCGGACACTGCATGGAAACGAAATCAACGGGGTCGCTGATCACGCAGTGGCCGCTGCATGCAAACGAAATTGGAGAACTGTACAAATGGCGGCCGCTGCATGGAAACGAAATCAGGTTGCTGATCACGAAGTGTGTGCTGCATGCAAACGGAATTGGACAAAGGTCCAATTGGAGGCAGCTGCATGGAAGCGAAATCAAATGGGGTCGCTGATCACGAGGAGGCCACTGCATGGAAAAGAGATAAAATGGGGTCGCCGACCACGCAGTGGCCGCTGCATGCAAATGAAATTGGACAAAGGTCCAATTGATGGCCGCTGCATGGAAACGCAATCAAATGGGGTCGCTGATCACGCAGCGGCCACTGCATGGAAACGAAATCAACGGGGTCGCTGATCACGCAGTGTCCGCTGCATGCAAACGAAATTGGACAACGGTCCAATTGGCGGCCGCTGCATGGAAACGAAATCAGGTCGCTGATCACGAAGTGTGTGCTGCATGCAAACGGAATTGGACAAAGGTCCAATTGGAGGCTGTTGCATGGAAACGAAATCAAATGGGGTCCCTGATCACGCAGAGGTCGCTGCATGGAAACGAGATCATATGGGGTCGCTGATCACGCAGTTGCCGCTGCATGCAAACGAAATTGGACAAAGGTCCAATTGGTGGCCGCTGCATGGAAACGAAATCAAATGGGGTCGCTGATCACGCAGTGGCCATGCATGTAAACGAAATTGGACAAAGGTCCAATTGACGGCCGCTGCATCGAAACGAAATCAAATGGGTTCGCTTTCCAGCTACCGCTGCATGGAATCGAAACCAACGGGGTCGCTGATCACGCATTGGCCGCTGCATGCAAACGGAATTGGACAACGGTCCAATTGGCGGCCACTGCATGGAAACGCAATCAAATGGGGTCGCTGATCACGCAGCGGACACTGCATGGAAACGAAATCAACGGGGTCGCTGATCACGCAGTGGCCGCTGCATGCAAACGAAATTGGAGAACTGTCCAATTGGCGGCCGCTGCATGGAAACGAAATCAGGTCGCTGATCACGAAGTGTGTGCTGCATGCAAACGGAATTGGACAAAGGTCGAATTGGAGGCAGCTGCATGGAAACGAAATCAAATGGGGTCGCTGATCACGCAGTGGCCATGCATGTAAACGAAATTGGACAAAGGTCCAATTGACGGCCGCTGCATCGAAACGAAATCAAGTGGGTTCGCTTTCCAGCTACCGCTGCATGGAAACGAAACCAACGGGGTCGCTGATCACGCAGTGGCCGCTGCATGCAAACGGAACTGGACAACGGCCCAATTGACGGCCACTGCATGGAAACGCAATCAAATGGGGTCGCTGATCACGCAGCGGCCGTGCCTGCAAACGAAATCAGGTCGCTGATCACGAAGTGTGTCCTGCATGCAAACGGAATTGGACAAAGGTTCAATTGGAGGCAGCTGCATGGAAACGACATCAAATTGGGTCGCTGATCACGCAGAAGCCGCTGCATGCAAACGAAATTGGACAAAGGTCCAATTGGCGGCCGCTGCATGGAAACGAAGTCAGGTCGCTGATCACGCAGTGGTGGAGGCATGCAAACAGAATTGGACAAAGGTCCAATTGGCGGCAGCTGCATGGAAACGAAATCAAATGGGCTCACTGATGACTCGGCGGCCGCTGCATGGAATGGAACTCAACGGGGTCGCTGTTCACGCAGTGGCCGCCACATGGAAACGAAATCAGGTCGCTGATCACGCAGTGGTGGCTGCATGCAAACGGAATTGGACAAAGATCCAATTGGCGGCCGCTGCATGGAAACGAATTCAAATGGGGTCGCTGATCAGGCAGTGGCCATACATGTAAACGAAATTGGACAAAGGTCCAATTGACAGCCGCTGCATCGAAACGAAATCAAATGGGTTCGCTTTCCAGCTACCGCTGCATGGAAACGAAACCAACGGGGTCGCTGATCACGCAGTGGCCGCTGCATGCAAACGGAACTGGACAACGGTCCAATTGGTGGCCGCCGCATGGAAACGCAATCAAATGGGGTAACTGATCACGCAGTAGCCGTTACATGGGAACGAAATCAGTTCGCTGATCACGCAGAGGGTGATTCCTGCAAACGGAATTGGACAAAGGCCCAATTCGCGGCCATTGCATGGAAACGAAATCAAATGGGGTCGCTGATCACGCAGTGGCCATGCATGTAAACGAAATTGGACAAAGGTCCAATTGACGGCCGCTGCATCGAAACGAAATCAAATGGGTTCGCTTTCCAGCTACCGCTGCATGGAAACGAAACCAACGGGGTCGCTGATCACGCAGTGGCCGCTGCATGCAAACGGAACTGGACAACGGTCCAATTGGCGGCCGCTGCATGGAAACGCAATCAAATGGTGTCGCTGATCACGCAGCGGCCGTGCCTGCAAACGAAATCAGGTTGCTGATCACGAAGTGTGTGCTGCATGCAAACGGAATTGGACAAAGCTCCAATTGGAGGCAGCTGCATGGAAACGAAATCAAATGGGGTCGCTGATCACGTAGCGGCCGTGCATGGAAACGAAAGCAGGTCGCTGATCACGAAGTGTGTGCTGCATGCAAACGGAATTGGACAAAGGTCCAATTGGAGGCAGCTGCATGGAAACGAAATCAAATTGGGTCGCTGATCACGCAGAGGCCACTGCATGCAAACGAAATTCGACAAAGGTCCAATTGGTGGCCGCTGCATTGGAATGAAGTCAGGTCGCTTATGACGCAGTGGTGGCTGCATGCAAACGGAATTGGACAAAGGTCCAAGTGGTGGCAGCTGCATTGTCTGCTTGCATGCAGACACCATTTGATTTCGTTTCCATGCAGCTGCCGCCAATTGGACCTTTGTCCAATTTCGTTTGCATGCAGCGGCCACTGCTAGATCAGCGACCCCGTTGGTTTCGTTTCCATGCAGCGGCAACTGCGTGATCAGCGACCCAGTTTGATTTCGTTTCCTGAACCTTTCTCCAATTCCGATTGGATGCAGCCACCACTGCGTGATCACCGACCTGATTTCATTTTCATGCAGCGGCCACCAGTTGGAACTTTGTCCAATTTCGTTTGCGTGCAGCGGCCACTGCGTGATCAGCGACACGTTGATTTCTTTCCCATGCAGCGGCCGCTGCGTGGTCAGCGACCCCATTTGATATCGTTTACATGCAGCGGCCAATAGGACCTGTGTCCAATTCCGTTTGCATGCAGCCACCACTGCGTGATCAGCGACCTGTTTTCGTTTCCGTGCAGTGGCCGCCAATCGGACTTTGTCCAAATTCGTTTGCATGCAGCGGCCACTGAGTGATCAGCAACGTTGATTTCTTTCCCATGCAGCGGCCGCTGCGTGATCAGCGACCCCATTTGATATCGTTTCCATGCAGCGGCCGCCAATTGGACCTTGGTCCAATTCCGTTTGCATGAAGCCACCACTGCGTGATCACCGACCTGATTTCGTTTCATGCAGCAGCCGCAAATTGGACCTTTGTCTAATTTCGTTTGCATACAGCGGCCACTGCGTGATCAGCGACCCCGTTGGTTTCGTTTCCATGCAGCGGCCGGTGCGTGATCAGCGAACCCATTTGATTTTGTTTCCATGCAGCGGCCGCCAATTGGACCTTTGTCCAATTTTGTTTGCATGCAGCGGCCGCTGCGTGATCTGCGACCCCATTTGATTTCGTTTCCATGCAACGGCCGCAAATTGAACCCTTGTCCAATTCCGTGTGCATGCAGCCACCACTGCGTGATCGGCGACCTGATTTCGTTTCCAAGCAGCGGCCGCGAAATGGACTTTGTCCCATTCCGTTTGCATGCAGCCACCACTGCTTGATCAGCGACCTGATACCGTTTCCATGCAGCGGCCACCGATTGGAACTTTGTCCAATTTTGTTTGCATGCAGCGGCCGCTGCGTGATCTGCGACCCCATTTGATTTCGTTTCCATGCAACGGCCGCCAATTGAACCCTTGTCCAATTCCGTGTGCATGCAGCGGCCACTGCGTGATCAGCGACCCCATTTGATTTCGTTTCCATGCAGTGGCTGCTGCGTGATCAGCGACCTGATTCCGTTTCCATGCAGCTGCCGCCAATTGGACCTTTGTCTAATTTCGTTTGCATGCAGCGGCCACTGCGTGATCAGCGAACCCATTTGATTTTGTTTCCATGTAGCGGCCGCCAATTGGAGCTTTGTCCAATTTTGTTTGCATGCAGCGGCCGCTGCGTGATCGGCGACCTGATTTCGTTTCCAAGCAGCGGCCGCCAAATGGACTTTGTCCCATTCCGTTTGCATGCAGCCACCACTGCGTTTTCAGCGACCTGATACCGTTTCCATGCAGCGGCCACCGATTGGACCTTTGTCCAATTTTGTTTTCATGCAGTGGTCGCTGCGTGATCTACGACCCCATTTGATTTCGTTTCCATGCAATGGCCGCCAATTGAACTCTTGTCCAATTCCGTGTGCATGCAGCGGCCACTGCGTGATCAGCGACCCCATTTGATTTCGTTTCCATGCAGCGGCCGCTGCGTGATCAGCGACCTGATTCCTTTTCCATAGAGCTGCCGCCAATTGGACCTTTGTCCAATTCCGTTTGCATGCAGCGGCCGCTGCGTGAGATGCGACCCCATTTGATTTCGATTCCATGCAACGGCCGCCAATTGAACCCTTGTCCGATTCCGTGTGCATGCAGCGGCCAATGCGAGATCAGCGACCCCATTTGATTTCGTTTCCATGCAGCGGCCGCTGCGTGATCAGCGACCTGATTCCTTTTCCATACAGCTGCCGCCAGTTGGACCTTTGTCCAATTCCGTTTGCATGCAGCGGCCGCTGCGAGATCTGCGACCCCGTTGGTTTCGTTTCCATGCAGCGGCCACTGCGTGATCAGCGACCCCATTTGATTTCGTTTCCATGCAGCGGCCGCCAATCGGACCCTTTTCCAATTCCGTTGGCATGCAGCGGCCACTGTATAATCAGCGACCCCAAACGATTTCGTTTCCATGCAGTGGCCACCAATTGGACCTTTGTCCAATTCCGTTTGCATGCAGCCACCACTGCGTGATCAGCGACCTGTTTTCGTTTCCGTGCAGTGGCCGCCAATTTGACTTTGTCCAAATTCGTTTCAGCGACCTGATTTCGTTTCCGTGCAGCGGCCGCCAATTGGACCTTTGTACAATTTCGTTTGCATGCAGCGGCCACTGCGTGATCAGCGACACGTTGATTTCTTTCCCATGCAGTGGCCGCTGCGTGATCAGCGACCCCATTTGATATCGTTTCCATGCAGCTGCCGCCAATTGGACCCTTGTTCAATTTCCTTTGCTTGCAGCCACAACTGCGTGATCAGCGACCTGATTTGATCTCGTTTCCATGCAGCGGCCGCTGCGTGATCAGCGACCCCATTTGATTTCGTTTCAATGCAGCGGCCGTCAATTGGACCTTTGTCCAATTTCGTTTGCATGCATGGCCACTACGGAATCCGCGACCCCATTTGATTTCGTTTCCATGCAGCGGCCGCCAATTGAACCCTTGTCCAATTCCGTGTGCATGCAGCGGCCACTGCGTTCGAATCAGAATTGCCTGCTGGATATTCTATCAAATTTTGAGGACGATCCGTCCATGTTTGGTTTCTCTAGAGCGTGTACCGCTGGCTGGGGGAGAGACATTTATCTAGCGAACCAAATATCGAATGTTATCCAAAGATATCTCATTCAAATCAGAATTGTCTGCTGAATATTCTATTAAAGTTTGAGAACGATCCGTTGATGTTTGGTTTCTCTAGAGCTTGCACCGCGAACATCGTGAACCCTTTTTTGATTTCTTCACGATTTTGCTGGCTGGGGAGAAACAAATATCTAACGAACCAAGCATCGTATCGTTTTCGGACACATCTCATTCGATTGGGAGTTGCCTGCTTAGTATTCTATTAATTTTGAGGTCGATCCGTCCATGTTTGGTTTCTGTAGAGCTTGTACCGCAACGAAATCTTGAACCTTTTTTGGGGTTTTCACGATTTCGATGGCTGGGGAGAAACAGATATCTACCGAACCCGGCATCGAAGATATTTCTAAAACATCTAATTTGAAGCGGGATTGCCTTCTTAACATTCTATTAAAATTTGAAAACGATCAGTCTATATGTGTCGTCTTTAGAGCTTTTACCGCAACTCATCGCTGAAAGAAATTCTCTTTTTCTGCTGCGACGCTTGACAGGTATCAGAGTGTCGGACCTTATTTCCAGAAGTTCTTTTTGAATGCACAAGCCTTTGCATTT